>CAWUFW010014221.1:0-425892 GCA_963921515.1 Calotriton arnoldi | reverse complement strand
CTGCACTACTCTTGCCTCTTTCTGCACCCCTCTTGCCTCTTTCTGCTCATCTGTTGCTTCTTTCTGCACTTCTCTTGCCTCTTTCTGCACCCCTCTTGCCTCTTTCAGCACCTGTTGCTACTTTCTCCACTTCTCCTGCCTCTTTCTGTACCCCTCTTGCCTCTTTCTGTACCCCTCTTGCCTCTTTGTGCACCTCTCCTTCCTCTTTCTGCACCTCTCTTGCCTTTTTCTGCATTTCCCTTGCCTCTTTCTGCACCTCTTTCGCTTCTTTCTGCACTTCTCTTGCATCTTTCAGTACCACTCTTTCCTCTTTCTGCTCCTCTGTTGGTTCATTCTGCACTGCTCTTGCATCTTGCTGCACATCTGTTGCAAATTTATGCATCCCTCTTGCCTCTTTCAGCACCCCTCTTCCATCTTTCTGCACCTCTTTTGCCTCTGTCTGCACACCTGTTCCCTCTTTCTGCACCCCTTTTGCCTGTTTCTGCAAATCTCTTGACTCTTTCTGCAGTTCTTTTGCCTCCTTCTGCACCTCTGTTGCTTATTTCTGCACTTGTCTTGCCTCTTTCTGCGTCCCTCTAGCCTCTTTCTGCACCCCTGTTGCTTCTTTTTCCACTTCTCTTGCTTCTTTCTGTACCTCTCTTGCTTCTTTCTGTACTCATCTTGCCTCTTTTTGCACCCCTCCTCCCTATTTCTGTACCTCTCTTGCCTCTTTCTGTACCTCTGTTGCTTCTTTCTGCACTTTTGTTTGCCTCTTTCTGCACCTCTCTTGCTTCTTTCTGCACCCCTACTGTCTCTTTCTGCACTCGTCTTCCCTCTTTCTGCACTTCTCTTGCTTCTTTCTGCACCTCTCTTGCTTCTTTATGCACCCTTCTTCCCTTTTTTGCATCCCTCTTGCCTCTTTCTGCAGTTCTCTTGCCATTTTCTGCACATCTGTTGCCTCTTTCTGCACCTCACTTGCCTCTTTCTGCACTTCTCTTGCTTCTTTCTACACCTCTGTTGCTTCTTTCAGCAATTCTCTTACCTCTTTCTGCACTTCTCTTGCTTGTTTCTGCACCTCTTTTGCATCTTTCTGCACCTCTGTTGCCTCTTTCTGCACCTCACTTGCTTCTTTCTGAACCCAACTTGCCTCTTTCTGCACCCCTCTCCCCTCTTTCTGCATCCCTCTTGGCTCTTTATGCACCCCTGTTCCCTCTTTCTGCACCTTTCATGACTGTTTCTGCAACTCTCTTGCCTCTTCTGTACCTCTGTTGCTTCTTTCTGCACTTCTCATGCCTCTTTCTGCACCCCTCCTGCCTCTTTCTGTACCCCTCTTGCCTCTTTATGCACCTCTCCTACCTCTTTCTGCACCCCTCTTGCCTCTTTTTGCACCTCTGTTGGTTCATTCTGCACTGCTCTTGCTTCTTTCTGCATCTCACTTGCCTCTTTCTGCACTTCTCTTGCTTCTTTCTACACCTCTGTTGCTTCTTTCAGCAATCCTCTTGCCTCGTTCTGCACTTCTCTTGCTTGTTTCTGCACCTCTCTTGCGTCTTTCTGCACCTCTGTTGCCTCTTTCTGCAATTCACTTGCTTCTTTCTGCACCTCTCTTGCCTCTTTCGGTACCTCTGTTGCTTCTTTCAGCAATTCTCTTGCCTATTTCTGCACTTATTTTCCTTCTTACTGCACACCTCCTGCCTCTTTCTGTATTTCTCTTGCCTCTTTGTGTACCTCTCCTACCTCTTTCTGCACCCCTCTTACCTCTTTTGGCACCTCTGTTGGTTCTTTCTGCACTACTCTTGCTTCTATCTGCACTTCTTTTGCAAATTTCTGTATCCCTCTTGCCTCTTTCTGCACCCCTGTTCCCTCTTTCTGCACCTTTCCTGCCTGTTTCTGCACCTCTCTTGCCTCTTTCTGCACATCTGTTGCTTCTTTCTGCACTTCTCTTGCCTCTTTTTGCATCCATCTTGCCTCTTTCAACACCTCTCTTACTTCTTTCTGTACTTCTCTTGCCTCTTTCTGCACCCCTCTTGCCTTTTTCTGCAGTTCTCTTCCCCTTTCTGCACCTTTTTCACTTATTTCTGCACTTCTCTTGCCTTTTTGTGTACCTCACTTGACTCTTTCTGCACCTCTGTTGGTTCTTTCTGCACTGCTCTTGCTTCTTTCTGCACCTCTTTTGCAAATTTCTGTATCCCTCTTGCCCCTTTCTGCACCCCTGTTCCCTCTTTCTGCACCTTTCCTGTCTGTTTCTGCACCTCTCTTGCCTCTTTCTGTATCTCTGTTGCCTTTTTCTGCACTACTCTTGCCTCTTTCTGCGCCATAATTGCCTCTTTCAGCACCTCTGTTGCTTCATTCTACAATTCCCTTGCTTCTTTCTGCATCCCTCTTGCCTCTTTTTGTACCCCTCTTGCCTCTTTGTGCACCTCTCCTTCCTTTTTCTGTACCTCTCTTGCCTTTTTCTGCTGTTCTCTTGCTTCTTTCTGCACCTCTTTTGCTTCTTTCTGCACTTCTCTTGCCTCTTTCAGTACAACTTTTTCTTCTTTCTGCACCTCTGTTGGTTCATTCTGCAGTGCCTTTGCTTCTTTCTGCACCTCTGTTGCAAATTTATGCATACCTCTTGCCTCTTTCAGCACCCCTCTTCCGTCTTTCTGCACCTCTCTTGCCCCTTTCTGCACACCTGTTCCCTCTTTCTGCACCCCTTTTGCCTGTTTCTGCAAATCTCCTGACTCTTTCTGCAGTTCTTTTGCCTCCTTCTGCATCTCTGTTGCTTCTTTCTGCACTTGTCTTGCCTCTTTCTGCATCCCTCTAGCCTTTTTCTGCACCCCTGTTGCTTCTATCTGCACTTCTCTTGCTTCTTTCTGTACCTCTCTTGCTTCTTTCTGCACCAATTTTGCCTCTTTTTGCACCCCTCCTCCCTCTTTCTGCACCTCTCTTGCCTCTTTCTGTACCTCTGTTACTTCTTTCTGCACTTCTTTTGCCTCTTTCTGTACCTCTCTTGCTTTTTCTGCACCCTTTTGTCTCCTTCTGCACTCGTCTTCCCTCTTTCTGCACTTCTCTTGCTTCTTTCTGCACTTCTCTTGCTTCTTTCTACACCTCTCTTGCTTCTTTATGCATCCTTTTTCCATTTTTTACATTCCTCTTGCCTCTTTCTGCAGTTCTCTTGCCATTTTCTGCACCTCTCTTGCCTCTTTCTGCACCTCACTTGCCTCTTTCTGCACTTCTCTCGCTTCTTTCTGCACCTCTGTTGCTTCTTTCAGCAATTCTCTTGCCTCTTTCTGCACTTCTCTTGCTTGTTTCTGCACCTCTCTTGCATCTTTCTGCACCTCTGTTGCCTCTTTCTGCACCTCCCTTGCTTCTTTCTGAACCCATCTTGCCTCTTTCTGCACCCCTCTCCCCTCTTTCTGCACCCCTCTTGGCTCATTCTGCACCCCTGTTCCCTCTTTCTGCACCTCTCCTGCCTATTTCTGCAACTCTCTTGCCTCTTTCTGTACCTCTGTTGCTTCTTTCTGCACATCTCATGCCTCTTTCTGCACCCTTCTCGCCTCTTTCAGCACCTCTGTTGCTTCTTTCTGCACTTCTCTTCCTTCTTTCTGCACCCCTCCTGCCTTTTTCTCTACCCCTCTTGCCTCTTTGTGCACCTCTCCTACCTCTTTCTGCACCCCTCTTGCCTCTTTTTGCACCTCTGTTGCTTCTTTCTGCACTTCTCTTCCATCTTTCTGCACCCCTCCTGCCTCTTTCTGTACCCCTCTTGCCTCTTCGTGCACCTCTCCTACCTCTTTCTGCACCCCTCTTTCCTCTTTTTGCACCTCTGTTGGTTCATCCTGCAACTCTGTTGCTTCTTTCTGCACCTCACTTGCCTCTTTCTGTACTTCTCTTGCTTCTTTCTACACCTCTGTTGCTTCTTTCAGCAATTCTCTTGCCTATTTCTGCACTTTTCTTGCTTGTTCCTGCACCTCTGTTGCATCTCTATGCAAGTCTGTTGCCTTTTTCTGCACTTCACTTGCTTCTTTCTGCACCTCTCTTGCCTCTTTCAGTACCTATGTTGCTTTTTTCAGCAATTCTCTTGCCTCTTTCTGCACTTCTCTTATTTCTTACTGCACCCTCCTGCCTCTTTCTGTATCTCTCTTGCCTCTTTGTGCACCTCTCCTACCTCTTTCTGCACCCCTCTTGCCTCTTTTTGCACCTCTGATGGTTCTTTCTGCACTGCTCTTGCTTCTTTCTGCACCTCACTTGCCTCTTTCTGTACTTCTCCTGCTTCTTTCTACACCTCTGTTGCTTCTTTCAGCAATTCTCTTTCTGCACTTCTCTTGCTTGTTTCTGCACCTCTCTTGCGTCTTTCTGCACCCCTCTTGACTCTTTCTGCACTCTCCCCTCTTTCTGCACCTCTCTTGTATCTTTCCTGCCTGTTTCTGCACCTCTCTTGCCTCTTCCTGTACCTCTGTTGCTTCTATCTGCACTTCTAATGCTTCTTTCTGCACCCCTGTTGTCTCTGCACTTGTCTTCCCTCTTTCTGCACTTCTCTTGCTTCTTTCTGCACTTCTAATGCTTCTTTCTGCACCTCTCTTGCTTCTTTATGCAAACTTCTTCCCTTTTTTGCATCCCTCTTGCCTCTTTCTGCAATTCTCTTGCCATTTTCTGCACCTCTCTTGCGTCTTTCTGCACCTCACTTGCCTCTTTCTGCGCATCTCTTGCTTTTTTCTGCACCTCTGTTGCTTCTTTCAGCAATTCTCTTGCCTCTTTCTGCACTTCTCTTGCTTGTTGCTGCACCTCTCTTGCATCTTTCTGCACCTCTGTTGCCTCTTTATGCTCCTCACTTGCTTGTTTCTGCACCTCTGTTGCCTCTTTCTGCACCCCTCTCCCATCTTTCTGCACCCCTCTTGGCTCTTTCCGCACCCGTTTCCTTTTTCTGCACCTTTCCTACCTCTTTCTGCACCTCACTTGCTTCTTTCTGCACCCCTCTTGCCTCTTTCTGCACCACGCTCCCCTCTTTCTGCACCTCATTTGCACCTTTGCTGCCTGTTTCTGCACCTCTCTTGCCTGTTTCTGGACCTCTGTTGCCTCTTTCTGCACCCCTCTTGCCTCTTTCTGCACCCCTGTTACCTCTTTCTGCACCTTTCCTACCTGTTTCTGCACCTCTCTTGCCTCTTTCTGTACCTCTATAGCTTCTTTCTGCACTTCTCATGCCTCTTTCTGCACCCTTCGTGCCTCTTTCAGCACCTCTGTTGCTTCTTTCTGCACTTCTCTTCCTTCTTTCTGCACCTCTCCTGCCTCTTTCTGTACCCCTCTTGCCTCTTTGTACACCTCTTCTACCTCTTTCTGCACCCTCTTGCCTCTTTTTGCACCTCTGTTGCTTCTTTCTGTACTTCTCTTCCTTCTTTCTGCCCCCTCCTGCCTCTTTATGTACCCCTCTTGCCTCTTTGTGCACCTCTCCTACCTTTTTCTGCACCCCTCTTGCCTCTTTTTGCACCTCTGTTGGTTCATTCTGCACGGCTCTTGCTTCTTTCTGCACCTTACTTGCCTCTTTCAGCACTTCTCTGTTTCTCTCTACAACTCTGTTGCTTCTTTCAGCAATTCTCTTTCCTCTTTCTGCACTTCTCTTGCTTGTTTCTGCACCTCTCTTGCGTCTTTTGGCACCTCTGTTGCCTCTTTTTGCACTTCACTTGCTTCTTTCTGCACCTGTCTTGCCTCTTTCGGTACCTCTGTTGCTTCTTTTAGCAATTCTCTTGCCTCTTTTTGCACTTTTCTTCTTTCTTACTGCACCCCTCCTGCCTCTTTCTGTATCCCTCTTGCCTCTTTCTGTACCCCTGTTCCCTTTTCTGCACCTTTCTTGCCTGTTTTTGCACCCCTCTTGCCTCTTTCTGCTCATCTGTTGCTTCTTTCTGAACTACTCTTGCCTCTTTCTGCACCCCTCTTGCCTTTCTGCTCATCTGTTGCTTCTTTCTGCACTTCTCTTGCCTCTTTCTGCACCCCTCTTGCCTCTTTTAGCACCTCTGTTGCTACTTTCTCCACTTCTCCTGCCTCTTTCTGTACCCCTCTTGCCTCTTTCTGTACCCCTCTTGCCTCTTTTTGCACCTCTCCTTCCTCTTTCTGCACCTCTCTTGCCATTTTCTGCATTTCCCTTGCCTCTTTCTGCACCTCTTTCGCTTCTTTCTGCACTTCTCTTGCATCTTTCAGTACCACTCTTTCCTCTTTCTGCACCTCTGTTGGTTCATTCTGCACTGCTCTTGCATCTTTCTGCACATCTGTTGCAAATTTATGCATCCCTCTTGCCTCTTTCAGCACCCCTCTTCCGTCTTTCTGCACCTCTTTTGCCTCTGTCTGCACACCTGTACCCTCTTTCTGCACCCCTTTTGCCTGTTTCTGCAAATCTCTTAACTCTTTCTGCAGTTCTTTTGCCTCCTTCTGCACCTCTGTTGCTTCTTTCTGCACTTGTCTTGCCTCTTTCTGCGTCCCTCTAGCCTCTTTCTGCACCCCTGTTGCTTTTTTTTCCACTTCTCTTGCTTCTTTCTGTACCTCTCTTGCTTCTTTCTGTACTCATCTTGCCTCTTTTTGCACCCCTCCTCCCTATTTCTGTACCTCTCTTGCCTCTTTCTGTACCTCTGTTGCTTCTTTCTGCACTTTTGTTTGCCTCTTTCTGCACCTCTCTTGCTTCTTTCTGCACCCCTGCTGTCTCTTTCTGCACTCGTCTTCCCTCTTTCTGCACTTCTCTTGCTTCTTTCTGCACCTCTCTTGCTTCTTTATCCACCCTTCTTCCCTTTTTTGCATCCCTCTTGCCTCTTTCTGCAGTTCTCTTGCCATTTTCTGCACATCTATTGCCTCTTTCTGCACCTCACTTGCCTCTTTCTGCACTTCTCTTGCTTCTTTCTACACCTCGGTTGCTTCTTTCAGCAATTCTCTTACCTCTTTCTGCACTTCTCTTGCTTGTTTCTGCACCTCTTTTGCATCTTTCTACACCTCTGTTGCCTCTTTCTGCACCTCACTTGCTTCTTTCTGAACCCAACTTGCCTCTTTCTGCACCCTCTCCCCTCTTTCTGCATCCCTCTTGGCTCTTTATGCACCCCTGTTCCCTCTTTCTGCACATTTCATGACTGTTTCTGCAACTCTCTTGCCTCTTCTGTACCTCTGTTGCTTCTTTCTGCACTTCTCATGCCTCTTTCTGTACCCTTCGCGCCTCTTTCAGCACCACTGTTGCTTCTTTCTGCACTTCTCTTCCTTCTTTCTGCACCCCTCCTGCCTCTTTCTGTACCCCTCTTGCCTCTTTGTGCACCTCTCCTACCTCTTTCTGCACCCCTCTTGCCTCTTTTTGCACCTCTGTTGGTTCATTCTGCACTGCTCTTGCTTCTCCTGCATCTCACTTGCCTCTTTCTGCACTTCTCTTGCTTCTTTCTACACCTCTGTTGCTTCTTTCAGCAATCCTCTTGCCTCGTTCTGCACTTCTCTTGCTTGTTTCTGCACATCTCTTGCATCTTTCTGCACCTCTGTTGCTTCTTTCAGCAATCCTCTTGCCTCGTTCTGCACTTCTCTTGCTTGTTTCTGCACATCTCTTGCATCTTTCTGCACCTCTCTTGCCTCTTTCGGTATCTCTGTTGCTTCTTTCAGCAATTCTCTTGCCTATTTCTGCACCTATTTTCCTTCTTACTGCACACCTCCTGCCTCTTTCTGTATTTCTCTTGCCTCTTTGTGTACCTCTCCTACCTCATTCTGCACCCCTCTTACTTCTTTTGGCACCTCTGTTGGTTCTTTCTGCACTACTCTTGCTTCTATCTGCACTTCTTTTGCAAATTTCTGTATCCCTCTTGCCTCTTTCTGCACCCCTGTTCCCTCTTTCTGCACCTTTCCTGCCTGTTTCTGCACCTCTCTTGCCTCTTTCTGCACATCTGTTGCTTCTTTCTGCACTTCTCTTGCCTCTTTTGCACCCCTCTTGCCTCTTTCAACACCTCTCTTACTTCTTTCTGCACTTCTCTTGCCTCTTTCTGCACCCCTCTTGCCTTTTTCTGCAGTTCTCTTGCCCCTTTCTGCACCTTTTTCACTTCTTTCTGCACTTCTCTTGCCTTTTTGTATACCTCTCTTGACTCTTTCTGCACCTCTGTTGGTTCTTTCTGCACTGCTCTTGCTTCTTTCTGCACCTCTT
The DNA here is from genome assembly GCA_963921515.1 of Calotriton arnoldi. Taxonomy (NCBI): domain Eukaryota; kingdom Metazoa; phylum Chordata; class Amphibia; order Caudata; family Salamandridae; genus Calotriton; species Calotriton arnoldi. The sequence goes on along the minus strand of CAWUFW010014221.1, from coordinate 417,788 downwards.
TTGCAAATTTCTGTATCCCTCTTTCCCCTTTCTGCACCCCTGTTCCCTCTTTCTGCACCTTTCCTGTCTGTTTCTGCACCTCTCTTGCCTCTTTCTGCACCTCTGTTGCCTTTTTCTGCACTACTCTTGCCTCTTTCTGCGCCATAATTGCCTCTTTCAGCACCTCTGTTGCTTCTTTCTACAATTCCCTTGCTTCTTTCTGCATCCCTCTTGCCTCTTTTTGTACCCCTCTTGCCTCTTTGTGCACCTCTCCTTCCTTTTTCTGTACCTCTCTTGCCTTTTTCTGCTGTTCTCTTGCCTCTTTCTGCACCTCTTTTCCTTCTTTCTGCACTTCTCTTGCCTCTTTCAGTACAACTTTTTCTTCTTTCTGCACCTCTGTTGGTTCATTCTGCAGTGCCTTTGCTTCTTTCTGCACCTCTGTTGCAAATTTATGCATCCCTCTTGCCTCTTTCAGCACCCCTCTTCCGTCTTTCTGCACCTCTCTTGCCCCTTTCTGCACACCTGTTCCCTCTTTCTGCACCCTTTTGCCTGTTTCTGCAAATCTCCTGACTCTTTCTGCAGTTCTTTTGCCTCCTTCTGCACCTCTGTTGCTTCTTTCTGCACTTGTCTTGCCTCTTTCTGCATCCCTCTAGCCTTTTTCTGCACCCCTGTTGCTTCTATCTGCACTTCTCTTGCTTCTTTCTATACCTCTCTTGCTTCTTTCTGCACCCATTTTGCCTCTTTTTGCACCCCTCCGCCCTCTTTCTGCACCTCTCTTGCCTCTTTCTGTACCTCTGTTACTTCTTTCTGCACTTCTTTTGCCTCTTTCTCTACCTCTCTTGCTTTTTCTGCACCCCTGTTGTCTCCTTCTGCACTCGTCTTCCCTCTTTCTGCACTTCTCTTGCTTCTTTCTGCACTTCTCTTGCTTCTTTCTACACCTCTCTTGCTTCTTTATGCATCCTTTTTCCATTTTTACATCCCTCTTGCCTCTTTCTGCAGTTCTCTTGCCATTTTCTGCACCTCTCTTGCCTCTTTCTGCACCTCACTTGCCTCTTTCTGCACCCCTGCTGTCTCTTTCTGCACTCGTCTTCCCTCTTTCTGCACTTCTCTTGCTTCTTTCTGCACCTCTCTTGCTTCTTTATGCACCCTTCTTCCCTTTTTTGCATCCCTCTTGCCTCTTTCTGCAGTTCTCTTGCCATTTTCTGCACATCTATTGCCTCTTTCTGCACCTCACTTGCCTCTTTCTGCACTTCTCTTGCTTCTTTCTACACCTCTGTTGCTTCTTCCAGCAATTCTCTTACCTCTTTCTGCACTTCTCTTGCTTGTTTCTGCACCTCTTTTGCATCTTTCTACACCTCTGTTGCCTCTTTCTGCACCTCACTTGCTTCTTTCTGAACCCAACTTGCCTCTTTCTGCACCCCTCTCCCCTCTTTCTGCATCCCTCTTGGCTCTTTATGCACCCCTGTTCCCTCTTTCTGCACCTTTCATGACTGTTTCTGCAACTCTCTTGCCTCTTCTGTACCTCTGTTGCTTCTTTCTGCACTTCTCATGCCTCTTTCTGTACCCTTCGCGCCTCTTTCAGCACCACTGTTGCTTCTTTCTGCACTTCTCTTCCTTCTTTCTGCACCCTCCTGCCTCTTTCTGTACCCCTCTTGCCTCTTTGTGCACCTCTCCTACCTCTTTCTGCACCCCTCTTGCCTCTTTTTGCACCTCTGTTGGTTCATTCTGCACTGCTCTTGCTTCTTTCTGCATCTCACTTGCCTCTTTCTGCACTTCTCTTGCTTCTTTCTACACCTCTGTTGCTTCTTTCAGCAATCCTCTTGCCTCGTTCTGCACTTCTCTTGCTTGTTTCTGCACCTCTCTTGCATCTTTCTGCACCTCTGTTGCCTCTTTCTGCAATTCACTTGCTTCTTTCTGCACCTCTCTTGCCTCTTTCGGTATCTCTGTTGCTTCTTTCAGCAATTCTCTTGCCTATTTCTGCACTTATTTTCCTTCTTACTGCACACCTCCTGCCTCTTTCTGTATTTCTCTTGCCTCTTTGTGTACCTCTCCTACCTCATTCTGCACACCTCTTACCTCTTTTGGCACCTCTGTTGGTTCTTTCTGCACTACTCTTGCTTCTATCTGCACTTCTTTTGCAAATTTCTGTATCCCTCTTGCCTCTTTCTGCACCCCTGTTCCCTCTTTCTGCACCTTTCCTGCCTGTTTCTGCACCTCTCTTGCCTCTTTCTGCACATCTGTTGCTTCTTTCTGCACTTCTCTTGCCTCTTTTTGCACCCCTCTTGCCTCTTTCAACACCTCTCTTACTTCTTTCTGCACTTCTCTTGCCTCTTTCTGCACCCCTCTTGCCTTTTTCTGCAGTTCTCTTGCCCCTTTCTGCACCTTTTTCACTTATTTCTGCACTTCTCTTGCCTTTTTGTATACTTCTCTTGCTTCTTTCTACACCTCGGTTGCTTCTTTCAGCAATTCTCTTACCTCTTTCTGCACTTCTCTTGCTTGTTTCTGCACCTCTTTTGCATCTTTCTACACCTCTGTTGCCTCTTTCTGCACCTCACTTGCTTCTTTCTGAACCCAACTTGCCTCTTTCTGCACCCTCTCCCCTCTTTCTGCATCCCTCTTGGCTCTTTATGCACCCCTGTTCCCTCTTTCTGCACATTTCATGACTGTTTCTGCAACTCTCTTGCCTCTTCTGTACCTCTGTTGCTTCTTTCTGCACTTCTCATGCCTCTTTCTGTACCCTTCGCGCCTCTTTCAGCACCACTGTTGCTTCTTTCTGCACTTCTCTTCCTTCTTTCTGCACCCCTCCTGCCTCTTTCTGTACCCCTCTTGCCTCTTTGTGCACCTCTCCTACCTCTTTCTGCACCCCTCTTGCCTCTTTTTGCACCTCTGTTGGTTCATTCTGCACTGCTCTTGCTTCTCCTGCATCTCACTTGCCTCTTTCTGCACTTCTCTTGCTTCTTTCTACACCTCTGTTGCTTCTTTCAGCAATCCTCTTGCCTCGTTCTGCACTTCTCTTGCTTGTTTCTGCACATCTCTTGCATCTTTCTGCACCTCTGTTGCCTCTTTCTGCAATTCACTTGCTTCTTTCTGCACCTCTCTTGCCTCTTTCGGTATCTCTGTTGCTTCTTTCAGCAATTCTCTTGCCTATTTCTGCACCTATTTTCCTTCTTACTGCACACCTCCTGCCTCTTTCTGTATTTCTCTTGCCTCTTTGTGTACCTCTCCTACCTCATTCTGCACCCTCTTACCTCTTTTGGCACCTCTGTTGGTTCTTTCTGCACTACTCTTGCTTCTATCTGCACTTCTTTTGCAAATTTCTGTATCCCTCTTGCCTCTTTCTGCACCCCTGTTCCCTCTTTCTGCACCTTTCCTGCCTGTTTCTGCACCTCTCTTGCCTCTTTCTGCACATCTGTTGCTTCTTTCTGCACTTCTCTTGCCTCTTTTGCACCCCTCTTGCCTCTTTCAACACCTCTCTTACTTCTTTCTGCACTTCTCTTGCCTCTTTCTGCACCCCTCTTGCCTTTTTCTGCAGTTCTCTTGCCCCTTTCTGCACCTTTTTCACTTCTTTCTGCACTTCTCTTGCCTTTTTGTATACCTCTCTTGACTCTTTCTGCACCTCTGTTGGTTCTTTCTGCACTGCTCTTGCTTCTTTCTGCACCTCTTTTGCAAATTTCTGTATCCCTCTTTCCCCTTTCTGCACCCCTGTTCCCTCTTTCTGCACCTTTCCTGTCTGTTTCTGCACCTCTCTTGCCTCTTTCTGCACCTCTGTTGCCTTTTTCTGCACTACTCTTGCCTCTTTCTGCGCCATAATTGCCTCTTTCAGCACCTCTGTTGCTTCTTTCTACAATTCCCTTGCTTCTTTCTGCATCCCTCTTGCCTCTTTTTGTACCCCTCTTGCCTCTTTGTGCACCTCTCCTTCCTTTTTCTGTACCTCTCTTGCCTTTTCTGCTGTTCTCTTGCCTCTTTCTGCACCTCTTTTCCTTCTTTCTGCACTTCTCTTGCCTCTTTCAGTACAACTTTTTCTTCTTTCTGCACCTCTGTTGGTTCATTCTGCAGTGCCTTTGCTTCTTTCTGCACCTCTGTTGCAAATTTATGCATCCCTCTTGCCTCTTTCAGCACCCCTCTTCCGTCTTTCTGCACCTCTCTTGCCCCTTTCTGCACACCTGTTCCCTCTTTCTGCACCCCTTTTGCCTGTTTCTGCAAATCTCCTGACTCTTTCTGCAGTTCTTTTGCCTCCTTCTGCACCTCTGTTGCTTCTTTCTGCACTTGTCTTGCCTCTTTCTGCATCCCTCTAGCCTTTTTCTGCACCCCTGTTGCTTCTATCTGCACTTCTCTTGCTTCTTTCTGTACCTCTCTTGCTTCTTTCTGCACCCATTTTGCCTCTTTTTGCACCCCTCCGCCCTCTTTCTGCACCTCTCTTGCCTCTTTCTGTACCTCTGTTACTTCTTTCTGCACTTCTTTTGCCTCTTTCTCTACCTCTCTTGCTTTTTCTGCACCCCTTTTGTCTCCTTCTGCACTCGTCTTCCCTCTTTCTGCACTTCTCTTGCTTCTTTCTGCACTTCTCTTGCTTCTTTCTACACCTCTCTTGCTTCTTTATGCATCCTTTTTCCATTTTTTACATCCCTCTTGCCTCTTTCTGCAGTTCTCTTGCCATTTTCTGCACCTCTCTTGCCTCTTTCTGCACCTCACTTGCCTCTTTCTGCACCCCTGCTGTCTCTTTCTGCACTCGTCTTCCCTCTTTCTGCACTTCTCTTGCTTCTTTCTGCACCTCTCTTGCTTCTTTATGCACCCTTCTTCCCTTTTTTGCATCACTCTTGCCTCTTTCTGCAGTTCTCTTGCCATTTTCTGCACATCTATTGCCTCTTTCTGCACCTCACTTGCCTCTTTCTGCACTTCTCTTGCTTCTTTCTACACCTCTGTTGCTTCTTTCAGCAATTCTCTTACCTCTTTCTGCACTTCTCTTGCTTGTTTCTGCACCTCTTTTGCATCTTTCTACACCTCTGTTGCCTCTTTCTGCACCTCACTTGCTTCTTTCTGAACCCAACTTGCCTCTTTCTGCACCCCTCTCCCCTCTTTCTGCATCCCTCTTGGCTCTTTATGCACCCCTGTTCCCTCTTTCTGCACCTTTCATGACTGTTTCTGCAACTCTCTTGCCTCTTCTGTACCTCTGTTGCTTCTTTCTGCACTTCTCATGCCTCTTTCTGTACCCTTCGCGCCTCTTTCAGCACCACTGTTGCTTCTTTCTGCACTTCTCTTCCTTCTTTCTGCACCCCTCCTGCCTCTTTCTGTACCCCTCTTGCCTCTTTGTGCACCTCTCCTACCTCTTTCTGCACCCCTCTTGCCTCTTTTGCACCTCTGTTGGTTCATTCTGCACTGCTCTTGCTTCTTTCTGCATCTCACTTGCCTCTTTCTGCACTTCTCTTGCTTCTTTCTACACCTCTGTTGCTTCTTTCAGCAATCCTCTTGCCTCGTTCTGCACTTCTCTTGCTTGTTTCTGCACCTCTCTTGCATCTTTCTGCACCTCTGTTGCCTCTTTCTGCAATTCACTTGCTTCTTTCTGCACCTCTCTTGCCTCTTTCGGTATCTCTGTTGCTTCTTTCAGCAATTCTCTTGCCTATTTCTGCACTTATTTTCCTTCTTACTGCACACCTCCTGCCTCTTTCTGTATTTCTCTTGCCTCTTTGTGTACCTCTCCTACCTCATTCTGCACCCCTCTTACCTCTTTTGGCACCTCTGTTGGTTCTTTCTGCACTACTCTTGCTTCTATCTGCACTTCTTTTGCAAATTTCTGTATCCCTCTTGCCTCTTTCTGCACCCCTGTTCCCTCTTTCTGCACCTTTCCTGCCTGTTTCTGCACCTCTCTTGCCTCTTTCTGCACATCTGTTGCTTCTTTCTGCACTTCTCTTGCCTCTTTTGCACCCTCTTGCCTCTTTCAACACCTCTCTTACTTCTTTCTGCACTTCTCTTGCCTCTTTCTGCACCCCTCTTGCCTTTTTCTGCAGTTCTCTTGCCCCTTTCTGCACCTTTTTCACTTATTTCTGCACTTCTCTTGCCTTTTTGTATACCTCTCTTGACTCTTTCTGCACCTCTGTTGGTTCTTTCTGCACTGCTCTTGCTTCTTTCTGCACCTCTGTTGCAAATTTCTGTATCCCTCTTTCCCCTTTCTGCACCTCTGTTCCCTCTTTCTGCACCTTTCCTGTCTGTTTCTGCACCTCTCTTGCCTCTTTCTGCACCTCTGTTGCCTTTTTCTGCACTACTCTTGCCTCTTTCTGCGCCATAATTGCCTCTTTCAGTACCTCTGTTGCTTCTTTCTACAATTCCCTTGCTTCTTTCTGCATCCCTCTTGCCTCTTTTTGTACCCCTCTTGCCTCTTTGTGCACCTCTCCTTCCTTTTTCTGTACCTCTCTTGCCCTTTTCTGCTGTTCTCTTGCCTCTTTCTGCACCTCTTTTCCTTCTTTCTGCACTTCTCTTGCCTCTTTCAGTACAACTTTTTCTTCTTTCTGCACCTCTGTTGGTTCATTCTGCAGTGCCTTTGCTTCTTTCTGCACCTCTGTTGCAAATTTATGCATCCCTCTTGCCTCTTTCAGCACCCCTCTTCTGTCTTTCTGCACCTCTCTTGCCCCTTTCTGCACACCAGTTCCCTCTTTCTGCACCCCTTTTGCCTGTTTCTGCAAATCTCCTGACTCTTTCTGCAGTTCTTTTGCCTCCTTCTGCACCTCTGTTGCTTCTTTCTGCACTTGTCTTGCCTCTTTCTGCATCCCTCTAGCCTTTTTCTGCACCCCTGTTGCTTCTATCTGCACTTCTCTTGCTTCTTTCTGTACCTCTCTTGCTTCTTTCTGCACCCATTTTGCCTCTTTTTGCACCCCTCTGCCCTCTTTCTGCACCTCTCTTGCCTCTTTCTGTACCTCTGTTACTTCTTTCTGCACTTCTTTTGCCTCTTTCTCTACCTCTCTTGCTTTTTCTGCACCCCTTTTGTCTCCTTCTGCACTCGTCTTCCCTCTTTCTGCACTTCTCTTGCTTCTTTCTGCACTTCTCTTGCTTCTTTCTACACCTCTCTTGCTTCTTTATGCATCCTTTTTCCATTTTTTACATCCCTCTTGCCTCTTTCTGCAGTTCTCTTGCCATTTTCTGCACCTCTCTTGCCTCTTTCTGCACCTCACTTGCCTCTTTCTGCACTTCTCTTGCTTCTTTCTGCACCTCTGTTGCTTCTTTCAGCAATTCTCTTGCCTCTTTCTGCACTTCTCTTGCTTGTTTCTGCACCTCTCTTGCATCTTTCTGCACCTCTGTTGCCTCTTTCTGCACCTCCCTTGCTTCTTTCTGAACCCATCTTGCCTCTTTCTGCACCCCTCTCCCCTCTTTCTGCACCCCTCTTGGCTCATTCTGCACCCCTGTTCCCTCTTTCTGCACCTTTCCTGCCTATTTCTGCACCTCTCTCGCCTCTTTCAGCACCTCTGTTGCTTCTTTCTGCACTTCTCTTCCTTCTTTCTGCACCCCTCCTGCCTTTTTCTCTACCCCTCTTGCCTCTTTGTGCGCCTCTCCTACCTCTTTCTGCACCCCTCTTGCCTCTTTTTGCACCTCTGTTGCTTCTTTCTGCACTTCTCTTCCATCTTTCTGCACCCCTCCTGCCTCTTTCTGTACCCCTCTTGCCTCTTCGTGCACCTCTCCTACCTCTTTCTGCACCCCTCTTTCCCCTTTTTGCACCTCTGTTGCTTCTTTCTGCATCTCACTTGCCTCTTTCTGTACTTCTCTTGCATCTTTCTACACCTCTGTTGCTTCTTTCAGCAATTCTCTTGCCTATTTCTGCACTTTTCTTGCTTGTTCCTGCACCTCTGTTGCATCTCTCTGCATGTCTGTTGCCTCTTTCTGCACTTCACTTGCTTCTTTCTGCACCTCTCTTGCCTCTTTCAGTACCTCTGTTGCTTTTTCAGCAATTCTCTTGCCTCTTTCTGCACTTCTCTTATTTCTTACTGCACCCTCTTGCCTCTTTCTGTATCTCTCTTGCCTCTTTGTGCACCTCTCCTACCTCTTTCTGCTCCCCTCTTGCCTCTTTTTGCACCTCTGATGGTTCTTTCTGCACTGCTCTTGCTTCTTTCTGCACCTCACTTGCCTCTTTCTGTACTTCTCCTGCTTCTTTCTACACCTCTGTTGCTTCTTTCAGCAATTCTCTTTCTGCACTTCTCTTGCTTGTTTCTGCACCTCTCTTGCGTCTTTCTGCACCCCTCTTGACTCTTTCTGCACTCTCCCCTCTTTCTGCACCTCTCTTGTATCTTTCCTGCCTGTTTCTGCACCTCTCTTGCCTCTTTCTGTACCTCTGTTGCTTCTATCTGCACTTCTAATGCTTCTTTCTGCACCCCTGTTGTCTCTGCACTTGTCTTCCCTCTTTCTGCACTTCTCTTGCTTCTTTCTGCACTTCTCTTGCTTCTTTCTGCACCTCTCTTGCTTCTTTATGCAAACTTCTTCCCTTTTTTGCATCCCTCTTGCCTCTTTCTGCAGTTCTCTTGCCATTTTCTGCACCTCTCTTGCGTCTTTCTGCACCTCACTTGCCTCTTTCTGCGCATCTCTTGCTTTTTTCTGCACCTCTGTTGCTTCTTTCAGCAATTCTCTTGCCTCTTTCTGCACTTCTCTTGCTTGTTTCTGCACCTCTCTTTCATCTTTCTGCACCTCTGTTGCCTCTTTATGCACCTCACTTGCTTGTTTCTGCACCTCTGTTGCCTCTTTCTGCACCCCTCTCCCATCTTTCTGCACCCCTCTTGGCTCTTTCCGCACCTGTTTCCTTTTTCTGCACCTTTCCTACCTCTTTCTGCACCTCACTTGCTTCTTTCTGCACCCCTCTTGCCTCTTTCTGCACCACTCTCCCCTCTTTCTGCACCTCATTTGCACCTTTGCTGCCTGTTTCTGCACCTCTCTTGCCTGTTTCTGGACCTCTGTTGCTTCTTTCTGCACTTCTCTTGCCTCTTTCTGCACCCTTCGCGTCTCTTTCAGCACCTCTGTTGCTTCTTTCTACACTTCTCTTCCTTCTTTCTGCAACCCTCCTGCCTCTTTCTGTACCCCTCCTGCCTCTTTCTGCACCCCTCTTGCCTCTTTTTGCAACTCTGTTGGTTCATTATGCACTGCTTTTGCTTCTTTCTGCATCTCACTTGCCTCTTTCTGCACTTCTCTTGCTTCTTTCTACACCTCTGTTGCTTCTTTCAGCAATTCTCTTGCCTCTTTCTGCACTTCTCTTGCTTGTTTCTGCATCTCTCTTGCCTCTTTCGGCACCTCTGATCCTTCTTTCAGCAATTCTCTTGCCTCTTTCTGCACTTCTCTTCCTTCTTACTGCATCCCTCCTGCCTCTTTCTGTATCTATCTTGCCTCTTTGTGCACCTCTCCTACCTCTTTCTGTACCCTGCTTGCCTCTTTATGCACCTCTGTTGGTTCTTTCTGCATTGCTCTTGCTTCTTTCTACACTCACTTGCCTCTTTCTGCACTTCTCTTGCTTCTTTCTACACCTCTGTTGCTTCTTTCTGCAATTCTCTTGCCTCTTTCTGCACCTCTTTTGCTTGTTTCTGCACCTCTCATGCGTCTTTCTGCACCTCTGTTTCCTCTTTCTGCACCTCACTTGCTTCTTTCTGCACCCCTCTTGCCTCTTTCTGCAACCCTCTCCCCTCTTTCTGGACCTCTCTTGCACCTTTCCTGCCTGTTTCTGCACCTCTCTTGCCTCTTTCTGTACCTCTGTTGCTTCTTTCTGCACTTCTCTTGCCTCTTTCTGCACCCTTCGTGTCTCTTTCAGCATCTCTGTTGCTTCTTTCTGCACTGTTCTTCCTTCTTTCTGCACCCCTCCTGCCTCTTTCTGTACCCCTCTTGCCTCTTTGTGCACCTCTCCTACCTCTGTCTGCATCCCCCTTGCCTCTTTTTGTACCTCTGTTGGTTCATTCTGCACTGCTCTTGCTTCTTTCTGCACCTCACTTGCGTCTTTCTGCACCTCTTTTGCCTCTGTCTGCACACCTGTTCCCTCTTTCTGCACCCCTTTTGCCTGTTTCTGCAAATCTCTTGACTCTTTCTGCAGTTCTTTTGCCTCCTTCTGCACCTCTGTTGCTTATTTCTGCACTTGTCTTGCCTCTTTCTGCATCCCTCTAGCCTCTTTCTGCACCCCTGCTGCTTCTTTTTCTACTTCTCTTGCTTCTTTCTGTACCTCTCTTGCTTCTTTCTGTACTCATCTTGCCTCTTTTTGCACCCCTCCTCCCTATTTATGTACCTCTCTTGCCTCTTTCTGTACCTCTGTTGGTTCTTTCTGCACTTTTTTTGCCTCTTTCTGCACCTCTCTTGCTTCTTTCTGCACCCCTGTTGTCTCTTTCTGCACTTGTCTTCCCTCTTTCTGCACTTCTCTTGCTTCTTTCTGCACCTCTCTTGCTTCTTTATGCACCCTTCTTCCCTTTTTTGCATCCCTCTTGCCTCTTTCTGCAGTTCTCTTGCCATTTTCTGCACATCTATTGCCTCTTTCTGAACCTCACTTGCCTCTTTCTGCACTTCTCTTGCTTCTTTCTACACCTCTGTTGCTTCTTTCAGCAATTCTCTTACCTCTTTCTGCACTTCTCTTGCTGTTTCTGCACCTCTTTTGCATCTTTCTGCACCTGTGTTGCCTCTTTCTGCACCTCACTTGCTTCTTTCTGAACCCAACTTGCCTCTTTATGCACCCCTCTCCCCTCTTTCTGCATCCCTCTTGGCTCTTTATGCACCCCTGTTCCCTCTTTCTGCACCTTTCATGACTGTTCCTGCAACTCTCTTGCCTCTTCTGTACCTCTGTTGCTTCTTTCTGCACTTCTCATGCCTCTTTCTGTACCCTTCGCGCCTCTTTCAGCACCACTGTTGCTTCTTTCTGCACTTCTCTTCTTTCTTTCTGCACCCCTCCTGCCTCTTTCTGTACCCCTCTTGTCTCTTTGTGCACCTCTCCTACCTCTTTCTGCACCCCTCTTGCCTCTTTTTGCACCTCTGTTGGTTCATTCTGCACTGCTCTTGCTTCTTTCTGCATCTCACTTGCCTCTTTCTGCACTTCTCTTGCTTCTTTCTACACCTCTGTTGCTTCTTTCTACACCTCTGTTGCTTCTTTCAGCAATCCTCTTGCCTCGTTCTGCACTTCTCTTGCTTGTTTCTGCACCTCTCTTGCGTCTTTCTGCACCTCTGTTGCCTCTTTCTACAATTCACTTGCTTCTTTCTGCACCTCTCTTGCCTCTTTCGGTATCTCTGTTGCTTCTTTCAGCAATTCTCTTGCCTATTTCTGCACTTATTTTCCTTCTTACTGCACACCTCCTGCCTCTTTCTGTATTTCTCTTGCCTCTTTGTGTACCTCTCCTATCTCTTTCTGCACCCCTCTTACCTCTTTTGGCACCTCTGTTGGTTCTTTCTGCACTACTCTTGCTTCTATCTGCACTTCTTTTGCAAATTTCTGTATCCCTCTTGCCTCTTTCTGCACCCATTCCCTCTTTCTGCACCTTTCCTGCCTGTTTCTGCACCTCTCGTGCCTCTTTCTGCACATCTGTTGCTTCTTTCTGCACTTCTCTTGCCTCTTTTTGCACCCCTCTTGCCTCTTTCAACACCTCTCTTGCTTCTTTCCGCACTTCTCATGCCTCTTTCTGCACCCTCTTGTCTCTTTCTGCACCTCTCCTTCCTCTTTCTGCACCTCTCTTGCCTTTTTCTGCAGTTCTCTTGCCCCTTTCTGCACCTTTTTCACTTCTTTCTGCACTTCTCTTGCCTTTTTCTGTACCTCTCTTGCCTCTTTCTGCACCTCTGTTGGTTCTTTCTGCACTGCTCTTGCTTCTTTCTGCACCTCTTTTGCAAATTTCTGTATCCCTCTTGCCCCTTTCTGCACCCCTGTTCCTTCTTTCTGCACCTTTCCTGTCTGTTTCTGCACCTCTCTTGCCTCTTTCTGCCCCTCTGTTGCCTTTTTCTGCACTACTCTTGCCTCTATCTGCGCCATAATTGCCTCTTTCAGCACCTCTGTTGCTTCTTTCTACACTTCCCTTGCTTCTTTCTGCATCCCTCTTGCCTCTTTTTGCACCCCTCTTGCCTCTTTGTGCACCTCTCCTTCCTCTTTCTGTACCTCTCTTGCCTTTTTCTGCTCTTCTCTTGCCTCTTTCTGCACCTCTTTTGCTTCTTTCTGCACTTCTCTTGCCTCTTTCAGTACAACTTTTTCTTCTTTCTGCACCTCTGTTGGTTCATTCTGCATTGCCTTTGCTTCTTTCTGCACCTCTGTTGCAAATTTATGCATCCATCTTGCCTCTTTCAGCACCCCTCTTCTGTCTTTCTGCACCTCTCTTGCCCCTTTCTGCACACCAGTTCCCTCTTTCTGCACCCCTTTTGCCTGTTTCTGCAAATCTCCTGACTCTTTCTGCAGTTCTTTTGCCTCCTTCTGCACCTCTGTTGCTTATTTCTGCACTTGTCTTGCCTCTTTCTGCATCCCTCTAGCCTCTTTCTGCACCCCTGCTGCTTCTTTTTCTACTTCTCTTGCTTCTTTCTGTACCTCTCTTGCTTCTTTCTGTACTCATCTTGCCTCTTTTTGCACCCCTCCTCCCTATTTATGTACCTCTCTTGCCTCTTTCTGTACCTCTGTTGGTTCTTTCTGCACTTTTTTGCCTCTTTCTGCACCTCTCTTGCTTCTTTCTGCACCCCTGTTGTCTCTTTCTGCACTTGTCTTCCCTCTTTCTGCACTTCTCTTGCTTCTTTCTGCACCTCTCTTGCTTCTTTATGCACCCTTCTTCCCTTTTTTGCATCCCTCTTGCCTCTTTCTGCAGTTCTCTTGCCATTTTCTGCACATCTATTGCCTCTTTCTGAACCTCACTTGCCTCTTTCTGCACTTCTCTTGCTTCTTTCTACACCTCTGTTGCTTCTTTCAGCAATTCTCTTACCTCTTTCTGCACTTCTCTTGCTTGTTTCTGCACCTCTTTTGCATCTTTCTGCACCTGTGTTGCCTCTTTCTGCACCTCACTTGCTTCTTTCTGAACCCAACTTGCCTCTTTCTGCACCCCTCTCCCCTCTTTCTGCATCCCTCTTGGCTCTTTATGCACCCCTGTTCCCTCTTTCTGCACCTTTCATGACTGTTTCTGCAACTCTCTTGCCTCTTCTGTACCTCTGTTGCTTCTTTCTGCACTTCTCATGCCTCTTTCTGTACCCTTCGCGCCTCTTTCAGCACCACTGTTGCTTCTTTCTGCACTTCTCTTCTTTCTTTCTGCACCCTCCTGCCTCTTTCTGTACCCCTCTTGCCTCTTTGTGCACCTCTCCTACCTCTTTCTGCACCCTCTTGCCTCTTTTTGCACCTCTGTTGGTTCATTCTGCACTGCTCTTGCTTCTTTCTGCATCTCACTTGCCTCTTTCTGCACTTCTCTTGCTTCTTTCTACACCTCTGTTGCTTCTTTCAGCAATCCTCTTGCCTCGTTCTGCACTTCTCTTGCTTGTTTCTGCACCTCTCTTGCGTCTTTCTGCACCTCTGTTGCCTCTTTCTACAATTCACTTGCTTCTTTCTGCACCTCTCTTGCCTCTTTCGGTATCTCTGTTGCTTCTTTCAGCAATTCTCTTGCCTATTTCTGCACTTATTTTCCTTCTTACTGCACACCTCCTGCCTCTGTCTGTATTTCTCTTGCCTCTTTGTGTACCTCTCCTATCTCTTTCTGCACCCCTCTTACCTCTTTTGGCACCTCTGTTGGTTCTTTCTGCACTACTCTTGCTTCTATCTGCACTTCTTTTGCAAATTTCTGTATCCCTCTTGCCTCTTTCTGCACCCGTTCCCTCTTTCTGCACCTTTCCTGCCTGTTTCTGCACCTCTCGTGCCTCTTTCTGCACATCTGTTGCTTCTTTCTGCACTTCTCTTGCCTCTTTTTGCACCCCTCTTGCCTCTTTCAACACCTCTCTTGCTTCTTTCCGCACTTCTCATGCCTCTTTCTGCACCCCTCTTGTCTCTTTCTGCACCTCTCCTTCCTCTTTCTGCACCTCTCTTGCCTTTTTCTGCAGTTCTCTTGCCCCTTTCTGCACCTTTTTCACTTCTTTCTGCACTTCTCTTGCCTTTTTCTGTACCTCTCTTGCCTCTTTCTGCACCTCTGTTGGTTCTTTCTGCACTGCTCTTGCTTCTTTCTGCACCTCTTTTGCAAATTTCTGTATCCCTCTTGCCCCTTTCTGCACCCCTGTTCCTTCTTTCTGCACCTTTCCTGTCTGTTTCTGCACCTCTCTTGCCTCTTTCTGCCCCTCTGTTGCCTTTTTCTGCACTACTCTTGCCTCTATCTGCGCCATAATTGCCTCTTTCAGCACCTCTGTTGCTTCTTTCTACACTTCCCTTGCTTCTTTCTGCATCCCTCTTGCCTCTTTTTGCACCCCTCTTGCCTCTTTGTGCACCTCTCCTTCCTCTTTCTGTACCTCTCTTGCCTTTTTCTGCTGTTCTCTTGCCTCTTTCTGCACCTCTTTTGCTTCTTTCTGCACTTCTCTTGCCTCTTTCAGTACAACTTTTTCTTCTTTCTGCACCTCTGTTGGTTCATTCTGCATTGCCTTTGCTTCTTTCTGCACCTCTGTTGCAAATTTATGCATCCCTCTTGCCTCTTTCAGCACCCTCTTCTGTCTTTCTGCACCTCTCTTGCCCCTTTCTGCACACCAGTTCCCTCTTTCTGCACCCCTTTTGCCTGTTTCTGCAAATCTCCTGACTCTTTCTGCAGTTCTTTTGCCTCCTTCTGCACCTCTGTTGCTTCTTTCTGCACTTGTCTTGCCTCTTTCTGCATCCCTCTAGCCTTTTTCTGCACCTCTGTTGCTTCTATCTGCACTTCTCTTGCTTCTTTATGTACCTCTCTTGCTTCTTTCTGCACCCATTTTGCCTCTTTTTGCACCCTCCTCCCTCTTTCTGCACCTCTCTTGCCTCTTTCTGTACCTCTGTTACTTCTTTCTGCACTTCTTTTGCCTCTTTCTGTACCTCTCTTGCTTCTTTCTGCACCCCTTTTGTCTCCTTCTGCACTCGTCTTCCCTCTTTCTGTACTTCTCTTGCTTCTTTCTGCACTTCTCTTGCTTCTTTCTACACCTCTCTTGCTTCTTTATGCATCCTTCTTCTATTTTTTACATCCCTCTTGCCTCTTTCTGCAGTTCTCTTGCCATTTTCTGCACCTCTCTTGCCTCTTTCTGCACCTCACTTGCCTCTTTCTGCACTTCTCTTGCTTCTTTCTGCACCTCTGTTGCTTCTTTCAGCAATTCTCTTGCCTCTTTCTGCACTTCTCTTGCTTGTTTCTGCAACTCTCTTACATCTTTCTGCATCCCTGTTCCCTCTTTCTGCACCTTTCCTGCCTATTTCTGCACCTCTCTTGCCTCTTTCTGTACCTCTGTTGCTTCTTTCTGCACATCTCATGCCTCTTTCTGCACCCTTCTCGCCTCTTTAAGCACCTCTGTTGCTTCTTTCTGCACTTCTCTTCCTTCTCTCTGCACCCCTCCTGCCTTTTTCTCTACCACTCTTGCCTCTTTGTGCACCTCTCCTACCTCTTTCTGCACCCCTCTTGCCTCTTTTTGCACCTCTGTTGCTTCTTTCTGCACTTCTCTTCCATCTCTCTGCACCCCTCCTGCCGCTTTCTGTACCCCTCTTGCCTCTTCGTGCACCTCTACTACCTCTTTCTGCACCCCTCTTTCCTCTTTTTGCACCTCTGTTGGTTCATTCTGCAACTCTGTTGCTTCTTTCTGCACCTTACGTGCCTCTTTCTGTACTTCTCTTGCTTCTTTCTACACCTCTGTTGCTTCTTTCAGCAATTCTCTTGCCTATTTCTGCACTTTTCTTGCTTGTTCCTGTACCTCTGTTGCATCTCTCTGCACGTCTGTTGCCTCTTTCTGCACTTCACTTGCTTCTTTCTGCACCTCTCTTGCCTCTTTCAGTACCTCTGTTTCTTTTTTCAGCAATTCTCTTGCCTCTTTCTGCACTTCTCTTATTTCTTACTGCACCCCTCCTGCCTCTTCTGTATCTCTCTTGCCTCTTTGTGCACCTCTCCTACCTCTTTCTGCACCCCTCTTGCCTCTTTTTGCACCTCTGTTGGTTCTTTCTGCACTGCTCTTGCTTCTTTCTGCACCTCACTTGCCTCTTTCTGTACTTCTCCTGCTTCTTTCTACACCTCTGTTGCTTCTATCAGCAATTCTCTTTCTGCACTTCTCTTGCTTGTTTCTGCACCTCTCTTGCGTCTTTCTGCACCCCTCTTGACTCTTTCTGCACCCCTCTCCCCTCTTTCTGCACCTCTCTTGTATCTTTCCTGCCTGTTTCTGCACCTCTCTTGCCTTTGTCTGTACCTCTGTTGCTTCTATCTGCACTTCTCATGCGTCTTTCTGCACCCCTGTTGTCTCTGCACTTGTCTTCCCTCTTTCTGCACTTCTATTGCTTCTTTCTGCACTTCTCTTGCTTCTTTCTGCACCTCTCTTGCTTCTTTATGCACACTTCTTCCTTTTTTTGCATCCCTCTTGCCTCTTTCTGCAGTTCTCTTGCCATTTTCTGCCCCTCTCTTGCCTCTTTCTGCACCTCACTTGCCTCTTTCTGCACATCTCTTGCTTTTTTCTGCACCTCTGTTGCTTCTTTCAGCAATTCTCTTGCCTCTTTCTGCACTTCTCTTGCTTGTTTCTGCACCTCTCTTGCATCTTTCTGCACCTCTGTTGCCTCTTTATGCACCTCACTTGCTTCTTTCTGCACCTCTGTTGCCTCTTTCTGCACCCCTCTTGGCTCTTTCCGTACCCGTTTCCTTTTTCTGCACCTTTCCTACCTCTTTCTGCACCTCACTTGCTTCTTTCTGCACCCCTCTTGCCTCTTTCTGCACCCCTCCCCCCTCTTTCTGCACCTCTCTTGCACCTTTCCTGCCTGTTTCTGCACCTCTCTTGCCTCTTTCTGGACCTCTGTTGCTTCTTTCTGCACTTCTCTTGCCTCTTTCTGCACCCTTCGCGTCTCTTTCAGCACCTCTGTTGCTTCTTTCTACACTTCTCTTCCTTCTTTCTGCAACATTCCTGCCTCTTTCTGTACCCCTCCTGCCTCTTTCTGCACCCCTCTTGCCTCTTTTTGCAACTCTGTTGGTTCATTATGCACTGCTTTTCCTTCTTTCTGCATCTCACTTGCCTCTTTCTGCACTTCTCTTGCTTCTTTCTACACCTCTGTTGCTTCTTTCAGCAATTCTCTTGCCTCTTTCTGCACTTCTCTTGCTTGTTTCTGCATCTCTCTTGCCTCTTTCGTCACCTCTGTTCCTTCTTTCAGCAATTCTCTTGCATCTTTCTGCACTTCTCTTCCTTCTTACTGCACCCCTCCTGCCTCTTTCTGTATCTATCTTGCCTCTTTGTGCACCTCTCCTACCTCTTTCTGTACCCTGCTTGCCTCTTTTTGCACCTCTGTTGGTTCTTTCTGCATTGCTCTTGCTTCTTTCTACACTCACTTGCCTCTTTCTGCACTTCTCTTGCTTCTTTCTACACCTCTGTTGCTTCTTTCTGCAATTCTCTTGCCTCTTTCTGCACATCTTTCGCTTGTTTCTGCACATCTCATGCGTCTTTATGCACCTCTGTTTCTTCTTTATGCACCTCACTTGCTTCTTTCTGCACCCCTCTTGCCTCTTTCTGCAACCCTCTCCCCTCTTTCTGGACCTCTCTTGCACCTTTCCTGCCTGTTTCTGCACCTCTCTTGCCTCTTTCTGTACCTCTGTTGCTTCTTTCTGCACTTCTCTTGCCTCTTTCTGCACCCTTCGTGTCTCTTTCAGCATCTCTGTTGCTTCTTTCTGCACTGTTCTTCCTTCTTTCTGCACCCCTCCTGCCTCTTTCTGTACCCCTCTTGCCTCTTTGTGCACCTCTCCTACCTCTGTCTGAATCCCCCTTGCCTCTTTTTGTACCTCTGTTGGTTCATTCTGCACTGCTCTTGCTTCTTTCTGCACCTCACTTGCGTCTTTCTGCACCTCTTTTGCCTCTGTCTGCACACCTGTTCCCTCTTTCTGCACCCCTTTTGCCTGTTTCTGCAAATCTCTTGACTCTTTCTGCAGTTCTTTTGCCTCCTTCTGCACCTCTGTTGCTTATTTCTGCACTTGTCTTGCCTCTTTCTGCGTCCTTCTAGCCTCTTTCTGCACCCCTGTTGCTTCTTTTTCCACTTCTCTTGCTTCTTTCTGTACGTCTCTTGCTTCTTTCTGTACTCATCTTGCCTCTTTTTGCACCCCCTCCCTATTTCTGTACCTCTCTTGCCTCTTTCTGTATCTCTGTTGCTTCTTTCTGCACTTTTTAATGCCTCTTTCTGCACCTCTCTTGCTTCTTTCTGCACCCCTGTTGTCTCTTTCTGCACTTCTCTTGCTTCTTTCTGCACCTCTCTTGCTTCTTTATGCACCCTTCTTCCCTTTTTTGCATCCCTCTTGCCTCTTTCTGCAGTTCTCTTGCCATTTTCTGCACATCTATTGCCTCTTTCTGCACCTCACTTGCCTCTTTCTGCACTTCTCTTGCTTCTTTCTACACCTCTGTTGCTTCTTTCAGAAATTCTCTTACCTCTTTATGCACTTCTCTTGCTTGTTTCTGCACCTCTTTTGCATCTTTCTGCACCTCTGTTGCCTCTTTCTGCACCTCACTTGCTTCTTTCTGAACCCAACTTGCCTCTTTCTGCACCCCTCTCCCCTCTTTCTGCATTCCTCTTGGCTCTTTATGCACCCCTGTTCCCTCTTTCTGCACCTTTCATGACTGTTTCTGCAACCCTCTTGCCTCTTCTGTACCTCTGTTGCTTCTTTCTGCACTTCTC
Organism: Calotriton arnoldi; assembly: GCA_963921515.1. Classification (NCBI taxonomy): domain Eukaryota; kingdom Metazoa; phylum Chordata; class Amphibia; order Caudata; family Salamandridae; genus Calotriton; species Calotriton arnoldi. The sequence goes on along the minus strand of CAWUFW010014221.1, from coordinate 399,088 downwards.
ATGCCTCTTTCTGTACCCTTCACGCCTCTTTCAGCACCACTGTTGCTTCTTTCTGCACTTCTCTTCCTTCTTTCTGCACCCCTCCTGCCTCTTTCTGTACCCCTCTTGCCTCTTTGTGCACCTCTCCTACCTCTTTCTGCACCCCTCTTGCCTCTTTTTGCACCTCTGTTGGTTCATTCTGCACTGCTCTTGCTTCTTTCTGCATCTCACTTGCCTCTTTCTGCACTTCTCTTGCTTCGTTCTACACCTCTGTTGCTTCTTTTAGCAATCCTCTTGCCTCGTTCTGCACTTCTCTTGCTTGTTTCTGCACCTCTCTTGCGTCTTTCTGCACCTCTGTTGCCTCTTTCTGCAATTCACTTGCTTCTTTCTGCACCTCTCTTGCCTCTTTCGGTACCTCTGTTGCTTCTTTCAGCAATTCTCTTGCCTATTTCTGCACTTATTTTCCTTCTTACTGCACACCTCCTGCCTCTTTCTGTATTTCTCTTGCCTCATTGTGTACCTCTCCTACCTCTTTTGGCACCTCTGTTGGTTCTTTCTGCACTACTCTTGCTTCTATCTGCACTTCTTTTGCAAATTTCTGTATCCCTCTTGCCTCTTTCTGCACCCCTGTTCCCTCTTTCTGCACCTTTCCTGCCTGTTTCTGCACCTCTCTTGCCTCTTTCTGCACATCTGTTGCTTCTTTCTGCACCTCTCTTGCTTCTTTCCGCACTTCTCATGCCTCTTTCTGCACCTCTCTTGCCTCTTTCTGCCCCTCTGTTGCCTTTTTCTGCACTACTCTTGCCTCTATCTGCGCCATAATTGCCTCTTTCAGCACCTCTGTTGCTTCTTTCTACACTTCCCTTGCTTCTTTCTGCATCCCTCTTGCCTCTTTTTGTACCCCTCTTGCCTCTTTGTGCACCTCTCCTTCCTCTTTCTGTACCTCTCTTGCCTTTTTCTGCTGTTCTCTTGCCTCTTTCTGCACCTCTTTTGCTTCTTTCTGCACTTCTCTTGCCTCTTTCAGTACAACTTTTTCTTCTTTCTGCACCTCAGTTGGTTCATTCTGCATTGCCTTTGCTTCTTTCTGCACCTCTGTTGCAAATGTATGCATCCCTCTTGCCTATTTCAGCACCCCTCTTCTGTCTTTCTGCACCTCTCTTGCCCCTTTCTGCACACCTGTTCCCTCTTTCTGCACCCCTTTTGCCTGTTTCTGCAAATCTCCTGACTCTTTCTGCAGTTCTTTTGCCTCCTTCTGCACCTCTGTTGCTTCTTTCTGCACTTGTCTTGCCTCTTTCTGCATCCCTCTAGCCTTTTTCTGCACCCCTGTTGCTTCTATCTGCACTTCTCTTGCTTCTTTATGTACCTCTCTTGCTTCTTTCTGCACCCATTTTGCCTCTTTTTGCACCCCTCCTCCCTCTTTCTGCACCTCTCTTGCCTCTTTCTGTACCTCTGTTACTTCTTTCTGCACTTCTTTTGCCTCTTTCTGTACCTCTCTTGCTTCTTTCTGCACCCCTTTTGTCTCCTTCTGCACTCGTCTTCCCTCTTTCTGCACTTCTCTTGCTTCTTTCTGCACTTCTCTTGCTTCTTTCTACACCTCTCTTGCTTCTTTATGCATCCTTCTTCCATTTTTTACATCCCTCTTGCCTCTTTCTGCAGTTCTCTTGCCATTTTCTGCATCTCTCTTGCCTCTTTCTGCACCTCACTTGCCTCTTTCTGCACTTCTCTTGCTTCTTTCTGCACCTCTGTTGCATCTTTCAGCAATTCTCTTGCCTCTTTCTGCACTTCTCTAGCTTGTTTCTGCAACTCTCTTACATCTTTCTGCATCCCTGTTCCCTCTTTCTGCACCTTTCCTGCCTATTTCTGCACCTCTCTTGCCTCTTTCTGTACCTCTGTTGCTTCTTTCTGCACATCTCATGCCTCTTTCTGCACCCTTCTCGGCTCTTTAAGCACCTCTGTTGCTTCTTTCTGCACTTCTCTTCCATCTTTCTGCACCCCTCCTGCCTCTTTCTGTACCCCTCTTGCCTCTTCGTGCACCTCTCCTACCTCTTTCTGCACCCCTCTTTCCTCTTTTTGCACCTCTGTTGGTTCATTCTGCAACTCTGTTGCTTCTTTCTGCACCTTACTTGCCTCTTTCTGTACTTCTCTTGCTTCTTTCTACACCTCTGTTTCTTCTTTCAGCAATTCTCTTGCCTATTTCTGCACTTTTCTTGCTTGTTCCTGTACCTCTGTTGCATCTCTTTGCACGTCTGTTGCCTCTTTCTGCACTTCACTTGCTTCTTTCTGCACCTCTCTTGCCTCTTTCAGTACCTCTGTTGCTTTTTTCAGCAATTCTCTTGCCTCTTTCTGCACTTCTCTTATTTCCTACTGCACACCTCCTGCCTCTTTCTGTATCTCTCTTGCCTCTTTGTGCACCTCTCCTACCTCTTTCTGCACCCCTCTTGCCTCTTTTTGCACCTCTGTTGGTTCTTTCTGCACTGCTCTTGCTTCTTTCTGCACCTCACTTGCCTTTTTCTGTACTTCTCCTGCTTCTTTCTACACCTCTGTTGCTTCTTTCAGCAATTATCTTTCTGCACTTCTCTTGCTTGTTTCTGCACCTCTCTTGCGTCTTTCTGCACCCCTCTTGACTCTTTCTGCACCCCTCTCCCCTCTTTCTGCACCTCTATGGTATCTTTCCTGCCTGTTTCTGCACCTCTCTTGCCTCTGTCTGTACCTCTGTTGCTTCTATCTGCACTTCTCATGCTTCTTTCTGCACCCCTCTTGTCTCTGCACTTGTCTTCCTTTTTTTGCATCCCTCTTGCCTCTTTCTGCAGTTCTCTTGCCATTTTCTGCACCTCTCTTGCCTCTTTCTGCACCTCACTTGCCTCTTTCTGCACATCTCTTGCTTTTTTCTGCACCTCTGTTGCCTCTTTATGCACCTCACTTGCTTCTTTCTGCACCTCTGTTGCCTCTTTCTGCACCCCTCTTGGCTCTTTCCGTACCCGTTTCCTTTTTCTGCACTTTTCCTACCTCTTTCTGCACCTCACTTGCTTCTTTCTGCACCCCTCTTGCCTCTTTCTGCACCCCTCTCCCCTCTTTCTGCACCTCTCTTGGACCTTTCCTGCCTGTTTCTGCACCTCTCGTGCCTCTTTCTGGACCTCTGTTGCTTCTTTCTGCACTTCTCTTGCCTCTTTCTGCACCCTTCGCGTCTCTTTCAGCACCTCTGTTGCTTCTTTCTACACTTCTCTTCCTTCTTTCTGCAACCCTCCTACCTCTTTCTGTACCCCTCCTGCCTCTTTCTGCACCCCTCTTGCCTCTTTTTGCAACTCTGTTGGTTCATTATGCACTGCTTTTGCTTCTTTCTGCATTTCACTTGCCTCTTTCTGCACTTCTCTTGCTTCTTTCTACACCTCTGTTGCTTCTTTCAGCAATTCTCTTGCCTCTTTCTGCACTTCTCTTGCTTGTTTCTGCATCTCTCTTGCCTCTTTCGGCACCTCTGTTGCTTCTTTCAGCAATTCTCTTGCCTCTTTCTGCACCTCTTTCGCTTGTTTCTGAACCTCTCATGCGTCTTTCTGCACCTCTGTTTCCTCTTTCTGCACCTCACTTGCTTCTTTCTGCACCCCTCTTGCCTCTTTCTGCAACCCTCTCCCCTCTTTCTGCACCTCTCTTGCACCTTTTTCTGCCTGTTTCTGCACCTCTCTTGCCTCTTTCTGTACCTCTGTTGCTTCTTTCTGCACTTCTCTAGCCTCTTTCTGCATTCTTCGTGTCTCTTTCAGCATCTCTGTTGCTTCTTTCTGCACTGTTCTTCCTTCTTTCTGCACCCCTCCTGCCTCTTTCTGTGCCCCTCTTGCCTCTTTGTGCACCTCTCCTACCTCTTTCTGCATCCCCCTTGCCTCTTTTTGTACCTTTGTTGGTTCATTCTGCACTGCTCTTGATTCTTTCTGCACCTCACTTGCGTCTTTCTGCACTTCTCTTTCTTCTTTCTACACCTCTGTTGCTTCTTTCAGCAATTCTCTTGCCTCTTTCTGCACTTCTCTTGCTTGTTTCTGCACCTCTCTTGCATTTTTCTGCACCTCTGTTGCCTCTTTCTGCACTTCACTTGCTTCTTTCTGCACCTCTCTTGCCTCTTTTGGCACCTCTGTTGCTTCTTTCTGCACTTCTCTTGCCTCTTTCTGCACCTCTGACTTAGAGGTAGTTTTAATCCCCCTGCCCTATTATGTACTAGAGCCTTACAGGGGAGGTCATTCTAGTCAGAGGGGTACCCCAACCCATAGTGTACACTAGTGTATGTAGGTGTTTTCACTGTATTCTAAGTGTCTTTCAGCAGAGCACTGGCTCCGGGCCTGGTTAGTCAGAGTCAGTTACCACCAGTACCAGTGAGCAAAAAGTTGGGGGCACAGGATGACTTTGCAACAAGGCCTCTTTCTACACCTCTGTTGGTTCTTTCTGCATATCTCTTGCTTCTTTCTGCACCTTTCTTCGTCTTTCTGGACTTCTGTTGCCTCTTTCTGCATTTCTCTTGCTTCTTTCTGTGCTTTTCTTCCTCTTTCTGCACATGTCCTACCTCTGTAGGCATAGTTTTGAGAAATTAGCATTTAAAAAACCTTTGAAATTCACTGAAAAAACCATAGGTTTCAGGGACATTATAGTTAGGAATTAGCATTTAAAAAACCTTAGAAATTTACTGCAAAAACCATAGGTTTCAGGGACGTTATAGTTAGAAATTAGCATTTAAAAAACCTTTGAAATTCACTGAAAAAAACATAGTCTTCAGGGACGTTATAGTTAGAAATTAGCATTTAAAAACCTTAGAAATTCACTGAAAAACCACAGGTTTCAGGGACGTTATAGTTAGTTGGACATTTCACTCGTACAAAACCAGAGAAATTTGGCCATTATAGTTAGTTGAGCAAACTATAACTCGTGCCCCCGCAATGCACTGCTGATGACGTCACATATTACATCATTAATGACATGGTCAGTGACATCACTGATGACATCTCAAATGACATCACTGATGACATCATCCAATTTGGGATCAGTTCTCACACTCTATATACTTATTTTGTGATTTGTTTTCGCAATTTACTAATTCTCAAATACTGGATCAGTAAATCGTGAATGCATTCACAAGTTGTGATAGTCACATTTTGGTACTGTTTGATGACCTCACAATCAGGTTGATATGGTTTGTTCTACTATCTCCAAGAATTGGCACCTTTTCAAGAAAAGAAGGAGAAAAAGATGCCAGAGGGTGAAAAAGAAAGATCAAATTCAGTGAAAAAGGGTTGGAACTACTCACCGAAGAGTGTGTTGCTCATGATGATGAGCTTTTTTGAAAGGAGCTTTTTACAGTGCCTAGTTACAGGAAAAACAATTTGGAAGAGCATACAGGAAAAAGTAAATTTGGATGGTGAAAAACCAATGTACCATTGAGGAGATTAGAAAAATAAGGTAAACTTTGAGATCGAGGACCAAGGAAAAACACAGCCACCTCTAACATTTCGCAAAGATTTAAACACATTTTTTGTTTTAACTTTGTGTTGAATTACGGGAGATGTAGTACACACATTTAAGTATTGCTATACACATACATTTGGACTTCTTTTAAAAATGATAAATGCATAAATAATCGAGATGGGAGTAAGTTGCGGAAATCTTTGTAGGGTATTCACAGCGAATTACATATGAATTCCTCAAGATAATGCTTCAATTAAGAGAGAAAAGTGATTCTGCATTCATCTGTATTTCTTAGCACAAAAATGCCCCCTTGTATCCCAAATGGTCGCGGGGATGCATTTTGCACTAAGAAATAGTGCTAAACGCTTCACAACATGAATATTGAGCAGCTGCCTGCACTCACTAAATGTGTGTTTGAGGTAGGATTTTCCCCCAATTTACTACAAGCAATTATCATTATTTTCAAAATGGACGTGTGGATGCATTTTGCACTAAGAAACAGCAATAAATGCGGCAGTACATGAATAGCAAGTGGGCTCTGGCAGTAGGATTTCCCACCACGTGACTCATAATTACAGGAGCAGGAGTAACTGAGTAAATATCAGTAACTTTGCATCAAAGACTAATGTGAAATTACCAAAATAACTCCAATTACTCCGCCATAATCATAATTTTGCCCTGGCATAAAAAATAAATGAAAACGAAAGTACATTTGAAGTTTAAATAGTTATCATTTAGGTATTTATCATTTAAAGGACCATAAAATTAACTGTTTCTTTAAATATCAGCAGAGTAACAGACATGTTTGTACAATACAGATGTGCTACCACAGAAAGGACAAGCATCAGAAGCGCAGGCACCTCAAGATACTCAATCTGACATGGAGGAAGGCAATGAGTGACCAGCCACCACATCATGACCTGTACCTTCATGGTGCAGCCCGACTGTTTAAACAGTCCCATAGGTTCCTGAAGAGTCTGAGGATCTTACAACAACCAGGGAAACACCATGACCTGCATTAAAGGAAAGACAAATAGGCAGAAGGATTTTACAGCGGTGCTGCAGGGCTTTTAATAAAGATCTTCCCATAGTGTAACACCTAATGATAGGGACGAAACTTCATATTTGTTTAGTAGTTTAGAAGCTTCCATTTTGTCAGTGTAATGCCTACAAAATAAAAATAGAAATTGTGTTAGAAAACAGTGGCATAAAGTAGAGTTGAGAGAAATAAATTGAAGTGGGGTAGCGAGAAGTGGGTTAGGGTGAAGTGGGGTAGAGTGAAGTGGGGTAGAGTAGAGTGGCATACGGTAGAGTGGCGTAGAGTACCAGGGTATAGAGTGCAGTTGTATAGAGTAGACTGGTGCAGAGTACAATAGAGTGGTGTTGAGTCGAGTGGCGTTGAATGAAGTGCGGATAGAGTGAATTGGCATAGAGTGCTGTAGAGTGGAATAGAGTGTCATACAGTGAAGTACAGTGACATAGTGTTGCGTGGAGTACAGTGGTGTAAAGTAGAATGGCATAGAATAGAGACATACGACAGAGTGGCATTGTATGAAGTGGAGTAGGGTAAAGTAGCTTTGAGCAGCATAGAGTGGTACTGTGTGGAGTGGCATAGTGTACAGTACAGTAGTGTACAGTACAGTGGCATAGAGTGCAGTGGCATGGAGATGAGTGGGGCTAAGTAGAGCAGAGTGGTATAGAATGCCTACAGTAGAGTATAATTGTGTAGATTGCAGTGGTGTAGAGTGCAGTAGTGTAGAGTTATGTGGCATATGCAGTAGGATAGAGTGCAGTAACATATACTGCAGTAATGCAGAGTTGAGTACAGTGGAGTAGAGTGGAGTGGCATAGAGTAGAGTGGCATTGGTTTGAGTGGAGTGGGGTAGGGTGGGGTGGAGTGGAGTGGCAGAACACACAGTAGAGTAGAGTAAAGTGCAGTGGCATGGAGTGCAGTTGCTTTGAGTAGAGTGGTGAAAAGTAGAGTAGAATGGTGAAGAGTGCAGTGGCCTAGCATAGATTGCAATGGCATTGAGTACAGTGATATAGAGTGCAGTGGCTTAGATTAGAGCTGTGGAGAATTCAGTAGCATAGAATGTAGTGCCATGCAGAGTAGAGTGGTGCAGACTGTTGTAGTGTAGATTGCAGTGGTGTACACTGCAGTGGGGCAGAGTTGAGTAGAGTGGTATAGAGTGTAGCAGTGCACAGTACTGTGCAGTTGAGTAGAATGGAGTTGTGTGGCATAGAATAGAGTGACATAAAGTACAGTGGTTAAAGTAAAGTGGTGCAGAGTGCAGTGACATAGAGTTCAGAGGCGTAGAGCGTTACAGTGCAGTGGCATCTAGTACAATGGTGTAGAATGTTGTGGCCTGGTATATGCTGTTCACTAATTAAAGTGGACACCTTGCACCAGGGCAAATCGACTCTTATGGTAGATAGGTTTAAGACAACCTTTTAAAGAAAGCTATCCTAGTGGTAGCTGTGGAGAGCAGCCTTCAGGCTAAGTCTCGGAGGAATGTAAAGCAGCTTGTTTTACCATATAATCTCTTGAATCACCAAATGAAAAGACACCACACAGGTATATATATCAAATATATATGTATTTATTTCTAAATAACTCTCTACTAATCTCTTTATGAGATTAGAAGACAAACATATGCACAAATCAACGTTTCACAATAAGTTAAGCACAAAATATGGCTGGGGCCCTAGGGGCGTACCAGACCATATACTAAGTAAGAGACTTAGGGACAACGACTTGCAGGGAGACAAGGCCTAGGGCCTTCAGAAGTGCTGGGGCCTCACGAAACCACCCAAGGCAGGTAAGTAAAGGACCCACGGGGGACGCGTGCAGTGTAGATACACAGGCGCGGATCGCCGTTGACTTCAATGGGGCAAGTCGCGGTTGGAAATTAAGAGTTCTAGGAGACTTCGGGAGAACCTACAAGCAAGTCACTTACAGGGTAAGTAGTTCTAGGGCCCACACCCACAGGAGCACCGTAGTGCTGGAGTTACCTCACCCAGGGAAGCCGGGTGCACAGGTGTCCTTTGGTGTCGGGTCGCGGCGTCGTTTTCAATGGCGAACAAAGAAGACTTGCTGCTTGCGGGAGCTGAAGAAGTGTCCGGTGGAATCCAAGCCTGGATCCTGAAGAAGGATGACCTGAAAGCAGAGGGGACAGTGTTCAAAGTCACTTGGCAGTGACCCGGGGCAAGGAAGATGGATGCCCACCGTCGTCGGTCGCTTCAGGTCAGTTGCGGGTGCCTTGACTCTTCAGCCACGTGGTCCAGGAGGCGTTGACGATGACCAGGAGCTGGATTCGGTGTGTCCCTCGACGTCTACAGCTGACTGCGGTGTCGGCAACTCGATCGGAGCCAACAAGCCTTGGTAGCCGCAAGTCTCGGGAAGATGAAGAAAAGTCGATGGCGCAGACCAGCAAGGTCTGAGGAACTCACCCAGCGAGAGTAAGTCAGGGCAGGCCTGGAGCAACCAGAGGAGCCCTTTGGTTTCTTTAAGAAGTCTTCTGGGGACCCACAAGCCAGCGGGCAAGGGATCGCGAAGACACCTCGGGCGGAATCACTCAACAGGGGCCCACGGTCACTCGGGACGGTGTAGGCCTCTCATCTTCGGAGGGATTCCTGCTGGAGGTCGGGACCACACGTGATCCAAAGCACAGATTCGTAGAACGTTGTGAAGGGGTTGCACTCGACAATAGTGCACGGTACCCAGGGGTCGCAGTTCCTCGTTACTCGTGGGGTCCACTTGCCTCAGCTTCGCTGGGGACTCACGATGGCCTGGGAGAGGTCAGGAAATCCACTTCCTGGGCTGCAGGGACTTCGGACTCCGGCGGGAGCGGCGTAGTTTGCGACCGTCGTTGTCGTTTTTGGTGCCTGCCAAGCAGGGAGTCACTCCTTGACTCCAAGGGAGATTCTTCTGTCTTCCAAAGGTAGTGGAACGTCGAAGGGCCAGGATTCTTCTGTAGAGCGTCGTCCAGGGGTTATCTGCTTTGCAATGGCAAGGTTCCCCCTCTTATACTAAAAAGAGGGGATGGACTAGCTCTATGACCCACCTATGGGAGGGTCAAGGGAGGGGGGGGCTACACCCACTTCCCTTTGTCCAGTTTCACGCCAGAGCAGGGGCAGGTAGCCCCTGAGCTGGTTTGAACTGGCATATGCACAGAGGAGCCTTTTGCTCCCCCAGTGCAGGACTTCAAAGCACTCTAAGAGTGCACCCACCCAGCCCCAATACACATTATCCTGTCTGGGGAGGTGGTCACACCTCCCTGCAACAGGAAACCTATTGTCCAGGCCTCCCCTGCCGGAGTTTCGTCCAGCAGCAGGAGGCCAGACTTGTGTCTGTGGCAGCAGCATCCATTTTGTGATGCCAGGGCTTCAGAAAGAAGTTACCGGGTAAGCCAGAGTTAACATGTCTTTCCCTCTAGAAGGGTGGAATGCTACCCCCGCCGCCAGAATTGGCGGGGGGTAGTATTCCAAGATGTTTGACACCAAACACGACATGTTTAGGTGCAGCCATTCCAAAGTTAGCATTTTACCGCGAGGATATAATGCGCTTAAGAGTATATGGTCAGGCTGCACTACAAACAGCATCAGAGATGGTCTCCGAACGCTGCAGAGGGGCCCTGCTCATGCAGGGGCACCCTCTCACATAGGAACCATGCACTGTGCCTTTAGGATTGATAAGGCCTGCCTTAGGAGTGACTTATAGGTTTATATGTGTGTATGTATTTAGTGATATAGGTAACCTATATCACAGTAAGGGGTGCATGCACCACCCTACCCAGGCTGCAGTAGCAGACCTGTGGTGTCAGTTTGGATGGCCTTCCAGGGGTGGCATAATACAGGCTGCAGCCCCTGGTAGGCCTCTGAGGTACCTATGCCCTTGGTACATAGTATACCATATACTAGGGACTTATAAGGGCACTCCAGATTCCAATCAGAGATGTGCCTAAGGCACATGGAAACCTTTTACAGAGAAAGCAGATAGACTGGGGCCCTGAATAGCAGGATCCCAGTCCAACTAAGTCATAAACCAGCAAAACACCATAAAAAAGTGGGGGCAACCATATAGTCAGATTCCACCTTCCTACATAACCCCCCCAAACGAAAGGAGATAAGGCTAACCTTGGCCAGTTGAGCCTTCATTGACTAAGTGGTCATATAAGGAAGCACCTGCACTAGCATGGTTGCCCCCTGTCTTATGGTCCACTAAGCAATCCCTCACCCTAAGGGTATGAGAGGGTCTCCACCATGGGGAATCACTACCTGTGGTGTGCTTAGGTAAAGTACAAGGCTGGTGAGGTGTCTGAGTAGGGAAGTGAGGCCCTAGGAATGTTGGCCTCAGTTTCCTCAGATCACTGGTCACCATGTATGCCTGTCTTTCCATGACTGAGTTGCACTTTGCTCTAAGGGTCAACCTTTGGCTGCCTACAGCTGTGGGTTGGGTCCCTTTGGATGGACTACTGGAGGGACATGGCAGGTTTGGAACCTTCTGGTCCCAGGTTTGCCCTTGCCTACCAGAGTCCTTCTGGGGAGGTCCCTACATAAAGGTATGTGGGATCCCTCAGTGTGTAGAGGAATTTTCACCTGGCTAGGGCTACTAGACTGGGTGCTCCTAATCTGCTGATGGGGGCTTCCTCTGGACAGGGGGCCCTGGGGGTCCACTGACCTCCCTGACCTCTGCAGCCCTGGGCTGACTGAGGCAGGGTAGAGAGGGGCAGGTTACCTGCTCCAGACGGGGTACCACCTTGGAAGGGTCCTCTGCCATCAGGGGTGTGGTCAGGCCAGGCCTGACTACCTCTGTGGCAGTTCCTTCACAAGGGGTAGGGTCAGTTCCCTGAGGAGGCTGACCCTTACCTACTGTCTGGGGGAAGAAGACTTTTCTTCAACCCTTGTGCTCTCTTTTGGGGGAGAGTGGGCCATTCTTTCAGGCTCCATCTCTCCAAATTCTTGGGCTGGGGCTGTGGCCATCACAGCCCCACTAACCTTTACAGGGACGCCCAACATCCTAAGATGGGTTTGGTGTTCCACTTCAGCCCAGGCTGAAATTTCCAGATCATTGCCCATCAGGCAATCTACAGGTAGGGTTGGGGACACTGCCACTCTTTTTGGGCCTGTGACCCCCTCCCAGCTGAGATTGACTATGGCCATGGGGTGATCTGTTCTGACACCATCAATGTTGGTCACCTGGTATTTAAACTCAGGTAAAAGCTGGTGAGGGGGACTAGTTTCCCTGCCACCATGGTGACACTAGCCCCTGTGTCCCTAAATGCCACAGCTTTCTGACCATTAATTATTGGCTCCAATCTGTACCTGCCCAATGCTATGGGACCCATGGTAAAGGTGGCAAATCCTATACCACCATCAGAGTCAGAGGAGTCTGTTGAGGGGTCCCTGTCTAAACTAGGGCCCACCTCTGTTCCTCTTGCAAAAGCACCTAACTTTTTGGGTGCACTACTCCCAACTGGAGGATTACTACTGGTAGTACCAGGAGGGGTGGTAGTAGTTGTGGGAGGAACATTTTCTTTATTGCCAATCCTGGGGCAACTGGGATCAGTTTTCCAGTGCCCAGGCTTTTTACAGACATGGCAATAGGGTTTCTTTTCAGGAGAGGAAGGAGTTTGGGACCCACCCCCAGAAGAGGAATTTTGGGGCCCTGTAGGGGACTTATCCTTAGATTTATCCCCACCTTTCTCTTGGGACTTAGTAGAATCTTTCTTCTGGTCACCACCCTGATTTCTAGTTTTTACTCTGGTTCTGACCCACTTGTCTGCCTTCCTTCCCAATTCTTGGGGAGAGGTCAGATCAGAGTCCACCAGATACTGGTGCAAAAGCTGGTTTTGACAATTATTAAGGATCTGCTCCCTCATAATCAAATTGTACAATCCTAAAAAGTCCTGCACTTTGTTGCCATGTATCCAACCTTCCAGAGCCTTTGTAGCACAATCTACAAAATCAACCCAGTCTTGAGTCTGAGCTTTTTGGGTGTCTCTGAACTTCAACCTATACTGTTCAGTGGTTAGGCCAAACCCATCTATCAGAGCACTCTTCAAGACTGTGTAATTGTCAGCATCCTCTTCTCTTACAGTGAGGAGCTTGTCTCTACCTTTGTCTGCAAAGGAGAGCCACAAGATTGCTGCCCACTGCCTCTGGGGGACCTTCTGAACTTTACAGGCCCTCTCCAGTGCAGTTATCCATTTGTGGATGTCATCCCCACTCTGGTAGGGAGGGACAATCTTGTTTAGGTTTCTATGGTCATAAGACCTGTCCCTATCTCTAGGGATATTGCTGCCACCATGGGACTCTAGTCCCAACTTTCTTCTCTCCCTGAGGAGATCTAGGGATTCCCTATCTAAAGCCAGTTGCTTTTTTCTGATTTCCAGCTGAGTTTCCTCATACCGGACCAGCCTGGCTCTCCTCTCATGAGAGGATTCCCTCCTGTGAGAGGAGACAGAGCTCCCTATAGAGGTGCCAGAGTGGTTAGACTCCTGAGAAGGAGATCTAGACTTCCTGGGCACACTCTTAATCCTTCCTGGGGGACAAAGAGGGCATCATTTTGATCATCCTCATCATCATCCACAGGAGGGATTGGGTTTTCCAGGTCAGGGTCATTGTCACCCTCCTGGCCAGTTTCAGAGGGGGCTGGGGGTAGTGGTACCCCTGGCCTCCTCCTCTTCTTCTGCCCCACCCTCAGCTCCTACCCCTTCAGTCCCTACAGGCTTACTAAGGTCATAAGCCACCAACAACTCCTTGAGGTGTTGGGTGGTGGGGCTTTGGCCTGTCCTTATTTTTCTCAAGTTGCATAAAGCTCTCAATTCCAAGAATGGGAGTGTATCATACTTGGAGGGTGGAAGCTCAATGGCTTCCTGCAAGGATTCTTTGGATCCTCCCCTTAAAGACATTCTAGTGTTGTGCAGTGTTGTACTACCTACACTAGTTTGTGGCCTACTGATCCTAGCTTGAGCTGTGGAAAGGGTGTGCTATCCCTTGGCACCCAGCTCTAAGTTCAGTAGAACTTATTGATACTAAGCTTGACTTTATATGTACCTTGAGTACCTATAATGGTTTTCAGTTAGTAATTCAAATAGAGATTTTCTGGTAAAACAATGGCAAGCTGGAATCCCACACGCTGCCCACCAATGTGAGAAGTTGGCCTGGTATATGCTGTTCACTAATTAAAGTGGACACCTTGCACCAGGGCAAATCGACTCTTATGGTAGATAGGTTTAAGACAACCTTTTAAAGAAAGCTATCCTAGTGGTAGCTGTGGAGAGCAGCCTTCAGGCTAAGTCTCGGAGGAATGTAAAGCAGCTTGTTTTACCATATAATCTCTTGAATCACCAAATGAAAAGACACCACACAGGTATATATATCAAATATATATGTATTTATTTCTAAATAACTCTCTACTAATCTCTTTATGAGATTAGAAGACAAACATATGCACAAATCAACGTTTCACAATAAGTTAAGCACAAAATATGGCTGGGGCCCTAGGGGCGTACCAGACCATATACTAAGTAAGAGACTTAGGGACAACGACTTGCAGGGAGACAAGGCCTAGGGCCTTCAGAAGTGCTGGGGCCTCACGAAACCACCCAAGGCAGGTAAGTAAAGGACCCACGGGGGACGCGTGCAGTGTAGATACACAGGCGCGGATCGCCGTTGACTTCAATGGGGCAAGTCGCGGTTGGAAATTAAGAGTTCTAGGAGACTTCGGGAGAACCTACAAGGAAGTCACTTACAGGGTAAGTAGTTCTAGGGCCCACACCCACAGGAGCACTGTAGTGCTGGAGTTACCTCACCCAGGGAAGCCGGGTGCACAGGTGTCCTTTGGTGTTGGGTCGCGGCGTCGTTTTCAATGGCGAACAAAGAAGACTTGCTGCTTGCGGGAGCTGAAGAAGTGTCCGGTGGAATCCAAGCCTGGATCCTGAAGAATGATGACCTGAAAGCAGAGGGGACAGTGTTCAAAGTCACTTGGCAGTGACCCGGGGCAAGGAAGATGGATGCCCACCGTCGTCGGTCGCTTCAGGTCAGTTGCGGGTGCCTTGACTCTTCAGCCACGTGGTCCAGGAGGCGTCGACGACAACCAGGAGCTGGATTCAGTGTGTCCCTCGACATCTGCAGCTGACTGCGGTGTCGGCAACTCGATCGGAGCCAAAAAGCCTTGGCAGCCGCAAGTCTCGGGGAGATGAAGAAAAGTCGATGGCGCAGACCAGCAAGGTCTGAGGAACTCACCCAGCGAGGGTAAGTCAGGGCAGGCCTGGAGCAACCAGGGGAGCCCTTTGGTTTCTTTAAGAAGTCTTCTGGGGACCCACAAGCCAGCGGGCAAGGGATCGTGAAGACACCTCGGGCGGAATCACTCAACAGGGGCCCACGGTCACTCGGGACAGTGTAGGCCTCTGATCTTCGGAGGGATTCCTGCTGGAGGTCGAGACCACACGTGGTCCAAAGCACAGGTTCGTAGAACGTTGTGAAGGGGTTGTACTCGACAATAGTGCACAGTACCCTGGGGTTGCGGTTCCTCATTACTCGTGGGGTCCACTTGCCTCAGCTTCGCTGGGGACTCACGATGGCCTGGGAGAGGTCAGGAAATCCACTTCCTGGGCTGCAGGGACTTTGGACTCCGGCGGGAGCGGCGTAGTTTGCGACCGTCGTTGTCGTTTTTGGTGCCTGCCAAGCAGGGGAGTCACTCCTTGACTCCAAGGGAGATTCTTCTGTCTTCCAAAGGTAGTGGAACGTCGAAGGGCCAGGATTCTTCTGTAGAGCGTCGTCCAGGGGTTATCTGCTTTGCAATGGCAAGGTTCCCCCTCTTATACTAAAAAGAGGGGATGGACTAGCTCTATGACCCCACCTATGGGAGGGTCAAGGGAGGGGGTGGCTACACCCACTTCCCTTTGTCCAGTTTCGCGCCAGAGCAGGGGCAGGTAGCCCCTGAGCTGGTTTGAACTGGCATATGCACAGAGGAGCCTTCTGCTCCCCCAGTGCAGGACTTCAAAGCACTCTAAGAGTGCACCCACCCAGCCCCAATACACTAAACCCTGTCTGGGAGGTGGTTACACCTCCCTGTGACAGGATGCCTATTGTTGGGCTTCCTCCACTGCGAGTTTCGGTCATCAGCAGGAGGGCAGCCCAGTGTCTGTGACTGGTGGCATCCATTTTGTGATGCCAGGGCTCTTTAGGATTCTACCGCGTTTCCACAGCAGGTACATGTCTTCTCCCTCTAGAAGGGTGGAATGCTACCCCCGCCGCCAAGATTGGCGGGGGGGTAGTATTCCAAGATGTTTGACACCAAACACGACATGTTTTGATGCAGCCATTCCAAAGTTAGCATTTACCGCGAGGATATAATGCACTTAATAGTATATGGTTTAACCGCATCCACAAACAGCACCAGAGAATAGACTCTGAGAGCTGCAGAGGGGCCCTGCTCAGGCAGAGGCACCCCCTCACATAGAAGCCAAGCACCCTGCCCTCAGGATTGATAGGGCCTGCCTTAGAGGTGACTGATAGGTTTATATGTGTGTGCAGGAGAGATATAGGAAACCTATATCTCAGTGAGGGGTGCTAGCACCACCTCACCCAGGCTGCAGTAGCAGGCCTGTGGTGTCAGATTTAGACTGCTTCCCAGGGGTGGCATAACACATGCTGCAGCCCCTGGTAGGCCTGTGAAGTACCTATGCCCTTGGCACCTAAGGTACCATATACTAGGGACTCATAAGGCACCACAGTATCCAATCACTAGTGCACCTAGAGTGCACTCCATGTCGTTTAGAGAGAACAGAGAGGCTGGGGCCCTGATTGACAGGGACCCAGCCAGACTATAGCCAGAAACCAGTGCTAACATCAGAAAAAAAGTGGGGGCAACATAAGAGGCAGATCCTACTCTCCTACACAACCCCCCAAACGCAGGGACACTAAACTAACCTTGACCAGTTGAGTCTTCGTGTTCAAAGTGGAAATACCTTGAGAGTCCATCTGCATTGGCATGTTGGGTCCCAGGCCTATGTTCCACTGTATAGTCCATCCCCTGTAGGGAAATGGACCACCTCAAAAGTTTTGGGTTTTCACCTTTCATCTGCTTTAGCCATAGGAGGGGCTTGTGGTCAGTCTGAACTATGAAGTGAGTACCAAACAAGTATGGCCTCAGCTTCTTCAGGGCCCAAACCACAGCAAAGGCCTCCCTCTCTATAGCTGACCAACGTTTCTCTCTAGGGGTCAGCCTTCTGCTAATAAAAGCTACTGGCTGGTCTTGACCTTCATCATTCAGTTGAGACAGTACAGCTCCCACACCCAGCTCAGAAGCATCTGTTTGGACAATGAACTTTTTGGTGTAGTCTGGACTCTGTAAGATGGGGGCAGTGCACATGGCCTGCTTTAGGTCTTCAAATGCCTTTTGACAGCTAGCTGTCCACTGAACCTTTTTTGGCATTCTCTTT
Source organism: Calotriton arnoldi (assembly GCA_963921515.1). NCBI lineage: Eukaryota > Metazoa > Chordata > Amphibia > Caudata > Salamandridae > Calotriton > Calotriton arnoldi. The sequence goes on along the minus strand of CAWUFW010014221.1, from coordinate 382,226 downwards.
GAGGTCAGATCATTCAAGGGGGTCACTATAGATCCATATCCCTTGACAAACCTCCTATAGTACCCAGTCAGGCCTAAGAAGGCTCTCACCTGTGTCTGGGTGGTTGGAGCAACCCATTCCATTATGGTTTGGATTTTGCTCTGTAAAGGCTGAACCTGGCCTCCACCTACAAGGTGGCCCAGGTACACAACCTGACTCTGCCCTATCTGGCACTTGGTGGCCTTGATAGTGAGGCCTGCTTTCTGCAGGGCCTCCAAAACATTTCTGAGGTGGACCAGGTGATCCTGCCAGGAGGAACTAAAGACAGCAATATCATCTAGATAAGCTGAGCAATAAGTTTCCATCCCTGCCAGAACTTTATTCACCAACCTCTGAAAAGTGGCAGGTGCATTTTTCAATCCAAAGGGCATCACCACAAAGTGGTAGTGCCCACCAGGGGGTCGAAAATGCTGTTTTGGCCTTTGCATCATCAGCTAATCTGATTTTCCAGTAGCCAGCTGTTAGGTCAAATGTGCTTAGATACTTGGCTGAGGCCAAAGTATCAATCAGCTCATCTGCCCTTGGTATGGGATAGGCATCAGTCCTAGTGACTGCATTGAGGCCTCTGTAGTCTACACAAAACCTCATTTCTTTCTTACCACCCTGGGTATGAGGCTTGGGTACCAGGACTACTGGGCTAGCCCAAGGGCTATCTGAAGGCTCAATCACGCCTAACTCCAACATTTTCTGGACTTCAGTCCTGATACAGTCCCTGACATGGTCAGGTTGCCTGTAGATTTTATTCTTGACAGGCAGACTGTCCCCAGTGTCCACCTCATGGGTGCACCAGGTAGTCTAACTAGGGGTCAGGCTAAACATATGTCTAAACTGTTGCAGAACTTGTCTGCACTCAGTTTGCTGATGGTCAGTGAGGCTGCTTGCCAAAGCAACACCATCTACTGACCCATCATCAGGGTTCTGAGAGAGCAGGTCAGGGAGAGGGTCACTCTCCTCCTCCTGGTCCTCATCAGTTGCCATGAGCAAGCCCATGTCAGCCCTGTCAACATATGGCTTTAATCTGTTGACATGAAGCACCCTTAGGGGGCTCCTGGGAGTTCCAAGATTCACCAGATAGGTGACTTCTCCCTTCTGTTCAACTATTGTATGGGGGCCACTCCACTTGTCCTGGAGGGCTGCTGGGGCCACAGGCTCCAACACCCACACTTTCTGTCCTGGCTGGTATACAGTCAGCACAGCCTTTGGTCATGCCAAGCTTTTTGTAATTCTTGGCTGGCCTCCAGGTTTTTGGTTGCCTTTTTCATGTACTCTGCCATCCGGGAGCGGAGACCAAGTACATAGTCCATCACATCTTGTTTGGGGGGCTTGAGAGGTAACTCCCAGCCCTCTTTTACCAAACATAGTGGACCTCTCACAGGATGCCCAAACAGAAGCTCAAATGGGCTGTAGCCAACCCCCTTCTGTGGAACCTCTCTGTATGCAAACAAAAGGCAAGGAAGAAGAAGGTCCCATTTCTGCCTAAGCTTCTCTGGGAGTCCCTTAATCATTCCTTTCAAGGTTTTGTTGAAGCGTTCAACTAAACCATTGCATTGTGGGTGATAGGGGTGGTGAACTTATAAGTTACACCACACTCCTTCCACATTGCTTTCAGATATCCTGACATGAAGTTGGTACCTCTGTCAGAAATGACCTCCTTTGGGAAACCCACTCTGGAGAAAACTCCAATGAGGGCTCTTGCCACCACAGGGGCTGTGGTGGTCCTCAGGGGAATTGCCTCTGGGTACCTGGTGGCATGATCCACTACCACCAGGATAAATCTGTGCCCAGATGCAGTCTGAGGGTCAAGGGGACCAACAATGTCAATCCCTACCCTTTCAAAGGGTACCCCCACCACAGGTAGTGGTATCAGGGGGCCTTTGTTGTGCCACCTGCCTTACCACTGGCTTGGCAAGTGACACAGGAGCGACAAAACTCCTTTGTGTCCTCTGACATATGTGGCCAATGAAAATGTGGAACAAGCCTGTCCCAGGTCTTGTTTTGGCCCAAGTGTCCTGCCAAAGGGATATCATGTGCTAAGGTCAAGAGGAACCCCTAAACTTCTGAGGTATTACCAACCTCCTGGTGGCTCCAGGGGCTGGGTCTCTACCCTCAGAATATAGGAGTCCCTCATCCCAATAAACTTTATGGGACCCACTAGCACTCCCAGCAGCCTCAGCAGCAGCCTGCTGTCTGAGGGGTTCAAGAGAGGGGCAGCACTGTTGCTCCTTGCTCAGATCTTCCCTGGAAGGGCCCCCTGCCCCCAAGAACTCAACCTGGTCAGGCTCAAGTCCCTCTGGGGCAGTTCCTTCTTCAGGTTCTGCTCCACCTCCCTCTGGAAGTGAATCCTTGATCTGAGACAGAGGGGAAGGCACTGCCTTAACCCTACTGCTCCTCCTCTTGGGAAGCATCTGGTCCATTGTTCCAGGATCCAGAGCTGGTTCAGTGTCATGCATTCTTGCTTGTGACCTGGTCACAGCAAATACCTCTGCAGGGATGCCCAACATCTCAGCATGAGTCCATAACTCTACTTCAGACCAAGCTGAAGTCTCTAGATCATTGCCCAATAGACATTCTACAGGGAGGTCTGCACTGACTACAACTTTCTTGAGGCCAGTTACCCCTCCCCAGGAGAAATTCACAACTGCCAGACTATGGTTGGTCTGGACATTGCTTGCATTGGTCACCTGGTACATTTCACCCAGGATGATCTGTCCAGGGTCCACTAGGTCCTCTGCCACCATGGTGACACTAGCACCTGTGTCCCTAAATGCCAAAGCCTGTTTGCCATTTATCAAAGGCTGCTGTTTGTACTTGCCCAGATTACTGGGGCTTACTAGGAAGGACATATCAATGTTTCCCTCACAAATCAGCATTGCCTGAGTGGTTACTCTGACTAGGTCAGAATCCACTTCAGAACCCAGGGTCAACCCTACTACACCCTTATTCTGTGTACCACCTCCACCAGTAGCTGAGCTAGGGGGAACAGTTGCCTTAGGGGCAGGAGTGGTGGTGGTTTGGTCTTTGGACTTGGTACAATCAGAAGTCCAGTGCCCTTTCTGTTTACAGATTTTGCACCAGGGCTTCTTTTGGCCTTTTCCCTTGTTGGACTGTGACTCCCCACCAGATGCAGATTTTTGGGGCCCTTGTGAAGACTTCTGGTCTTTTGACTTATCCCCACCTTTCTCAGAGCCTTTAGGATCTTGCTTCTTAGTGTCACCCCCTGGTTCTGGGTTTTCTGCCTCACCCTGGTTCTGACCCATTTGTCTGCCTTCTTTCCCAATTCTTGGGGAGAGGTCAGATCAGAGTCCACCAGGTACTGATGCAACAACTGGTTCTGGCAATTATTTAGGATCTGTTCTCTCATCATCAGATTATACAATCCCTTGAAATCAGTAACCCTACTGCCAACCAGCCAACCCTCCAGAGCCTTGGTTGCACAATCAACAAAGTCAGTCCAGTCCTGAGTCTGTGCCTTCTGGGTATCTCTGAACTTCAACCTGTACTGCTCAGTGGTTAAGCCAAACCCATCTATCAGTGCACTCTTCAGGACTTCATAATCATCAGCATCCTCTTCTCTAACAGTGAGGAGCTTGTCTCTACCTTTATCTGAAAAGGAGAGCCACAAGATTGCTGCCCACTGCTTTTGGGGGACCTGCTGTACTCTACAGGCCCTCTCCATAGCAGTTATCCATTTGTGGATATCATCCCCACTCTGGTAGGGAGGAACAACCTTGCTCAGGTTCCTATGGTCAGGGACATATTCTCTGCCTCTAGGGACACTGTTGCTGCCACCAGGGGGTTCTAAACCCTCCCTTCTGGAAGCTCTCTGGATCTCCAGGGCTTCTCTATCCAGTGCCAACTGCTTGGTTCTGAGGGCCACTTTGGCTTCCTCATACTGGAGCAGTTTGCACCTTCTTTCAGAGGAGGTCTCTCTTAAGTTAAAGTATGAGCTCCTCTCCTGGACAAATTCTCTGCCAGAGTGATAAGAGTGCTCAGATTCCCTGGAAGGGGATCTGTGCCTCTCATCCACTCTGCCAGTTCTCTTAGGGAGAATTCCTCTGTCCTGTTCAGGCTCCTTGAAGCCTGGCCCTTCAACCACAGAGTCTTGGTCATTCGGATTGTCCTCATCTGACCCAGATACTATGATTGACCCACCCACTGATTCAGACCCCTTAGCTCCTAGAGCCAATCTAAGGTCATCTGCTGTCAGCAGATCTATCAGGTGTAGTGTTGAGGGACTCTGTCCTATCCTCAGGTGTCTGTCAACACACATGGCTCTCAAGTCAGAGAAAGCCATGTCCTTATACTGAGGCTGAGTGGATCCACTGGGTCCACCCTTCAAGGACATTCTAGTGTTGTGCAGTGTTGTACTACCTACACTAGTTTGTGGCCTACTGATCCTAGCTTGAGCTGTGGAAAGGGTGTGCTATCCCTTGGCACACAGCTCTAAGTTCAGTAGAACTTATTGATACTAAGCTTGACTTTATATGTACCTTGAGTACCTATAATGGTTTTCAGTTAGTAATTCAAATAGAGATTTTCTGGTAAAACAATGGCAAGCTGGAATCCCACCGCTGCCACCAATTTGAGAAGTTGGCCTGGTATATGCTGTTCACTAATTAAAGTGGACACCTTGCACCAGGGCAAATCGACTCTTATGGTAGATAGGTTTAAGACAACCTTTTAAAGAAAGCTATCCTAGTGGTAGCTGTGGAGAGCAGCCTTCAGGCTAAGTCTCGGAGGAATGTAAAGCAGCTTGTTTTACCATATAATCTCTTGAATCACCAAATGAAAAGACACCACACAGGTATATATATCAAATATATATGTATTTATTTCTAAATAACTCTCTACTAATCTCTTTATGAGATTAGAAGACAAACATATGCACAAATCAACGTTTCACAATAAGTTAAGCACAAAATATGGCTGGGGCCCTAGGGGCGTACCAGACCATATACTAAGTAAGAGACTTAGGGACAACGACTTGCAGGGAGACAAGGCCTAGGGCCTTCAGAAGTGCTGGGGCCTCACGAAACCACCCAAGGCAGGTAAGTAAAGGACCCACGGGGGACGCGTGCAGTGTAGATACACAGGCGCGGATCGCCGTTGACTTCAATGGGGCAAGTCGCGGTTGGAAATTAAGAGTTCTAGGAGACTTCGGGAGAACCTACAAGCAAGTCACTTACAGTGTAAGTAGTTCTAGGGCCCACACCCACAGGAGCACCGTAGTGCTGGAGTTACCTCACCCAGGGAAGCCGGGTGCACAGGTGTCCTTTGGTGTCGGGTCGCGGCGTCGTTTTCAATGGCGAACAAAGAAGACTTGCTGCTTGCGGGAGCTGAAGAAGTGTCCGGTGGAATCCAAGCCTGGATCCTGAAGAAGGATGACCTGAAAGCAGAGGGGACAGTGTTCAAAGTCACTTGGCAGTGACCCGGGGCAAGGAAGATGGATGCCCACCGTCGTCGGTCGCTTCAGGTCGGTTGCAGGTGCCTTGACTCTTCAGCCACGTGGTCCAGGAGGTGTCGACGACGACCAGGAGCTGGATTCGGTGTGTCCCTCGACGTCTGCAGCTGACTGCGGTATCGGCAACTCGATCGGAGCCAACAAGCCTTGGCAGCCGCAAGTCTCGGGGAGATGAAGAAAAGTCGATGGCGCAGACCAGCAAGGTCTGAGGAACTCACCCAGCGAGGGTAAGTCAGGGCAGGCCTGGAGCAACTAGGGGAGCCCTTTGGTTTCTTTAAGAAGTCTTCTGGGGACCCACAAGCCAGCGGGCAAGGGATCGCAAAGACACCTCGGGCGGAATCACTCAACAGGGGCCCACGGTCACTCGGGACGGTGTAGGCCTCTGATCTTCGGAGGGATTCCTGCTGGAGGTCGGGACCACACGTGGTCCAAAGCACAGATTCGTAGAATGTTGTGAAGGGGTTGCACTCGACAATAGTGCACGGTACCCAGGGGTCGCGGTTCCTCGTTACTCGTGGGTTCCACTTGCCTCAGCTTCGCTGGGGACTCACGATGGCCTGGGAGAGGTCAGGAAATCCACTTCCTGGGCTGCAGGGACTTCGGACTCCGGCGGGAGCGGCGTAGTTTGCGACCGTCGTTGTCGTTTTTGGTGCCTGCCAAGCAGGGGAGTCACTCCTTGACTCCAAGGGAGATTCTTCTGTCTTCCAAAGGTAGTGGAACGTCGAAGGGCCAGGATTCTTCTATAGAGCGTCGTCCAGGGGTTATCTGCTTTGCAATGGCAAGGTTCCCCCTCTTATACTAAAAAGAGGGGATGGACTAGCTCTATGACCCCACCTATGGGAGGGTCAAGGCAGGGGGTGGCTACACCCACTTCCCTTTGTCCAGTTTCGCGCCAGAGCAGGGGCAGGTAGCCCCTGAGCTGGTTTGAACTGGCATATGCACAGAGGAGCCTTCTGCTCCCCCAGTGCAGGACTTCAAAGCACTCTAAGAGTGCACCCACCCAGCCCCAATACACTAAACCCTGTCTGGGAGGTGGTTACACCTCCCTGTGACAGGATGCCTATTGTTGGGCTTCCTCCACTGCGAGTTTCGGTCATCAGCAGGAGGGCAGCCCAGTGTCTGTGACTGGTGGCATCCATTTTGTGATGCCAGGGCTCTTTAGGATTCTACTGCGTTTCCACAGCAGGTACATGTCTTCTCCCTCTAGAAGGGTGGAATGCTACCCCCGCCGCCAAGATTGGCGGGGGGTAGTATTCCAAGATGTTTGACACCAAACACGACATGTTTTGATGCAGCCATTCCAAAGTTAGCATTTACCGCGAGGATATAATGCACTTAATAGTATATGGTTTAACCGCATCCACAAACAGCACCAGAGAATAGACTCTGAGAGCTGCAGAGGGGCCCTGCTCAGGCAGAGGCACCCCCTCACATAGAAGCCAAGCACCCTGCCCTCAGAATTGATAGGGCCTGCCTTAGAGGTGACTGATAGGTTTATATGTGTGTGCAGGAGAGATATAGGAAACCTATATCTCAGTGAGGGGTGCTAGCACCACCTCACCCAGGCTGCAGTAGCAGGCCTGTGGTGTCAGATTTAGACTGCTTCCCAGGGGTGGCATAACACATGCTGCAGCCCCTGGTAGGCCTGTGAAGTACCTATGCCCTTGGCACCTAAGGTACCATATACTAGGGACTCATAAGGCACCACAGTATCCAATCACTAGTGCACCTAGAGTGCACTCCATGTCGTTTAGAGAGAACAGAGAGGCTGGGGCCCTGATTGACAGGGACCCAGCCAGACTATAGCCAGAAACCAGTGCTAACATCAGAAAAAAAGTGGGGGCAACATAAGAGGTAGATCCTACTCTCCTACACAAAACCTGTAGTGGCAAAGAATGCAGTGGCTCACACTTCAGTGGCGTAGAGTTCATTGATGTAGAGTGCAACAGCATTCAGTGCCATGGCAAAGAGTGCAGTGGCTTACAGTGCAGTGACGTAGAGTGCAGTGACATACAGTAGAGTGGTGTAGAGTGTTCTAATTACATCCCTTCATTTTATTTTTACATTTCTAAGTACCACAATACTCTCAAGGGAGTACTACGATACTTTGGAATCTTTATAAAAAATATATAAAGCAAAATACATAATTTTACCTACCTGTAAAGACTATGGTATACTGCCATGTGTCTTACTATTTTAAGCATATTATTAACCTATTAATTCCTATTTCTCGGATTTCTAACTTCAACTACAGTCTTTAAAACATATATATATATATATATATATATATATATATATATATATATATATATATATATATATATATATATATATATATTCACTGAAAAAACCATAGGTTTTAGGGACAGTTATAGTTAGTTGGACATTTCACTCGTACAAAACCATAGAAATTCCCCCCTTATAGTTAGTTCAGCTAACTATAACTCGCACCCCCGCAATGCACTGCTGATGACGTCACATATTACATCACTCATGACATGGTCAGTGACATCACTGATAACATCTCAAATGACATCACTGATGACATCATCCACTGACTGTGTGTTTCTGTAAAGTTTAAATATGTTTAATATATATAGGGAAAGGCGTATTGAAGAATGAGTGGGTGTATAAGTGTCTGAATGGATGATTTAGTAAGTGCATGACTGACTCTACAAGTGAGTGATTAAACGTATCTTACTGAATGCATGGGTTAGTGACTAAACTGTGTGAATGTCTGTATCCGTCTGTCTGTTTGTGTGTAAGTGGATGCATGGATTTGCGAATAGCTACATGAGTGTCTGTATGGGTTATTGATTGGTTCTCTGAGTATCTGTATGGGTGCCTGAGTGTTTGTGTGGGTGGGGTGTGTGTGACTCTGTACATAGATGTGTGAGTGGGTGATTCACTGGGTGCATGATTTCAAGAGTGCATCTGTGATGGACTGCTTGGGTGGGTGAGTGTGTGTATGGGTGTGTTAGTGAGTGAATGTATATCTCAGTGGTACATGTGCGAGTAACTACATATGTAAAAGGCAGTATATATGTGTGTTAGAGTATTTAAATGGCTATAAGTGAGAGTGTGTGATTGTGAGAGTGGCTGTATGGATGCGTGTGTGCTTGTATCAGTTATTGTATAGGAGCGTAAGAATGTGCTAGTATTTGTATGAGTAAGTGAGCTGGTGTGTGTATAACTGTATAGGTGAGTAAATGGGTGTGTGATTAATTTTTTGCATGACTGACTAGGTGTGTGAGTACCTCTATGGATGAGTGGCGGTGTGTGAGTGTTTATATAGGTGTATGAGTGCATATGATAGTCCTGTACTGAGTGACTGTAAGTATGAGTGACTGTACAGGTAAGTGAGTAGATGTGTGTGTGTAGACCTAAGAATCAGTGAGTGGGTATGTAGTTATTGGTATTGGAGTGTGTATGGTTTTGAGAATGGCAGTCTGTAATTTAGAGTGGGTGTATCAAAAGTTATATTAGGGTGTGAGAAGATGCATGAAATTATCACATGGATGATGTCATCAGTGATGTCATCAGTGATGTCATTTGAGATGTCATCAGTGATGTCACTGACCATGTCATGAGTGATGTAATATGTGACGTCATCAGCGGTGCATTGCGGGCGCGAGTTATAGTTAGCTGAACTAACTATAACGGGGAATTTCTATGGTTTTGTACGAGTGAAATGTCCAACTAACTATAACTGTCCCTAAAACCTATGGTTTTTTCAGTGAATTTCAAAGGTTTTTTAAATGCTAATTTCTAACTATAACATGTCTGAAACCTATGGATTTTTCAGTGAATTTCAAAGGTTTTTAAATGCTAATTTCTAACTATAACGTGCCTGAAACCTATGGTTTTTAAGTGAATTTCAAAGGTTTTTAAATGCTAGTTTCTAACTATGCCTACAGAGGTAGGACATGTGAAGAAAGAAGAAAAAACGCACAGAAAGAAGCAAAAGAAATGCAGAAAGAAGCAACAGAAGTCCACAAAGACGAAGAAAAGTGCAGGAAGAAGCAAAAGATGTGCAGAAAGAACCAACAGAGGAGCAGAAAGAGGCCTTGTTGCAAAATCATCTTGTGCCCACAACTTTTTCAGACGGGTACTGGTGGTAACTGACTCTGACTAACCAGAGCCAGTGCTATGCTAAAAGACACTTAGAATACAGTGAAAACACCTACATACACTAGGGAACACTATGCGTTGGGGTACCCCTGTGATTAGCATGACCTCCTCTGTAAGTCCCTAGTACATAATAGGGCAGGGGGATTAAAACTACATCTTAAAACGCGCTACAGGGCGCGTTTGCACAGTGGTGAAGGGAGGGGGGGCCTGAGGTGACATGTGTGCAAACGCGCCCCGTGGTGCGTTTTAAGTTGCGGGATTAAGTCCCCTTGAATCCTGAGGGTCCCTGGGGCCCAACTAGCCCCCCAGGTACCTACCGTTAGGACCACATAGCTGAGTTGCAGAGTGGCGTTCCGAGGCCACGCACCTTTTTTCACCTCTCTGCAACGCAACTCTTTTGGGCTTACTGAAGGTACCTGGTGGGCTAGTTGGCCCCAGGGTCCCTCAGGATTCAAGGGAATTAATTCCCCAACTTAAAATGCACCACAGGGTGTGTTTGCGCACATGTCACCTGAGGCCCCGCCCCTCCCTTCACCAGTGTGCAAACGCGCCCCGTGGCGCGTTTTAAGTTGCGGATTAGATCACCTTGAATCCTGAGGTCCCTGGGGCCCAACTAGCCCACCAGGTACTTCCAGTAAGCACCACAGGCCTGCGTTGCAGAGAGGTGGTCCGAGGCCACGCCCCTTTACTCCTCTCTGCAACGCAGCTCTGTGGCGCTTACTGGAGGTACCTGGTGGGCTAGTTGGACCCCAGGGACCCTCAGGATTCAAGGGGAATTAATCCCCAACTTAAAACACGCCACAGGGCGTGTTTGCACACATTTCACCTCAGGCCCCGCCCCCTCCCTTCGCCACTGTGCAAACGCGCCCCGTGGTGCGTTTTAAGTTGCGGGATTAGATCACCTTGAATCCTGAGGGTCCCTGGGGCCCAACTAGCCCACCAGGTACTTCCAGTAAGCGCCACAGAGCTGCGTTGCAGAGAGGTGTAAAAGGGGCATGGCCTCAGAACACCTCTCTGCAACGCAGCCCCCTGGTACATACTGGAGGTTCCTGGAGGGCTAGTTGGCCCCAGGGACCCCCAGTATTCAAGGGGAATTCGTTCCCCATCTGCAAACGCGCCAGGGGGCGCGTTTGCAGAGTGCTGCAAGGAGGGGGCGTGGCCTCCGGCGCGATGCCGGACTTTTTTTTTTTTTTAAGAAGGGGGGCTGTGTGGCCCCCCTTCTGTTTGTAATTTATTTGCCCTGGGGACCCCATCCCCCAGGGCTTGCCCGCTATTTTAAAAAAAATAAAATTTGGAAGGGGGCCGCGTGGCCCCCCTCCTGAGGCCTTAATCGGCCCCGGGGACCCCATCCCCCGGGGCATGGCCTTTATTTTTTTTAAAAATTGTTTTGGAGGGGGGCTGCGTTGCCCCCCTCCTCAGGCCACTTATGGCCCGGGGACCCCATCCCCCGGGGCCGGCCTTTGTTTTTTTAAATTTTGGGGAAGGGGGCAGCGTGGCCCCCTCCCGGGCCACTTGTTAGCCCCAGGGACCCCATCCCCTGGTGCTGGACCTCTCCGTTGGGGACCGTGGGGGGGTCCCCAATCCCCCCACGGTCTCGCCGGCTCCCCGCGTCCCTCGGGAGCCGGCATTGCTTTTCCACATGGGGAGCTGCTAAGATGCAGCTCCCCGTGTGGAAAAGCAATTTGCTTTGAATTTTGGAAGAGAGAGCAGGTTTCCTGCTCTCTCTTCCAAAATTCAAAGCAAGTTTGCTATGACAGGATGGGAGCCGCGAGGCTCCGCCCTGTCATAGCAAACAGCAGTGTCCCGGGAGTGGGCACCCCGGGACACTGCAGGAGCCGGCCCTGGGGGTGGTGGTCCCCAGGGCCATCACAGGCTCCAGGAGGGGGGCCACGCGGCCCCCCTCCCAACATGTTCAAAGCCCCGGGGAGGTGGTGGTCCCCGGGGCTTCGGGGGTCCAAAACAGACCCCCAATTTAAAATTCTTAGTGCCCCGGGGAGGTGGCGGTCCCCGGGGCGTGTGGGGGGGCTCGAGCCCCCCAGACAGGTATCTAAATATAAAAAAAAGAAGCCCCGGGGGGTGGCGGTCCCCGGGGCTGCGGGAGGGCCGAGTGCCCTCCCGCACCATTTTAAAATCAAAGCCCCGGGGGGTGGCAGTCCCCGGGCTTGGGGGGCCTTAGAGGCCCCCCAAAATTATGAATAAACCCCCTCATGCCCCCGGGACTTGGCCCACCCGGGGGCCAAATAACAACGAAGCGCGAGAGCCTATCCTAAGCACATCCCGCAGATTTAAAAAAAAAATAATGCTTTTTTTGGCCCTGGGGGTCCTTGTGGGACCCCCTGAGCAGGCCTAGGGGGTCAGGGTGTTTCTAACCTGCCCCCTTTTTGTGTTTTCCGCACTTGTTTCTACTGTTTTTTTGTGACTCGGTTCTACCGAGTCACAAGATGGCTGCCAACACTTCCTGGTTTGGAGTGTTGACAGCCAATTAGCATACAGCTCGTGATCGGGAGGGTGCGCGGATCCTCCGCTGCCATAGATATATATGTGTTTTTACTTTTGATTTTCTCAGCAACTACTGAACGGATTTACACCATTTAACAAAAGGGTTCTTTCTGAACCAAGAACTACCTCTTTGCCAAATTTAGTGTAATTCCGTTCAGCAGTTCGGGCTGTAGCCGTGTCTAAAGTTTCCTATGGAAAATTGCATGGGGAAAACACGTTTTGGGACCTCCTTTTTCTCGGCCCCGCTTGCCGAATCACCCCGAAACTTTCAAGATAGGAGCGGACCGGAGCGGGCCATAAGTTTTGAAAATTTCACGAAGATTCGTCAACCGGCGCCAAAGGTATTGGAAATAGAATGTTGCAAATTTCCTATGGAAAATAGGTCCTAACTATAACTATCTACTGGCGACCGCCAGTAGATAATATATATATATATATATATATATATTCCTCCGCTCCACTTTCCACCTTAGGCGTCTGTTGCCCTCTTCCTGATGGGTGCACCCGTACATGGAGGTGGATCCATGTCAAGCATCACGCTCAATTCCAAAAGAAAACACGCTGCACTCGCGGGGCCACTTCCAAAATATTTATTCGCAAGGATGCATTTCGGTGTTTAGCCTTCTTCCAGCTTGCATATGAATACAACAACACTATTGTGGCAGTCGTTAAAACAGGTAAAGTGATTTCATTGGATGCAGCCTATAAAGGGAGAAAGAGGACTGTTATATCTCGGACAAATGTCCTTTCACATCCAGCTCATACTGGGATTATAAAGTCCAATGGTAACTTTTTGGGAGCACAGAATCTTTGTATTCTCGTCTACATGACACATATAAATATTGTGCCGCTTCATGGGCATACTTCCCAAAAGTCCACAGTCCATACCATCCTGTGCTGGCAAATATCAGCAGTCCCCCCTGTCCAAGCCGCCATTTTGATACATATACTCCTTATTCAAAATACCTCGTTACGCTGCTTTGATGACTCTTATGGTGGGCCCCTCCTTGAACCACAGGGTTTCAGAGCACTAGGCACGGGAGCCGGACAAATGGCCATGACTCCCCCAGTTTGTATAACTGTTGACACTCGTCGGCGGTGGTGCCCAGATTCCGTCCTGGCGGTGCAAATGCCTTTCAATAACACTCCGCTCCACTTTCCACCTTAGGCGTCTGTTGCACTCTTCCTGACGGGTGCACCCGTACATGGTTGTGGATCCATGTCAAACATCACGCTCAATTCCAAAAGGAAACATGCTGCACAAAGGTTATATTGGGGTGTGAGTGGGTGCATCAGTTATTCTGTGGATGATGTCATCAGTGATGCCATCAGTAATGTCATAAGTGATGTCACTGACCATGTCAGAAGTGATGTAATATGCGAGGTCATAAGGAGTGCTTTGCAGGGGCATGAGTTATAGTTAGCTTAGCTCACTATAATTGCTGAATTTCTCTGGATTGTTACGAGTGAATTGTTGCCCTAACTATAACCTACTAATTACTAAGTATATAGTCCCTGTAACCTTTGTTTTTTCCATTGAATTTCCAAGGTTTTTTATATTCTATTTCTTAATTGTAATGTCCATTTTCATATTTTCTTTCTATAATAAAATATTGTGTATTATATTTATATTATATACCACTCATTTTTTCATTTCATGTGTTTATCAGAAAATACATTAATAACTGGTTTTATTTTTAACAATTTTGTGAGTCGGCACAACATTGTCGCATTTACTGTGGAGAATCTATGAACTGTAAATGTATTTCACATATTGAAAAATACACTTAAAGACATTTTTTAAATCAATTTTAAGTCTAAATATTTAGTAAAATATTGTTTTAACTTTTCTTTCTGTGATCAGTTTAGGAGAAAACCACCTTAAAAAAAAAAACATATTCGCGACTACAGATGTCGTGTCGACATCGGTAGTCGAGAAGAGCGTTTGTTTTGTACAAAGTGTAAAACATATATATAGACATGTTCTACACTAAATTTAACAGTAGATCTTTATTACTGTACTTTTCAAACTCATATTTTTGTAGTGAGTTTCCAGAATAATCATCTCCAAAACACTATTTTCCGTTTCCACGAAGACAGCGGAAATCTCAATGACGTCCTTAATCGCGGATACTGCTTGTTTTTCAACAACTCACAAACATATATGGAGAGGTATTCAGTATAGCTGTTCACTATTGTAGTACTGGAAATTCTGCTTTTCTTTCCATTTTTTAAAGAAACTACTTTAAACTTGTATTTTAAATTTCCACTTCATCAACCGAGGACATATCGGTCATTGCGTATATCACATGACTGGGAAAGCAATGAATATCATTGGATAAAATACTTTTCAGCAAAATCAATAGGAAGTAAACACCAACTCTTCTTCTTGAATATTCTTTCATAGAACTTCATTCTGAGCAGATGGATTCATCTTGCTACGCAAAATCTTTAATCTTTTTTGTTTCAAAAATGGCAGCACAGGAAGGAGATGGGGCTCAGCAAGAACAACAGCTGGAGTAGGATGTGGAATAGGTGGAGTGTGAAGATTTTGAAGAAGAGGAACCTCCAAGAAAGAGAGCCAGTGTGGCATGGAATTTTTTTTAAATCCCATCAGGGAAATCGAAAACTGCTGCCAAACTTGTGCAATGCACAATCTGCAACAAGACCCTCTCTAGAGGGACGAACAAAAAATATTCCTTTGGGACAAGGTCCATGTTATATCATCTAAAAACATATCATAAAAAAAGTCTCCAACTGGCGATCAAGCAGAGGGAAGCTGGAGGACCATCTACTTCAGTGGCAGCAGCAACAATTTCTGGCTAGAAAGTTCCTTCAGCGGTGCTGACTATTGCAACAGATATAGCTCCAGAGTTTTGGCTCCATACTGCATGGACTGTAGTGTTGTTATAAGTGCTGGAGAGCAGAGTCTTATAGCTATTTGCAGTGCTGACAAACAGCATACATGCTAATTTGTTTTCCCTGTTATATGTTTACACATTTTTCAGTGCCTGTTTTTTCAATTCCTCCTGTCCCAGTTGCCATTTTTGTTATTATAAAAAAAAGAACAAAAACATGTAAACCTTTAAACACAAAAAGTGCATAGGTAGTGCCTGAGTGATTGGATGAGTCCGTGGGTAGTGCCTAGGTGATTGGATGAGTCCATAGGTAGTGCCTGTGTGATTGAATGAGTGTAAGGGTTGTGCTTGATTGAATGGATGAGTGTATGGGTACTGTGTGAGTGAATGGATGAGTGCAATGGTAGTGCCTGGGTAATAGGATGTATGCATGGATAATGCCTGAGGAAATGGATGAGTGCATGTTTAATTCTTGAGTGAATGGATGAGTGCAAGGGTAGTGCTGGGTGATTGTATGAGTGCATGGATAGTGCCCAAGGAAGAATATATGAGTTGTACCTGGGTGATTGGATGAGTGCATGGGTACTGCCTGGGTGATTGGATCAGTGTATGGGTACTGCTTGGGTGATTGGATTAGTACATGGGTAGTACCTGGTTGATTGTATCAGTGCATGTTTAGCACCTGGGTGACTGGATGTGTGCAAAAGTATCACCTGGGTAATTGAATGAGTCCATAAGTAGCGTCTCATTAAATGGGCGAATGCAAGCTTAGTGCCTGAGTGATTGGATGAGTGATAATATAAAAGTATGGGTAGTGTGTGAGTGAATGGATCAGTGCAAAGATAGTGGCTGAGTAAAGGAATGAGTGGAACGGTAACACCTGAGTGATTGGATGAGTGCAAGGTAGTGCATGGGTACTTGCATGAGTGCAAGGGTTGTGCCTCGGTGATGGGGTGAGTGCACAGATAGTACCTGGATGATTGGGGGTGAATACATGCATAGTGCCTCTGTGACTGGGTGAGTGCATGAATAGTGCCTGGGTGATTGAATGAGTGTATAGGAAGTGCCTGGGTGATAGGAATAGTGCATGGGTAGTGTCTCAGTGAATAGATGAGCACATGCGTAGTGCCTGAGTGAATGGATGAGTGCATGCATCATGCCTGAGTGAATCGATGAGTGCAAGGGTAGTGCCTGGGTGATTGGATGTGTACATGGGGAGTGCCTGTCAAGTTATTGAGTCCTCAGGATCGGTTTGATGCTCAGTATGGTCCACCTCTTGATCTGCCCAAGCCTATAACGCCGTAATGGCACAGGTCAGTGGGAGGATCAAGTGAGGGAAGGGAAGGAAGGGAACAGCGGGGAGGGAGACCTGGAATGACAACAACAATCATAAATACCTATAATACATCCTACCAAGGTACATTCTCAAATGCTGACGATGAGTCAGATATGGCCACAATATATACCTGTAAAAGAAACAAAGAATGTGCGTAGAGGATGAAGAAACTGTGACTTAGATCTAGTTGGTTATAGTATTTCCATATGGCATCTGTTTGAAAATATAGAACAACACATTCAACTAGACATGAAACACAACATGTAAGCATGGAGACAAGGGGCCCTGTATATTGTATTTCCTACATGGCACTTGTCTATATAACATACCCTTTTCTAACCTCCATATGGCGTCACAGGGATTGAGCGTAGTCCTATACCGCTCCTGATTACCCCTGTTAGGATAGAGTTAGAAAACAAAGAATGACACTATACCGATGCACATATATCCAGATATATATATATATCTTACTCCAGAATATATATATAGTACTCCAAGAAATGATAATGTCAACTCGCCTTTATCCACGGTCAGGTTAAATCACCCTTGCATTCGTAATTAGAAAATAGAAAGCATAACGCACAACTGGATACCTAAATATCCCTGAAGTAAGATCCTGCCTCTGGTAATAGGCAAGTCTCCAGTAATAGTCAATGCATAAAAACCATAAGGGCCTATATTACTGCCGCCCTCATTCCAAGAGGTGTATAAGGACGTGATTAGCCAGGACACAGTAATCCGAGCAATAACGAGCCTGCCTCCGCAAGAGCGTGCTCACCAACGGAGGACAGGTAGACACGCAGTAGACCAGACAGAACGAGCCCACCTCCGCAAGAGCGTGCTCACCAACGGAGGACAGGATACAAGGAACAGGCAATACAGAGCGTTGGTGCAGGAGAACCATTACCAGACCTCTGTAGGACACCGGAACACCAGGATTCAAGGCGCCAGGAGGAACGAATAATTTCCGACGCGTTTGCGAGCGCCTCCACTTCCTATGTAGGCGTTCCCTCGCTGCGTCTTGCGTGCCCCCGCATAGCCTCACGGGACATGTAGTCTTGCCTCCGTCCTTTCGGTATTCACGATGGTGAACTCCTGGGAAAAGCAACGCGTGGTGTGTCGTTTGCACAAGCGCGCTCGAGGCAACAGTGATTGTAACAGTGCCTTGGTGAATGGATGAGTGCATGGGTAGTGCCTCAGTGAATGGATGAGTGCAAGGGTGGTGTCTGGGTAATTGAATGAGTGCATGGATAGTGCCTAGGTGATTGGGAGAGTACATAGATAGTGCCTGAGTGAATGGATGAGTGCATGAGTACTGCTTGGGTGATTGGATTAGTGCATGGGTAGTGCCTGTTTGATTGTATGAGTGCGTGGGTAGCACATAGGTGACTAGATGAGTGCAAGAAGAGCACCTGGGTGATTGGATGACTGCAAGGGTAGTGCCTGGGTCATTGGATTAGTGAAAGCGTGGTGCCTTGGTGATTGGGTGAGTGCATCGATAGTGTCTGGGTGATAGGCTGAATGCATGGATACTACCTCTGTGATTGGTTGAGTGCACGGATAGTGCCTTGGTGGTTGGATGAGTGGCTGAGTAGTGCCTGGGAGATTAGATTAATTCAATTGCAGTACCTGAGTGATTGGATGACTGCTTAGGTAGAGCTGGATTATTGCACAAGTGTAACTGTTGTGCCAGGGAGATAGGATGAGTACATCAGATGCAACTCAATGAATCTATCACTAGATTAGTAATTTAACACAGGTAATATATCTCAACCTCCAACCAATGTCAAAATATAGCAATAGAAAACAATGTATTAGAATTTCATTTTGAACATTAGGCAACCAAAAAACATAATATTTTTTAACCAAAACTTGAATTTAACATAGACAAATGTTTTTTTTTTTTTCCTGTTTTCAGCTGTCATACTTGTTCACTTTCAATAGTGCTTTGTATGACGCATCATCATTAAACAGTGGGAAAAAACAATCAATGAATTGTAATAAAAAACAAATGTGCACTGTAGATCATTACAACTATGTCATACTGTTCACCGCACTCACTACAAGTGTTTAAATACGGGCTTGCTGATAGGTTGCTACCTTTATGAAAGCAACTATATGTTAAAACTGTTTCTGACATTTTTATATCTGGTACAAAATGTCCAACAATCACGAAGCAGTCTTCCTTTTTGTATATCCTTTTGCAAACATCATCCCTCTTACGCCAAATGATGTCTAAACTGTTCTTAGTCCATGTATGAAAAACATAACTCATAGTACTATGTAGAAGTTGTTGTAGCAGAAACAAAAGAGGACTTAATGGAGCTCCTGTTCCTTCCTTCATTTGAAACAGTTTAATGGCATCACCAATAACCTCTTTAGAATGCTATAATGTTCATAAATTTTGTCTGTTCTGGATTGATCCACCTTTTCAATCTGACCTGTTGATGGAAATGTCTGATCCTCCATATGTGTGATAGCTTGCAGACTTTCCACATTTCTATAGTAAACATTGTTTTGTACCAGATATAAAGTTGTTTTTTGAACTGTGGTAACATCTACTAACTCTTGCCATATCTTCTTGTTCTTGGTAGGCACACCATTTACAAGAATTACCAGTCCTTCCTCTAAATCTCTATCTACCCCAACTGTTTCAATATTTTTCTTGACATCTAATGGCAAATACAGTACTCTACTTTTTAGACATTTGAGCAGCTCTGTTGGGGGTAACTTGCCTGTCTTTGGCTATATACGTTCTATAGCCTGAAATGGATGTATAGTTTGAATAAGAATGGACTCATAAATATTTAAACCTTGAAGTGCCTCCGGAATGGGAACCAGTTCTAACATGTTATGCACAGCTCTAGCAGGCATTTTATTATCCTCTAATTTATTGTAGCAGTACTTACATATAACTTGTCGTGTGAACAAGTCAAGTCATTCTTCTACGAATAAGTACAGTGCAAACTTTTGACAGTTATCTTTATTCACTTTTTAAAAATAACTCAACAGTCCATGTTTGATTCTTGTAGTGAGTGTGTCAACAACATTTACAAACATACTTTGGTTTTTCAGAACATACTGTCTTAAATTTTGTAATCTCATCTTCAAAACTATCAACTGTAGTACCTGTGTCCTGTTCTGCAACTTCTCCTGTTGTCAACTCCTCAATTTCCCTACTGTCTTGCTCTGGGCCATAGAAACAAAACTGCATATTATCACAAACCTTTTCTACTTCTGCCACAGTACCATGCAAAAGTGCCCAATTTCATTTCTCCTAAACATAAAGCAGGAGTTTTCATATAGTACAGCCTCCTAACTAAAGTTTGCAATGTTGAGTAATGTAAAGCTAGCATCCTAAAATGATGAAATGTGCTTTGGCACTTTTTGTTTTATAAACTAGCTAATGAGGGTCCCTGCAAATGTGTATGCTTTCTCGGCTTGCAAGGATCCTAACCTTGTAAAGTACTTATTTCTATTTTAAACTTTGTCTTGGAAAGATACGTAGGAATGTGGTTATTATATAAATCGATTGCTGGCTAATACTACAAACACTACTACAATTCCATTTGCATACAGGAGCATGACTACGCCTTCCTTGTACCTCTTCTGCATTAACTTCTACATTTCTAGGTACAATCACCTCCTTTGCCATAGGTGCCATTCTTCATTTCATAATATCGTCCTCTTTCATCAATAGCATGAACTAATCTGTTATCCTGGAGATAGCTTTCTTCATTAAAGAAAGGCTCTGTACTAGAAGTATGATCCATTCTGCACTAAAAAACTCTACAAAAGTTACTTCTATTCACTAATCTTTTCTTCTGGTTTTGTCTCCTCATGCACAACACTATTTTGTCAAGAGTCTTCATTCTATTTAAAATCAAAATGAAAAGCTTCCTCATCAAAGCAAAGGCCTTATCAACTACTCTCTCAACTTGTTCTTTCTGTTCCAATGCATCTCTCCTTCTTCTATAATTTTTTTTATTTGTTACTAAATTTACAACCACTCTACTATGAAACATACTGGCTCTGATTTTCTTAAATTGCTTTTGTCTCCTGGTTAAGTTGTGTCTATCTTTGTTATAATCTTTTCTGTTCTTGCAATGTACACTTTGTCCACTCTTATTGTTTCTCATAGTCATAATTGTATTTTCTTTATTTTGTAATCTTTGAAAATGTCCACATATATTATTAAGAAATGACTTTGTCCTCTTACAAGTAGCTCTTTTTTCTTTCACCACTTTTTCTGCATTTGGCCCCTTTTGGATCTTATTTCTGCAGAGATACTGTTGTTGCTTCTGTTGCATTATCCTCTGAGCCTGTGTAGGCATTCTAACTGTGTGTAGGTATGTAGATATTGTTCTGTGAAAGAAATATATATATTATTTATTTTTTCCCTAGCCAACATACAAACGACTTTACTACTGACTGAAACATAATACAAAAACAGTTTTTATGTTATGTTGAAGTTTTAAAACTACCCATGAACCTATCTATATTACTACATGCACTTCCTTCAATACAGTAAACCCAAAGCAAAACACAAAACTGTACTTATTGATTACCTTTTCACATTTCAGCACCCTTTCCCACAACAGAGCTGCACCATATCTCTCTTCTAACTTATACATGGTGATACACCATTTTATCCCTTCTGTTGTAAATTTTAAAATGAACATCAAGCCAAGGGAGTGTATTTACAAGCACCATGCACCGCCAAAGTGTCACTTTTTTTGACGCAATGTCAGCGTAGTGTGGTGCTCCATATTTACATAGCCACGCAAAGCCACTCTGCATGGTTTTTTGTGGCCTTGTAAATACGAGCCACTTGCAAGCAGCACTTTCCGTGAATGGAGCGTACCACCCACACAACACCCATGCATTTTGCCACATTCCCAGATTTACAACAATTCGTAAACCTGGGAATCCATCACAATTCTAAGCCTCCCAGGGGCGGTGTAGGGAGACACAACAAGGAGAAATCCTTTTACCTCGTGTTTCCCCTTTATATGTGTGCAGCATTCTGCAGCATACATAGAAAGAGGAAAACACCTCTTGTGATTGTTTTTGTGCAGGAAGGCGTGCCTTCCTACACAAAAACAATCATCCCTACAACACAGGCACCCTTGCTCCATGGTGGAAGGGTGCCTCCATTGGAGCATGAGAGGCAGTTGTGTGCCAGCACAGATGAAAGCACAGGGATCCATCATACTGTTGTAAATATGACACATCCCTGTCCTTTGAAAGTAATGCAGCACAACACAGCCAAATGACTTGCGGCTCTGCATTACTTTCTTGTAAATTTAGCCCTAAGTGAAGAATTACATACAGTGTCTCAACATAGTAAATCCAAAAACACACCATAAGAGCTATTTCCGGACCTCTCTATCACTGTGTCACTGGTGTATTTAGTATCTCAGTACTTTTCTACATAAATGTACCAGATTTAGATGAGTGCATGACTAGTGTCTGAGTGATTGCATGAGTCCATTTTTAAAGATTGAGAGAATATAAGTAAGTTTACTGCTGGGGTGATTGTATTAGTGCAAGACTATTTCCTCAGTTATTAAATGAATTCATAGGTGCTGGATGCGTGATAGGTTTACTACAATGATACTTTCTGCGTAATTAGATGAGTGCATGAGTAGTGCTTGAGTGTTTCATGAGTGCACAAATGTGTCTCAGTATTTTAATGACTGCATGGGTTGTAAGTGGGTGTTTAGATGACTGCATAGGTTCTGTGCAAGTGTTAATAATGATTCAATAGTTATAGCCTTATTAATTGAATAAGTAAATGGTTAGTTACTAGGTGACTAGATAAATGTATAGGTAGTGCCTGTATAGTTCAATGACTATATAATGTATTTCTGCCTGATTGCAAGAATACATGTTTAGTGTCTCGGTAATGGAATAACTCCATGGATAGTGAATCACTGATTTTGTTGACTGCTTGACTAGTTGCTGGGTGATTGCATGAGAGTCCGAATACTTCCTGACTGACTGTGAAAGTACCTTCATGCTGTTAGATAAATAACAGCTGTGACTATATCTCTGACTCATTGGTTATCTCCTTCTGTCAGTATCAAACTACCTGTTTTACTGTATATATGCTTTTCTACTGAGCAATGTGTGAGTGAAATCTGGATATCACACTTAATATATAATAGCATACATGGCTCTCTAGAAGCATACATTGGTTTGTTACTGAGCATGCACATGCATCAGTAAGTTTCTTAAATCCAAAAACATCATTTTTAAACAAACCATGTTTTATGAAAAAACCCTACCCTCACCATATACATAACATTTTCACCAGCCTTACTGAACATAGATCACCATGTAAACATATCTGTTATTTCTTAATAGATGTACACCTTCAAGCCATCTTTCCAAAAACATTTACCTCTAAGTTTAAAACCACATTGCCAAACAAATCCTAATACATACCTAACAAGTATTACTTCTTTCTAATGCATATACATGTAGACAACGTGTTCTCATCTTATGTTTGTGACTATACTGTTCCTGTTTAATAATGTAACTAAAAGTACTACAACTCCCAGAATGCAAATAACAGATGTATGTATTCTGCACATGATGTTTATATATTTAAAAGATTCTTAGTTGCTGATTGCAACTTTCCACAATACTATACTGTTATTTTTCAATAAAGTACACAATGTGATAAAGAGGCACTAACTATTTTTTTCTTACTTTCCAAACCATTCACCACTAACCTCTTAAATACATACCCTCTAATAAATACAGTTCATGTGATATATGTTTTCATATCACTGTGATACTCTTTTTTATCAAATTGCCATGTACATCTTCATTTCTAGTCTAATTTTTTATAAAGAATTAAAAAGTTATGTACATACCAGTGAATCCGGTTTGTAGACTATATTGTTGTTTTAGCTCTTTGAGGATAGTTTTGACACTGTTAGGATTTGTAAAAACTAAGCATAAGAATGGTACACCACTCTCATACACAGCAGCCATAAAATGGCAGCCTCTTCAACTTTGCACTCTGTGATCATGAGAAAGGCAGAAAATGAAATCATGTCTTTCATTTTAGACTACACTATCTCCACTTGTGAATGCTTAGTATCTGTTAACTCTTTCCCACTCTTTCAAAAACAGATTCCTTTGTATGTGTGTTCACAATGTTTTCAAGAAAAAAACAGGAGTTCAAAACTATATCTAGCTTCAATTCTCTAAAACCTAAATACCACGCAACAGTTTATTACATAGTCATAAGTTGGAAATTAAAGCATGCCAGTACTTAAATTGTGTCATAACTTTCAACTTTTTAAAAATGTTCTCTCTCTTTAACTCCCTTTCCCCTCAATACACTGTTACCTCAGTGTACCTAGCAACCTAGTGGAACAAGAAGGTCACAAGTTCATAGCACATTCAAAAAGGAACATACTACTTCCAAATAAGATACAGCAGGTGTGCATTACTCCACAGATTCAAAAGCATATCCATGTCTGTATTACATTTTTTTCTTAAACAATAGCCAATAATAAGACTTTTCCCAAACACATCCAATACACTACCTAATTGTATTCACTTTCATGCTGACAGCATTCAATGAAATATATCTTTTAAAAAAGCACCTCCATTTTAACTGCTTTTCCTTTGGAAAACAACCTCATTCAGTTCCAGCCTTCTCCTGACTACTATTGCTCCTTCACTTCAAACTGCTTAGAATATGGATTGTGGGCCACAGTTATATATATTGAGCTAAAGAGGCTGCACAAAAAAGAGGTACTGACAGGGCCTTTGGTTTGCCAAATGTGCAGATTACTTGGTTTGGCCAGAGAGGGTTAAGGTTCCATCAGTTGCTGGCTTTGGTTAAATCCATTGTGGATTCCCAAGCTCCTCACCTCATGATTGTGCACTGTGGCGGCAACGACCTAGGCACATTAACTGGGGTAGGGCTGGAAATCCTAATGAAAGAAACCTTTGCAGAACTGATGTCACTTTTCCCTCACACTGTCTTCGTGTACTCTCATATATGCCAAATACAGAATTGGAAGTGGTCAAATCAATCCTGTCCACAGATTGACAAAGCCAGGAAACATGTTAATAAAACTGTTTCTGCAGGGTATGCCCAGACGTAGGTCCCCTGCTCACTTTGCCACTGGATTCAAGCTAGCCTGGCTAATGAGGGGTGTTACTCTGAAACCGGTCCCAAGATGCTTGTTTCCGGTCCAGGGAAGAACTGGCTTGGCAGTTTGGTCTGGACTGTTCCTATCAGGAACAGGGTTAAGACTGATTTGCATATGGCTGGGTCTGAACTCGGATGGCAAAGTGAGCTAAAGAACGATGATGGATTCAACCCAGATCTGTGACTGGGGTTGAGTGTCTGAAAAGTTTCAGCGCTTCGTCCATCGTCTCCTTGTGTATGCACAGATTGACAAAGCCAGAAAGCATGTTAATAAAACTGTTTCTGCATTCCTCATAAACCATCGCATGGGATGTATCTATGATACCAATCTGTATTTTGACATGCATGCAATTTACAGAAATGATGGAGTGCACTTTACAGACAAAGGTAACAGGGTGTTTCTAAGTAAACTGAAACTCTGCATCCGGTCTTATGTGTAGCACCCATATGCACACAATAAACGCAACGGCTCTTGTCAGAGCCACCCTAGTACCCACAACATTGTTAATTTCTTTAAAAAGTTTCTTTTTTTCCATTTTTGGGGGATTTTTGCGACAACGTCGCATTCCCCGTGAATATGTCGGGAGAATGGAAAACAAAAGCAGACATTCAATATCCACAAACACAACAAAAAATAATATGTACAAAAAACATTTTGAATATTGCACTACACATATTACTATATACATACTTCTTTCAAAGCATGTTTAAACTCATATTTTTGTACTAAGTATATTTAAAAACAATATTTCAGACCTATTTTCCATTTTCGCAGTTATTCAGGACGTCGCAATGACGTCGTTAACCGCGATGATCGCACCTTTTCCATAAAGTCTAAAATACACATATCAGTATTTTATGCACTAGGGGTTTCTTACAGTATTCTCTAAAGTCATGTTTTTCTAGAGACTTTCTATAAAAACCATCTCTAAAACCTATTTTATCTTCGGTCACTCTGGCAATGGTGATGACGTCAGTAATCGCAATCCCCCGGACACGTCGTGAAAACAGAAAAAAAAAACCCAAGAATTCAATTGTCACCACCACATAAAAAAATTATAACTATATAATTAATTCTAACCATCACAGAAGATAACTCACTATATAAATAACTCCTAAAACATTTATCAAAATCTCAATATTTCTATAACAATGCAGATTAATGATTTACTGACTTATTTTTTGTATATTTCCACCAATATTCACAAAGACGTTGATAGTCATGATGTCCCCGCGATATTACATGGGAGCCGCAGTGATGGCCGCAACGACGCTTCGAATATAGCGTGCGATTAAAAAAAATCAATTTTGGATACATAACTTGTTTCACTAACACCCCCCTTTTCTCAACCATGAAGTTAGAGCATCTCCACCCTGACCCCTTATGTGGGCTTTCACACAAATCTTCTGCCCCAGGAACTGTTCCTGATAGATAAAATGGTGGCCGCAACTTTCTGTTCAGGTTCCATCCAGCCAATCAGAGCATTCTCGTTGGTGCATGTATTCATGATTAACCGCAAAACTGCAGCAAAATATCCTGTGGCCAGAGATATCACTATAATTTTAAACTTACCTTTCTCAAACACTACTACACGGATTTGCACCAAATAACAAAAAGCACAATCTGCATAACAACATCTACCAAATTTGGTGTTATTCTGTTCGTGCTGTAGGTGTGGTTAAAGGTTCCTCTGGGAATTAACATTACAAACTCATCTTATTTCGCACCACAAATTCTCACTCCCCACTCCACGGATCACCCCCAAACTTTCCATGACAACCAAAACCCACCTTGAAACATTTTTGGGGAAAATTTCATGAAGATTGGTCAAACGATGCCAAAGTTATAGCCAAGTCAAAAAATGCTTTTCCTGTGAAAACTAGGTCCTAACTATAACTGCACCAGAGGGACGGCCAAATATTAATGCACACTTATGGAGTGCAACCCACTCCTTACTTTGCTCAGTCCTGCCCCGACCTGGCTCCAGTCCCGCACAGAAAAAGAAAATGATAATAACGTTATTATCATTTTCTTTTTGAACTGCTCAAATAGCAGTGGAGTGATGCTCCTCTGCCTTAGTGAAGGAGCCCCCACTGATAACACCTATGGAACACCCCTTTCACGCAGAGTTATGCACCAAAGGGAAACATATTAACAGAATCATGAAAAGGTCATGCAAGGTGGCTTTACATGGCCTTAGAACTATGGGGAAGCCCATTGCGCTGCTGGTGCATCAATAAAAATGACGTGCCGGGGGTGCAATGGGCTTGTAAATAAGCCCCTTAATTTTTCAACGTTCTGAGACAGCAAGCTGCTGAAACACATGGCACAATAAACTCAAATTTCCAGGCTACATCTTTTTGTGAATAGCTCCTGAAATACCTTGAATCTTTGTGAAGGGGAACAAACCCCAATGTAGGAGGTAACATAGATGTGATGTGAAGGTATTATGGGCTCGAGACACAGCAAGGCACCAAACAACAGGTAACTAATTGTTGTCCAGTCAAAGCTTTACTCTCTGAGGGCCTCATTTATGAGGTTTTGGCACAAGGCAGCACCACAAGGAATCTTGCGGCTTTGCCCTACATCAAAATAAAAGGGCTGGAATGTCCCATATCTATGCAATACTGTGCATTCCTGTCTTTTACCCCTGTGCTGGCGCACAATGGGCTAGCATGCGCCAATGCAGGCACCCTTGCGCCATTGTGCAATGGTGTCTGCTTTTTAGGGGTGATTGTTTTTGTGTAGGACACCTTCCTGCAAAAAAACATCAAGAGAGGTGTTTTCCTCTTTTTTGTGTGCTGCAGAATGCAGCACACATACAAAGATGATAAAAGTAGGAGAAATAAGGATATTTCTCCTTGTTGCGCTTCCCCGGTTTAGGATTCCTCATACAACTCTGCTATAAACAGTGCAGTAAATGGAGCGGAGTCTCCCAGTCAATTAACGAATGGAAAGTCATTGAATCCTGGGGATCCCTATGGACTCTACCCTGGGACCTGAGTTCAGAGGCAGAAGTTACAGAGAACTCTCACTTTGCCGCTCCACCACCTTCGCTTCCAACACCTGGGGCCATATGTATGAAAGTTTGGTTTTGCGATTCTCAAATAGCGAATTTTAGAGAATCGCTATTTGAGAATCGCAAAACGAGATGTATGTAGGATTTGCAATAAATTTTGCGAATCCTTCATATTCCTTAATTGCGAATCGCAAATTGCGATTCGCAATTAAGAATTCCTCCCCATTCATTTCTATGGGCCTAGAGGCCCATAGGAATAAATGGGAAGACATTCTCAATTTGCGATTAGCAATTAGAGAATCGCAAATTGAGAATGCAATTTCAAGGGTGCCAGGGTGTCAAAAGGACACCCTGTTGCACCCTGAAATGTGCATGTGTGCACATGTGGCACACATACATGCCCTAAGGGCATGTATGTGCGCCACATGGCACTTTCAAAAATGCAAAAAGTGCATTTTTAAGTGAAATCGCAAGTTACCACCAACTTGAAGTTGGTGGTAATTTGCGATTCCTTAAGCCCAAATTGCACTTTTTTGTGCTTCTTACATTGCATTTAAGGAATCGCAATTAGCGATTCCTTAAATGCAATCACAAATAGGGAATCGCAAAATTTGCGATTCCTTATTTTGCGAGGGGTTTCAGTGTGATACATTGCACACTGCTAATTTGCGATCGCAAACGCCGAAATTCGCCGAATTTCGGCGTTTGCGATCGCAAATTGGCTTCATACATATGGCCCCTGGTGTTTCTTCTGGTAGCGCTACCGATATATCGAAATTACCAGCTTCTGTGCTACTGAAGTTTTTTTACTTTGTCTCAAGTGCCCAAACAGGCCAACTTGGGAAGTGAAAAGGTGCACACTGTGTCATCATTTGAATCCCTGAATGAACGTATGCCACAGGGAGGCACGCCAATTATTATGCAATGGGATGCAAAAAGTATGCTAAACCTTATTCTTGAAGAGATAAGAGACCTTAAAATCTTCCAAACCACAGTAATTGATGCTCCACATGCCAGGTTCTCTAAAACCGAGGATAACATGACTCAGATCCCAGAGAGGTTGAAAGAAGGGGAGACCGGGATCTCATAGCTTGAGGACCAGGTCACTCAGATGCAGCAAAAAGGGGACAAGTTTCAAAAACAAAAATCTTCGGTAGAGAACAAACTTGAGGCATTGGAAAACCATTTCCAGCGTTCAAATTTCCGCATCGTGGGAGTCCCAGAAGGTTGTGAGGGTCAACATATGCTTCAATGGGTGGACTCATTTATAAAAACGCATGTACTTCCAGAATTTTCTGGGGAACTGACATTAACAAGACCCCTTTAGGTGCCGGCACACCAATCCCCCAACTTAAAATTTCTGCGCAGAATACTCATAAACTTGGGGATGCTAGAGGGCGCATGGCAAGATGGCTGCACTGTAGTGCAGCTCCGCCGGCCGACTGGCCTATCCGCCATTTATCCTGCTCCCTAGACACCATCCAAGCTCAATAACCAGTGGAAATTGACATAAAGCTGCAAGGAGGCTGCTGGAGGCGTCTTTGCTGCATTCACAGGCCCTTGCTGCGCTGAACTGCTGACTGGCTGAACGGCGGCTCTGTGATTAACATGGCGGCCGCGTGAACAGATTGGCGCCCGTTGGAGCCTGGAGGCTGCCTGCACATCTGACTCTTCATTGGGAGGTACCGCTGCTAACTATAACTGTGGCTGCGAGCCCCTGGGTGGCCCCACTCCTCCATTGCAGTCTGGGAGAGGCAAACCGGGGCTGAATCTGAGCGGGCGGTGTGGTGGATGAGGAGAACCAGCCATCCGTCTCGAGTAAACGTGGCACGGCCCTGTTGTGACCCCTGCGCGCCCACTGTGCGCCGCCCGAGTGAAGTGGGTGAACTGATCGGCGGACGGAGAGGTGGGCAGAGCCTGTGTTTGCGGCAACTTCCCTCCGAAAAAGCTGCGAGAACTGGCTGCAAGTGCGTGGCAGAGAGGGCCTGTAACTTAACATGGCGGCAGTGTGAACAGTAAACTGGCTTCTGGAGGCCTGAAGGCTGCCTAAGAGTCAGCGCAAACGGTGAAGAGTGCCGCTGGATATTGCTTTACCTGAAGGCGCCCTTCGTGGATCCGTCCCTCCGGTGAGGCCTGCTTGCTGCGAAGTGTGGCTGGATTTGGGTGAGCGGCGGGGGGCTGTGGTGTGGGCCGGGCCCCCGTCCCGAGCGGAGCTGTGTGGCTCGGGTGCAGCCCCGCGGGCCTGCTGTGTGGAATTCGTGTGCAGCGGGAGAGTGGATTGGAGGGCGGCGACGAAGGTGGTTCCCGTCTTTGTGGAGACCTCACTATGGGAGGCTGAGGGCCCGGTGCGGGAGTGTGACGTGCAGCGACCCTGGAAATGTGAAGAGTGGCCTGCTACTGTGCACTACAGTCGTGGGGCAAAGAGAGTGGGTGAGGTGCAAAACACCAAGGCTGGACCGGCTCACAGAAGTGGCCCTATATTTTCACTGAGTGGTGCTGTTGTTCATCTGTGCCGGCCTTCTGATTGGCGATTTTGACGTTGGGGCCCCCCCTGTGTGGCACATAGGACACATCGACGCAACGCTCTGGAACCACATAGCGGCAGGCCCAGATTGATCGCTGCAGTAGAGTGTGACGGCTGGTGGTCGTTTCCTTGGCCATACTGTGTAGGGTGGAGGTGAGAGGGGTGCTATCCTCTCCCCAAGCTCAGTACAGCTTTGGTGGCCGGGCTGCATTGAAGTACCAAACATATAGAACGTCGGTCCAAGTGTACTACGAAAAGTAACGTGTGTCAGTGGTGCCCGTCAGGGAGAGGAGATGAGGACAAGTGCGCTATAGTGAGGGGGCAGCTGGGCACAGTCGTGCTGCAGGGAAAAACACGCATCATGGGTAAACCGGACAAAAATCAGCCGCGCCTCACTTTTGACTTGCGAAAACCCGGAAGGCTGCAGCAAAGAGCCACGTCAGACTCTAAATTGGATGCCCCGGTGGAATCCCCATCTCCCTTGGAGACAACGCTAACTGCCATACAAGCAAGCCTGCAGTCCATCGATGGGAAAATAGAGGCTCTTAGTGGGCGCATGGACCACATATCCGCAAAACTTGACAAACAGACGGCGCAACTGGGTGAAGCCGAAAAACGCATATCGGAAGCAGAAGATGGACTGCAACAGGTGACATCCAAATCCCTGGATACGGAGAAAGTACTTGCGGTAATCCAAGCCAAGAACAAGGACTTGGAGGCCAGATCTCGGCGCAATAATCTACGTATCGCAGGCTTTCCGGAGTCGACCAATGTAGGCAAGCTGGAGACCTACATCGAGAATATGCTGCAGGAGATTTTCGGCGCAGAGAGTTTATCACATTTGTTGATAGTGGAGAGAGCTCACCGATCGCTGGCGGCTCCCCCCCACTGGAGCTCCTCCCAGGCCTATTATTGCTCGCTTCCTCAATTACAGAGATCGTGACTCGGTGCTGCGCCTGTTGCGCCGGAAAGGCAACATAAACTATCAGGGTAACCAATTGGCATTTTATCCTGATTTCACAGCCGCGGTCCAGGCAGAAAACGTACAACACCCGGCCCGGCTATGCATCGAATCAGATGACAAGGCCAAGATTTTCACCAACCCTAAACAAGCAATGGAGTATGTAAAGGCCATCAGGCGTAAGAAGAAGGCTGTCCCTGACGCTTCCTATGATGAGGATTGACTCCGGCAGCACACCATTCAGGGGGTTCTCTAATGAGTACTGAGACCACATTGGATATGTTTGTCAGCTTTGCCGAATGTGCTGCATTACGTTTACAGGGGTGGGTTCCCCCGGCCGTGAACTATGGCTACACTGGTACTCTACATCACATTATATTTTGTATCAGGCTGGTTGTCTCACAAACGGTCAAGCTGTACTGGTTCACTGGTTGAATGTTTCACATTTCTTGAAATGATGTGTTTTGGGAGCACAGCTCCACTGGTCGGCCACCTCCCATTACAACTAGGGAGTTCGTTGTGCTCCGGCGTTCCCAAAATGGGTGCACCCCAAACTACGCTATGTTCATATCTCATACTCGAGGGTTTCTGTTTAGTTACTGGGATGGCTGTGGCAAGTTGGGTATGCTAAAGTGGGTGGGGGTGGCGGGGGAATGTGGTTACTGGGGTTCGTTGCATGTGGTTGGCTGGGCACTACAATTGTTGATAATGGACACGTGTTGGTTTATGCAAATAAGGGAACTGTGTACATCACTGGTCAACATACACAATGACGCTGGCTAAAGACAGGGTTACGTGTCTAACATGGAATGTCCGTGATTGAATTCTCCTAGAAAAATTAGACAGGTGTTTGCCTATCTGGACCGTCATGAGGTCCAGATCACTCTTCTCCAAGAAACACACCTGACCAAACACACGGAGGCCAAGATTGCTCTTAAATGGGCTGGAAATCGTCTAGCTTCTTCATATTCCTCATATGCGTGAGGGGTCATGACGCTCATAAAGAGGGGCACTGCCTTCACTGAGATTAAAACGTGCATAGATGACGGGGGCGCTATGCTATTGTGCATGGCAAAATGGGTATCTCGCTTTTAACTATAGTCAATGTGTATGGGCCCAATACAGATGAGCCTGATTTGTTTGCTGGTATTTTTAGTATACTACGCGAATGGCTTGATGTGGAGGTTTTGTGCGGGGCGACTTCAACACACACCTAGACCCTAGTAAGGACAAATCCAGTAAGCAGGGGGGGGCGCACACCTAGAACAGCCCAGCACGTAAGGGATGGAATGGTTGAACTCGGTCTTGTAGATACGTGGCGGCTTCACAATAACGATACATTGGAAGGCACACGCTTCTTCTGCGCACGGTAGCTGGTCCCGCTTGGACTATTGGTTATTAAGTAAAGGGGCGAATGCCTGGGTATTGAACATATTTGCACTCCCTCGCACTTTATCCGACCACAATCCAGTCAAACTCATTCTCCATATCTCAACGAGTATCCCGCGTCAATTCACATGGAGATTCCGGTCTGAAGCTCTATTAGACCCTGTCTATGCTACCACGATCAGGGAGGCCATAATTCCGTTTTTTGACTTAAACACTGGCTCGGTGGACTGTGCGGTGACCCTCTGGGAGGACTTTAAGGTGACTATCAGGGGCACCTGCATCAGCACGACATCAGGCATTCTTAAGGACATTAGGGGACAAATCACAAAAATCAAGACAGCTTTGTCAGAGCTTGAACGAGAATACGAGAGGCTTCCCAGTGCCCACATACTATCCCGCATTAGGGATCTTCTGGTACAACATGACGAAATGGAAGCGTCAGAGATCCGCTATTTGTCCAAGAGACATGTGGCGCGGGCATATGGAGAGGGAGACAGACCTGGGCATAATCTAGTGACTAAGCTTAAACACCACACTGAGCATCACACCGTAACAAAAATAACGGACGCTCAAGGTGTGGACCATTACACGCCGCAAGCCATAATCGAACAATTTCGCACCTGTTATGAACGGATGTATACCTCGCAAGGAGGGGCCGACCCCCTAGAGCTGGATGATTATTTGGCAGACATATCATGTGCGTGGCTGGCTAAGGGTCACCAAGACTATCTAAGCCAACCGATAGAAGCATCTGACATTCATGAGGCAATTCGCAACCTACCCAACAAATAAGCACCTGGGCCGGACGGCCTAACGGCAGAATTTTATGAAGAATATGCTGAACTACTGGTACCCCATCTACTAGAAATGTATGGCGAAGCACACGAAGCAGGCACACTTCCTCCTTCGCTAAGACAAGCCTTGATAATAACTTTATTAAAGAAAGATAAGACACCATCTCAATGCGAATCCTATCGCCCCCTATCACTTATTAATCTAGATGCCAAAATTCTCGCAAAAGTTTTAGCAGCCAGACTTCAACCGTTAATGCCGAAATTGGTCCTACCGGATCAATCTGGTTTTATACCGGAGAGGTCCACGTCCCACAACCTACGCACTATTTTCCCGATGCTTCATTTACTGGATCCTGCCCTCCCTGCGGCTGCTGTGATGTTGGATGCGGCGAAGGCATTCGATTCCTTCGAATGGAGCTATATGTTCCAGATGCTGATGCGAATGGGATTCCCTGCGGTGTTCATCGGCTGGGTGAGGCTGCTATACACCGATCCCTCTGCACGGGTTCGGGTAGGGGGCCTAATGTCAGAGCCCTTCCAGATCCATAGAGGGACCAGACAGGGGTGTCCTCTTTCACCACTCCTGTTCTCCATCATGCTTGAGCCCCTAGCCTGTATAATCAGACAAAGATATAGAGACTCGGCTATCAGATTTGCACACCGTCCAGTTGGCATATCTCTCTATGCTGATGACATGGTATTGTTCATCAGAGAGCCGCAGAGATACCTAGTGCCGGTGTTTCGTGAATATATAAGATTTGGTCTCTTTTGGGATTGACTATTAACTTGGACAAATCGGTGATATTACCACTAACACCGAACACAAAGTCACCTCCTTTGGAGTTTCCGCTGGTGTGGTCTACAGATCCCATCAAATACCTGGGTATATGGGTGCACCGGAATCCCGAGGTAGTGATCAAAGAAAATTACGGGAGAGCGTGTGTTCTGCTTGAGCAGCAGGTGGACAGATGGGTAGCATTACCGTTATCTTTGGCAGATCGGATTGCCCTCATTAAAATGATTGTGTTCCCTCGCTTTCTCTACCTGTTCTGTAATATTCCAATAAAACTAACTCAGCAGTTTTTCATTACAGTGCGTTCACTATTGGTGAGGTTAATCTGGGGTGGGACACAGGCTCGGGTGAGTTGGAATACACTCATATTGGATTATGATAAGGGTGGCTTCTGTGTGCCCGATATGTACTTGTATTATCTCTGTGCGCAGGCGAGGTATGCCTGCTACTGGTACAGTCCTCACGATTTCATTCCACATGTTGCGGTGGAAGATGGGGATGCACATCCGATTACTTTAAAGTACATATTAACACACTCACATAGGGGCACGCCAAAGCATGAAATAAACGCGATAGACACCACCATCGCTGCTTGGCATTCTATCGGCAGGCTGGCGGCGAAACTTTCACTCTATGCCCCAGCTCTCCCCCTGGCTCATCATGCTGCACTCTCGGTGACGCAGGAAAGTGGTGCGATGCATTCCTTAAGACAGGCAAGTATAGACACAATGCAAGATGTGTTTCCGAATGGTAGCTTTCTCACAGCAGGGGAGGTGCAATATATTCACAAACCATCACCACTTTTTAGGCTTACATTTCACAGACTAAAGTTGGCGATACAGGCGCATTATGATACATTTCCTGTTGAGCCGTCTCCGCTGCAAACTTTGCAGTTGCTCCTGGTCACTCCCACACATCACAAACTAATTACTAAACTGTACAGATCAGCGAGACAGAAAAAGTACACAGAGACGATAAAAGCTTCGCTTGCTGGAATGATAGACTCACTCCACCGCTAACACCTGTGGAATGGGAACACTGCTGCAAACTCACCAGTGCCCTCACCCCCAATGGTAATTTGCAAATCATTCATTTCAAATACATTCATCAGGTTTACCACACACCGCTAAGACTACATAAATGTGGGCTCCGAGATACCAACAGGTGTAAAAGATGTGGGCAGCCAGATGCGGATTTCTGGCACCTGGCATGGGATTGCAAGCGAGTATTTGAGTACTGGGTAGAGGTAGTACAGCGTATTCAAGATATGTCAAGGGTCCCTGAACAATGTACACCGCAGATCTGCTTATTGACTTGCATTCCACAGCTAAAGGGAGTAACAGGCAAATTTGTCAGAATTGCGCTGCTACTTGCGAAACGGCGGGTGGCCATAACATGGGAAAGTGTTCAGACCCCGCGCCCAGAGCACTGGTCAAAGGATCTGGTCTACTGCAAAGAAAACCTCGAACAGTATGTGGAGGAGCTACCATCCGCCTCAAGACCTAAAGACATCTGGGAACCCTTAAGACAGTATCTACGGGCACAAGACCAGACAGTATCACCATGCAATGATGTCTGATATTATTATGTATGCATGTTCCTTGCAATGTTGTTGTCAGTACACATCATAAGTGTCTAAACAGGTGATGATCTGGGGAATAAGCCAACCACATGCTGTTTGTTGGATGTTTGATGTCTGCACTGTTTTTTGGATGATATTGATGATATATCTCTGCCTCGAAAACCAATAAATATAATTTCTTTTAAAAAATACTCGTAACCTTTGGAGATTACCGTATTAAGGAGCAAGTTTTAACCAAGACAATTCAACAAAGACAGTTCACTACACTGGATGTCCCCTTGTGTCGCTTAGTCCCCAATATATGTCAGCCTCAGCAGTCAGGCAGCAGAAAGAATATGTCAAAATGCTTTTCTTGTTTAAAGCTCAGGGCGCTCAGGCATTGATTGCGCAGCAATCCAGATGGAAGGTGTTTGTGATTCTGCGATGTCTCTGAGGCAAAGGAGCTACCTCAACAGATCTCTAATACGGCTTAATAAGTCTTTAGCTTCGACTGTGAGGTTCTATAACCAACACACAATAGTTATTCCTGGCTGGTAGGATTCATGATCTTCTTTTTTCTTCCTGTCTGTCTTTCCCTTCTTTCTTTTTTGTTCTCTGAAGTTCTCGGGTTCTACTGGCATAGGGGGTTGGGTCCAGGCACAATATCATGGTGGCAGATAGGTTTAGGTGAGTGGAGATTGTTAGATGGGAGTGGGAAGGTGACTCAATCTGCGATGGATTGTCTCGTGCACCAATTTTAGAAATTTAGAACGTTAACTTAAATCAGAAGGGAGGTGCCATAGTCAAAATTATTTCACAGTTTTTTCAATTTCAATTTATTTTTAAAGGGCATGCTAGTGGTAAAGAGCAGATATATAGTCCCAGTATCTTCGATTGGAAGCGCAGGATGGTGAACACTAAAAGTGTAGATGTTGGTGATAGCCTTGTAGTCCAGGTTTGCATATCATTTTCCAAAAGTAGACTATTGGTTTGAGCGGTATTATTTGGGATAGGTTATAATGCATTTTTCTTGGGCACACTAAGTGGTTTATGCACTCTTGGTGGCCCCTTGTCCACACAAATGGTCTTACTAGGAAAGGAAAGTCAAGTTAAAGATGAATAACATCTTGAAGATTGTTTCCTTAAACATTAATGGCCTCAACAATAAAAGAAAACTGTGTGCAATTGAAACATCGATCACAGTGGAGAACCCGTCAGTGATTTTAGTTCAGGAAACACACATTCCGGTAGGAATATTGTCCAAATTTTCAATGTTTAAAACCTGGGCAGGCTATAGATGCTTCTCCTCCGCCCAGGCGGAACACCAGGGCACTACAATTTTTTGACTAAGAGAACTAAGGGGCATATTTACAAACCCTATTGCCACCACAATGCCACTTTTCCCGACATTGTGGTGGTGATAGGGGCTTCGCCTTATTCACAAGGAGGCGTTAAGCCAATTAATGTGGCTTAATGCCATCTTGTGAATAAGGCCCTCTTTCACCCAATACTTAGCGTGAAAGGGGTGGGCTATGGGTGTTGCAGTGGGCGTTCCACCGCAACATCCATTGATTTTGATGCTGCCCCATATTTCCAAGGACAGTGTAAATATGGGGCAGCACCAAAATTAAGACCAGGGAAAACCTGGTCTTAACATGGCGCAACAAGGAGAAATGCTTTATTTCTCCTCGTTTATGCTGTTTCTATGTATGCTGCATTGTACAGCATACATAGAAACAACAAAAGACCATTAATTGTGTATGTGCAGGAAGGTGACCCTTAATGCACATCAGCAATCAATAAAAAAACGATGTTTTGCAATATATATGTGTGCTGCATTAAGCAGCACATATAGAAGTTACAAAATGTCATTTCACTCTATTTATGTGCAGGAATGGACACCTTCTTACACATAAACAATCTTCCCCTGCAAAGCAGTCACCCTTGCATTATGGTGCAAGGGTGTCTGCATTGGCGCTAGGCAGCCAGGCCCGTAGCAAGGAATATTTGTTTAGGGGGGCATGGCCCCAAGCAATGACAGCAACATAAGAGTGGTTCAGTGGATGGGAAAATAATCTTTCCCATTGAATTGTTTAAAAAATGTTTACATTTTGAGAAGATTGTAAAGACTGCTGAAAGCAGGACATGCAGTGAAAGTGGGTGTATACTTTTTGGGATAGCGTGGAAAGAGCTCACAGAAGGTTTTAGGTTTGGTAAGTGAACACAAGGACTTTATCTTTGTTAACCATCACAGAAACAATAGATTGCCAAGCACTCCCTTGGCAAATCACACAATGGGTTTAGAAATGCATACCGAATCAGAATTTGGAAGGGGCAGGTACAGCATCCCTATTAAATTGCATTTCAAAATGCTATGTAACAATTGTTTACGACCATAATTTGGGTCAGTAAACCATTCTTAGATTACCAACTCCTCAAAGGTGGTTGTAACCCATTCACAAAGGCGAAGTGGTCATCTTAAGACACTTTTTCTGTTGTGAATGTAAAACAAAAGTTTGGAGTAGAAAGTGGTTCGGTGGAACTTTAAAATATAACATTTTAAATGCAGCACTGTTTCTTTCAAGACAAAAGGGCTGCCTTTAACACACAAAAAATTGAAAACAAGATTACAGACATGGTGATCTGCTGACAGTAGGCCACCATTCCTCTAATGGCCATCCATTGGAGAAAGTCACATTTGCCACCTGCAAAAATATATGTTGTAAATTATGTGAGTCTGGACCTAAGTTTCTGTTATGAATTGCTGATAATAATTGCATAATGTCTTTTGCAGAGGGTTATACAAATAACATATTTCTATTATTATCACTCTTATTTTTGTTATTGGTTCAAAGAGATGGGGAAACTGTTCCTTCCCCACCTTAGATCTTAACGCAACATAAGCAAGAACATTGCCAGGGTATTTAACAGTGCTCACTGTTGTTCCTTGGAGGTCTCTCTCCTTGGGGGTAAAATTAGTATATTTTCAGCAGCAGAAAACAAACAGGCCTGATTCAATGGCCTCATGCCTGCAGCTCAGTGAGGAGGTGGTCAGGACTGTCAACTGACCTCAAAATGCAGTGCTGACTTCATTCAGTTGTGCCTTTTTAGCCAACACCTTTTTGGCATTCTGGGATTTGCAGACTCACTTTTCCAAATAATGTATGAGTTGCATATTGTGACAATTAACAGGTATTTGAGAGTAAACGTGAAATAGATAGGCTATCTTATTCCAATTAGACAACTTCTATCCATGTGATGAACTACTCTCATAGAGGCTTCAGGTTTTACTTTTGACTTGTGCACTCTTGGTGTTATGTGTAAATGGTCTTAGAAACCCAACCTATGTATGAGAAGGTCAGAAAGTTTTAGGGCATCCATTTGTTGCAATTGTGCATCTACAGTATTTTAAGTTTAAAATGCTTCCTCCTCTGCTTTGTGTTGTTATTATTGGGCTATGTCATTACCCTGCAGCCCCTTGCTTCCTCCCTGCCTTAAGCTAACTATCTCCACCTCAAGGGATGGTCTCTTAATATCTCTTTTGACCTGCAGGGGCAGTAGTTGAGCCTTCTGCAGACCAGCCCCTCCATCCTCCCCCTGGTAAATGTTGCTCAGCTCACTTATTTTATCTCTCCCATCAACGTGTCCATCTTGGGCATCCAGCTAAAAAGAAGAAGGATAAAAGTGTCTGTCTATGGTGTGTTCCCTGCTTGTGCCTGATAGACGTGAGGACTTGAGCCAGAGTTTGGTTCCCTTCCATCTCTGTTCTCTTATTCTCCAAGCCCCTACCCACTCAACCATTGATAAACACCATACACAAGTGTTTTGGTGATTGAGTCTATGTCACACATGGATAGACCTCTTTGTAGTTTAACAATCCCTCCAGTGGATTACTCCTTTGTTTCTCCTGAATGAGCATTATATATCACTGTTTTGATGTTTCAAAAGCACCTACAATTAGTTGCTCTTCTATTTCTCCCTGATGCTTCTAGATAGACTTCACATATTACGTTGAAACCTCCAATCCCTGTATAAAGGCCTGTGCCTAATTTTTTCATAACCATTGAGATGGGATGCATTTAGTCATCTATAATAAAGAAACAACATAGCTGCTCCACTATGATAAGTTACTTCAGTTAAGTTCAGACATCAGAATGCCTGCTGCCAGCAGCCATGATGAAAGGCAGTTTATCAATGAAAATGGGAGCTGGCTATTCCTTTTGATATATTTTTCTAAAAAGAAAAGGTGAACAACAATGAAGAGATATTCATGCCAAGGATTTTTTCCCCACACTGTAGGTTATTGCAAGAAAGTTAGAATGCCTAAAAGTTTGTACACAATCTGATCCACAGCCTTTTTAACCTGACTTGCATTAAACTGATTCCATTATATTTTTCAGAAAATTAATATGTGCATTTGGTGTGCTTTATTTCGCACTACAGATTCTGCTTTTATACTTCTTATCTGTAATGAACATGAAAGAGCAAGACACCAAGGCCCAGATAACCAAACATTTTGTGCTGCTTTTGTGTCACAAAAGTGACGCAAACCTGTGCAAATTGCTTTTGCAATTTACTTTCTAGTGCATAACTTGAGTTCTCTCAAAGAAACGCAAAGAAGCCCTTAGCTTTGCATCAATCTGCAAAGGGGGGTGTTGCATGGGTAGCAGGTGTTAAAAAGGGGAAATACTTTTATTGCTCCTAACTGTTCCCACTTTGTATCTGTGCTGCACTGCAAAGGGGGCATTGCATGGGTTGTATATGTGCGTTCTCATGCAACCACCATTGTTTTTCATGTAAAACCCTATATACTAACAATAGTAGGCAGGACTTTTGCCAAAGATAATGCCACTTTGAAACAAGCTTTAATAAGGAGAAATGCTTTTATTTCTCCTAACGTTTCCCACTTTGCACAAGTGCTGCACTGTACAGCATACATCCAAAGTGGGAAAAGTTTTAAAGTTAGTCTAAGCATAGTGTTTTGTACTGGAAAGTTGCCCTTCTAGTACAAAACATATGCGACTCTTGCAGACACACTTGCACAATGGTGCAAATGTGTGTGCATGGCACTAAGTAGCCTGATTGGGCGTTGGCACTTGGGAGAGAGGAGAGAGGAGGAGAATCCCATATCTCTGTAGATATGGCTCTTTTCTCCTCTGCCTTGTCACGCGACATAGTGCAGCAACTTTGGTTGCTGTGCTGCATTTAGTAGCATTTTTGATTATCTGGGCCCAAGGTTTTAAGATGTTTGCAGGAAGGGGGATGTTATACTTGTCTTTCGTCTTTGCTCCTCCATATTGTCTGGGAACTCATTGGTGACTTGCAATATCCTTATAATCTATGGCAGAGACAACTTTACCCCATTTATAATACTACCTGGTGATGTAACAATGTCTCCAAAATA
The DNA here is from genome assembly GCA_963921515.1 of Calotriton arnoldi. Taxonomy (NCBI): domain Eukaryota; kingdom Metazoa; phylum Chordata; class Amphibia; order Caudata; family Salamandridae; genus Calotriton; species Calotriton arnoldi. The sequence continues at coordinate 341,277 of CAWUFW010014221.1, read as the reverse complement.
TGCATGATCTCCGGTTGGTAGTTGGCGAGCACCGTATACCATAATGGACCCTTCTGATGCACATCAATAGTGGATTCCATCTATAGTGCATGCAAGAGCGGCTGAGTCTTTCTCACACCCTCTGCAACACTTATGTGAAACTACACTCCATGTGACGTGCCCACTATGTCATCATATTTTAATTTATTTTTTATATTTTTTAATCTTTGCAGTTTTGATCTCACAAACTCAACCCAAAGGTATTGGAGTGCTTTACATGAGCATCAGTTGCATTAAACAATGTCACATTTATTTATTTATTTATGTTAGGCACAGAGAGATTAAGTGATTTGCTGGAATCACAGGACTTTGAGCCGAGGCTGAGACTTGCCTCGGCAGCACATCCTCTCCTATCGGGCCTCACATTCACTATTCAAGCTAGTCTGGCTGATGAGGGGGTGATGCCCTGAAACCAGTCCCAGGATGCTTGTTTCCAGTCCAGGGAGGACCTGGCTTGGCGGTTCAGGCTGGACTGTTCCCATAAGTAACAGGGTCAAGACTGATTTGCATATAGCTGGGTCCAAACTGGGGAGGTGTGGTGAGCAAAAGAACGATGGATTAAACCCAGATCTTTGTGACTGGGGGGTGAATGTTTGCATTGTTCAGCATTTCGTCCATCTTGTTCCTTTTGCATTTGTCGCCCTAAGTGGGAAGGGTATGCCCAGACGTGGGTTCCGTGCTCACTGCACCACTGGATTCAAGCTAGCTTGGCTGATGAGGGGGTGATGCCCCGAAACTGGTCCCAGGATGCTTGTTTCCGGTCCAGGGAGGACCTGGCTAGGCAGTTCGGGCTGAACTGTTCCCATAAGGAACAGGGTCAAGACTGATTTGCATATGGCTGGGTTCAAACTGGAGTGGCGTTGTGAGCAAAAGAACGATGGATTAAACCCAGATCTTTGTGACTGGGGGTGAAGGTTTGCATTGTTCAGCATGCTGTCCATGATTTGTTCCTTTCGCATTTGTCGCCCTAAGTGGGAAGGGTATGCACAGACGTGGGTCCTGTGCTCACTGCTCCACTGGATTCAAGCTAGCCTGGCTGATGAGGGGTGATGCCCCGAAACCAGTCCCAGGATGCTTGTTTCCGGTCCAGGGAGGGCCTGGCTTGGCAGTTCGGGCCACCCAGTACGTAAAAAACAGTACAATTCAATACAATTGTTTTCCGAAATCCACTCTACATTTTATGAACTCTAGCATTGTGTCCCAAATCCTGATTGTTTTTATGCTTTCATTTATCTTGTTTTTGGTCCATTTACATTTAATATAGCACTGCATTGCATTTTTATTTCTAATCTACAGTCCCTGCATTCCTGAAAGTGATTCCCACCTGCATTTTAATTTCCAGCTACAATACCAATATTGACTCCTTACTCTAGTCCAGATTGAGCGTATTATACTTGTGAATTGTACAGTTCCCAGCCATTTATTTAAACACAAATCATCCCAGGCTGAAATCGGAATGTTTAAATAGAAGAGGAAAATGGATTCATTCATTGTCTGGACATTCATTTATTGGCTGGAGGCAAGATGGCAGTGCAGGCCCGCACCGCTAATGCACGGCGGGCCGTAAGTCGCATGGAGCTCCAGAGGAAATCTGCCCCCAAGTCGGAAGCCCGGGGGTCCTGCATCATGGCCTGAGACCTGGAGTGAGTCTTTAAACTGAGGCGCGGATTGACCCGGCGGCAGAGAACAGCAACAACATCGGCCTCGTGCGGGGCCGGGCACTGGAGCTTCCACAGAGAGATTGCCACAGTGCAGTGGGTGCACGTATGCCCGTATAACATTTGAAAGGGGGCGCTGACCCCTAGCCCTTGAGGCAGTCGAGACCGGAGGAGGACTGGGGCACTTTCGGAGGCCTGACTGCTCTGCTGGGCCCATCTCTGGGCAAGATGTCTAGAACCTTGCTTGATTCCCCCCGTGCAGCGCGAGATCTACCTGCAGACTACCACACGCTGCCTTCGCCCACCAACACCCGGCCTTCTACCCCTACGACCTGCACCAGCTCTGGGATCCCTTCAGGCCCAAGAACACTGACCATGAGTGCACCTGCACCCTGAAGGCCTAGCAGAAAGAGCACTGCAAAAATCCCAGCAACGGCGAGAAGATTATGCTCTGTAAATATGTAATATATATATATATATATTTGCCCAACCCTAATCCTTTCAACTTTCCTTAAAATGTAATCTAGAGTGAATTTGCAACTTGTATATTTGTAACTCTAACCAATAATATCTGTAGTAGACGTATGTACTTAATACCATTCTTATGTGAATTTAGAGTTTATCTATTTGTATCTTTTATGTAATTCATATACTCTGAAGTCCTTATGTAATGTAACTGGTTCTATTGTAAAACGCTCTCACACCTTCGGGTAAAGTTTGCGCTATTTAAAAACGCATAAATAAATTAGTAAATAAATAAATTGTAATAAAAACAATGCTAAGCTTTGTACTTAAGAAATATTTATTCTTAACTGGAGCACACTTTAGCTTACATTCTGTGTTTCTCCTTAGGTGAAAACTGCCTGGATGGTAATGAGCATTTCTTTAAAAATTCCCTTGTCATCTGCTCACTGCCAAGAACGTTTGGGGGGGCCAGGCATCAAGACGGGGGTGTCGGGCCCTGCTGGGCCCCCCGTGGCTACGGCCCTGTAGGCAGCTAAAATTAACGCCAGCGCAGGGAGAAACGCAGGGCTGCACCGTATCCTTGTGAATATGGCGCAGCCTTGAGTTTTGGAAGTGGCAGAGCGGGGCGTTAAGTAAAGGTGGCTTACGCTGCACTCCGCCACTTTTTCATAAATATGCCCATAGGTGCTGAAGTGGTTGATTTCGCCTGTGATAAATGCGGTCAGTGGTGCTGGGTAAGCTGTCTGGTGTGGCCTCGGCATCTCAAGTTTGTAAGTCTGTATGCCCCAGTCGAAGATAATGTCATGCCCTATGAGAAGCTATTTCAATCATTGTTAAAAATTCCAGGTGAAGTTGTGATTGGAGGTGATTAAAATGTCCTGTAGAATCCAAGAATTGACTCCTCAGTAAATTTAAAGAGGCAGTTAAAACCTAAAACCTTGAAGGTTGTACTAAATTATTAAAAAACATTGGGATTGATTGACCCCTTGTGGGCCACCTTCCCTACAAAGATTGCATACACTTGTCTTTCTGGACGATTCCGCAACTCTTCCCATATAGATTTTTTTCTACTTTCAAAGACTCTGGTTTTTAAAGATCAACAGATTTTATCGAATGGTTTTTCAGACCCGGCAATGGTCATCCTAGAGATAAAGGTGGAGAAATCCTCTAAAACCCCTAGACGTTGGGTTTTTAATAAACTATATTTGCAGGAAGTTGGATGGGTGCAGATTTGTAAAGAAGAGAAAAAGGAATTCTTGGTAAGGAATCACAGCTCTAAGTATGGGACACCTTAAAAACATATCTAAGAGGGCTGGCGATAGGTAAGGCCGCAGAGAACATTAAAAAGGCTAAATCACAAAAGTAAACTTTAGAAAGAATTGTTCAGCATAGCTATGAGATTTATTTTTAAAAATTCGTCCAAGTCCAACAAAAGAGAACTAGATAGGGCTAAACATGCATTAAGTGAGGTGTATTACACAAAATTTGAAGATATAAATTGTGCCTACATGCAAAAGGGAGAATAATTTCACTGGGAACAAGCTGCCAATAATCAGATTGACGTTCTGCAATGCCCAGTTTTGGGAACTAGGTGTAAGGAACCAGAGAAAGTGGGGGAAATTATAGTGGACCATTATAAGCGGATTTATACCCAAAACAAACAGGTAGATATTTTGCTGATTACAATATTTCCACGCTAACGGAGGAGGAGGGGGATAATATCACTTGACCCTTCTCTTAAGAATAATTGGTGGAGGTAATTAAGAATCTCCCAAATTGCAAAGTCTGTGGGCCAGATGGTTTCACAGCAGAATTTTTAAAATCTTTGCTAGATGCTTTAGTCAATTATTTTCTACTTGCTGCCAACGCAATGCTATAAGGTGGCCCTATATAGGTCTCATTCCATTGGGGAATGTTGTGAGTTTTCTAAAAAAAGGGAAAAATGGTGAAGAGCCGAACTCATATTGCCTAATTACATTAATTGGTGAACGTTGATTATAAAATATTCACCAAATTACTAACAGATAGATTCAACCTAATTGCATCAAAGTTGATTAATTCAGATCAAAATGGTTTACTGTTGGACGTCAATTAGGCACAGACACACATTATCTGGCTGAAGGATTAGACTATTTTTCCATCAAAAATGCACCAGCTATAGTGCTTCTGCTAGATGCAGAGAAAGCATTTGACCTCCTGGTCTGCAAAACTTTGTTTTGTATTTTATCTAAATTCAGGATTTCAGTCCCGGTCACGGGGTTAATACATAGGATGTATCATAATGCAGAAGCCAATATTATCGTAAATGCCCCAGAGGTGGGGAAAATACAATTCTTGCATGGAACCCGGCAGGGCTGTTCCTTATCCACCATTTTATTTGCATTTTTAATTGAGCCATTGGCAACAGCGATCAGAGAGAATGTCAATATCCGTCCTCCGCTGCCACAGATAGGGAAGATAAAACTATATGCTGTTGACATTATGTTACTTCTGGAAAGTAGTAAGGATGCCCAGGAGAAGGTTTTTGACATTTTTGCCGGTATGAGAAATTGGGAGGATATAAAATCAACCAGAAGAAAACTGAAATATTATTATGTGGGTGTAACTCAGACATAGTACATTGAGATATAGCCTTGTGCGTCAATTCTTAGCTGAAAAGATATCTAGGCATTAGGTACTCATCACAGATTGAGGACTTATATGATTTTAACTTTCCTCTGCTGTTTTAAAAAAACAAGATCTATTTTCACGTTGGAACCCTCTTCCTTTGACAATCCTTGGGAGGGTCTCCCTGATCAAAATGTCGATTCTTACTTTATTTAATTTCCTTTTTTCGGCTATTCCATGTGTTTTAATGGCATCTTTCTTTAGAAAGGTATAGTTTATGTTTATATCATTTATCTGGCAAAAGAAAAATAGCCAGAATACCACTGAGTACTTTATACGAAGGGGTGGAAAAAGGTGGGCTGGTGATTCACAACCTTAGGGATTACTATTTCGCCTATTTTGCACAATACATGTCCAGGTTTAATGTAATCTTTCACAATGGTATTTTTAAGAATTATTTTATGCGGCTAATTTTCAAAGAATACGATATACGTGATGTGTTAAAATTAGTTATCTCACCTAAAAAAGTGTGTTAAAAGAATCTGAAGTGGATCCTTCGGAAACAGATATTCCATTCCCCATATCAATGCAGTGACACCCCTCTCAGAACTCGGGACAGTGTCTAGTGTTAATTTGATACCGGGTATTGCCCAGAGCTGGGATGAAGCAGGGTTTAAGAAGCTAGTGGATTTTTTTCTCGGGACAGATGGCTAAATATGTCGGACGTTTGTGAGTTAGTTCAGGGTGATTTTCTCCTCCTTGGTGCCTACATACTTCTGAATAAACTATTCCATAATTTAGACTCCAGCCAGATAAGTTATAGTCAAAAAGGGGTTTCTGCACATCTTGAAGCAAGCAAACATAAAAGCCCCGGGAATGGAAAATATCTTTAGCCTCCATGAAGGGTCCTGCTCTAACCCAAAAACAATTAAAAAATGGGAAAAAATACGAAGGGTAGGAACTAACAACAAGGATGTGGTACAAAGTAAATATATATATTTTTCCTGTTTTGAGAGGAGCCAATTGGTGATGAATGTTATTTTTTAGTAAATGGCTTTTATATAGAACCCAGCAATTCCTTGCACAAGTTAACCCCAATCTCCCGGGTCACTGTTTTCTATGTACCACTGGGACTTTGGCCAATTGGATGCATGTAATGGGACTGTGCAACACCTGGTCTGGTAGCTGTGGAATTCACCACATTCAGGCACTACAGCTGGTAGGGGATCATGGGGCCGAACATTTTCTATTCTACTTCACACAATTTCCCCTGTTGTCATTAATATCTCTCCACTGTGCACAACTACAATCCGATACCACTGACCCTGTCAGTGACTTCCAGCCACATGGCCTGTTTCTTCCTTCCAGTGAGGGTGTGGAAGACAGACCTTGGAGCCCTCCACAGTGGTTTACCCCACAGTTTGCTCTATGTGAAGCTTCCCTCCCTCTTCTGTGGATTTATCTTCATCTTCACAGTGAATAAGGCACCCTGGGTCTAGACTGATCTGAGTCACAAAGGGCAGAGGACCGGGCTGTGGGGGTTTCTCCCTTCCTATGCGCTTTATCTGGTTATTTTAGCTGGTTTGTTTGTTTGTGGTCAGGTTTGGGTGTGTTCCCAGAGCCTCCTTCACAATGCTGCAGGGGGGAGGTTTACACTGATGTATAGTTCGCCACCACTGAGTATGGAGCGCCCCCGGAACACGGGAAGATTTGTTTCTTTGCAGTTTTACAAATCAGACATTTATGCTCCTGGACTGAGGCCTAGGTCACTCAACCTGTGATTTGTATACACAAATTAGGAAGGATCAGCCTATGCCTATGTGCATCTTCTATACATAATCTTTGTGAATACCAAGGATTCATACTAGTATGCACGGCCATTGCCCAGTGTCTGTGCATGGGTAAATCATGTTTACAAGGTTACCTTTGTAAATTGGACCCATCACCTACATCTCAATGAAGCACTTCTTTGAACACATAGCAGTAAGGAGAGCACGTCAAAACAATACAGTTTAAATCACAACAATCGTTGCCTATTTGTTGCCATCAAAAGTAACATTGAGACTGTGAGATGTTATAGTGAGGAAGCAAGGTTTGACCCGCGTCCAGTTGCTTGCTGCGCGTCACGCTTCCAAGACTGTGACCCTCTTTCGACACATGCATGTTTACCTTTTGAAGTGAAAGGTGAAAGAGCTGTTTCATCCCATGCATCTTTGAAGGTATAGCACATCAGCAGATCATCAAAACGAGAATTATACCTCATCTGTCTACTCAGTATAGATTCATGGACAGGGAAAAAAAACAAGTGTGCGAATGGAAACTAAAAAAACACCAGGGACTCATCAGCATCACTGAATGCAAAGGCGCTGCAACCAAGAGTGTGCAATGGGTAATATTCGCCATTATGAACTGCTGCAAGGAGCAGAGAATAGACTGTATATTTGTTAAGTAGGAGATGACGTCAAATAGATGAATAAAAGGTACTTTATGCTTCAGAAGGAAAGCACCACCGGATGCACGTCTTGCTGCTCTGGCAGCCTCTCAGCAACTGCCTCTATTGAGTCGAGGCATCGTGGAGAAGTGTGGCTCAATGGTTAGAGCGGCAGACCCTGATGCAGAGATCTGGCCCGGGACCAGGGTTCAATTCCCGCCTCGGCGGGTCTTGGGCTCAATTTCCTCGGACCTGATAATTCTCGCCTCGGTGCCTATTCTAATCATGGGTCCCACTCTGCAACTCTGGGCAATAGCTTGCTTAATCTCCACAACGGCCCCACCAGCGCTGGGATGCCTGGCTTCACCTTGGGGGTGCCCAAGAGTGGACATTTCACAGGGAAAAGACAGGAAGGGTTCCACAGCGGTATGCGTACAGCGCCAGGACACCCTAGGGTAACAGTGCGCTTTATAAGTACAAATTTCATTTCATTTCATTTTCATTTCATCGACCAGATCTTCTAGAATGGTCGAGCCTTGAACCAAAGCATTCAACAATATTTCTCTAGAAAAACCCTGAACCTAAAGAGCACAGATCATAGTCAATTTTGTAGCCACGGTTTCTGTTTGACAAGTCCAAGCCATGGAGGGGCTACGGCCCCACGATCAGAGCTGCCCACTTGGGAGCTGGGGAACCAGTTTTGAGTCCTGGCCTGTGATTCTGGACAAATCACTTAATCTCCTCATGTTGAAAAAATAAAAATAAAAAAGGAATCTGACCTTGTGTAACGTGACTAGTGCTCACGGAAAGCGCTCCAATGCCCATAGGTGGAGCTCGAGCTATATACAACTGCAAAAATAGTGAACTTTAAAGTAACACCAAGCGCGAATATTGTGTGAGCTTCTACCAACTGCTAGAAACAAACCATGAGATGCCACAGGGTCTTTATCTTAGTTCGATCCGATTCATAGTGAGATGGTGTAAATCACTGTGAAAGTTCAGGCACTGTGATGAGGCTGGACAGCTGGAGGTGTGTGCTGAAATAAGACAATGTTGTCAACATAAGTCAAATATAATTACTATTCACTAATTTCATAGGAAAATAATTGCCACTGGTTGGATGCCAACACAAAGCAAAGATATATACATTTTATTGTGGTCATTGGCAGGTATCATTTTTTCCAAAGAAAATCGAATTCCTCCTAAGGCAGACTTTCGTGCGAATCTGTGCATGCGAACATAGACCCGCCAGCACACCGAGGCTCATGATGCTGTCACAAGTGCCACGCGCCATTTTCAATCCAGCAGGTGCTCACCAGGTTAATTGTCATTCTTCTGCACTCTGTTGACCCAAAGATGTTTTTACTCCATGGTATCCCCCAGTCAGGCTCTTAAAACTCTATTGTCAAAGGCACTGAACCTGAAAAAGAAGACATCTCATCTGGGGCTGTAGTATTAATGCAGCGCACTTTCCCTTTTTGCTTCATGGCACACCCTTCTAAAAATGTGCTAGCTGCAAACAGGGCCAGTGTTCCATATTACACAGATGGAGCTGCCTCCAGGGCAGTCACAAAGTCGTTCTAGCCTGGGGGCAGCGCATTCAAGTGAAATACAGAGCAGCTCTTTAAAAGCTGCTCTGTGTATCACAGTGCAGGTGGCATGCCACCTGCACTTTCAAGCCGGGACATCTTAAGTGTCAAAGGTATTTTGGGGGCCCCTTTTCCGAACAGCTTTGAATTTATGATCCAGTTTCTCTGCTCTTTCATGTCATCTTTTGCCAGGTCACTGACAGTACATAGTCGCACTGATAATGACGTGCGTTTTCAATATTGTAACACAGCAGCGCACTAATAAAACAGCAAATATTCTCTGTGACACCTGCCCTTTTCTCAAATGTGAGGTCCTGTTTTGATCTAAAATAACTATATTAAAATGTATGTTTCATGAAACATAAAAAAAAAACATTGCTCTGCAAAATGTCTGTAATAGACTCTCACACATCACCCACATTAAAATAAATTAAAGGAAAACGGTATTTAAAACAATATGTTTAAGAATTACTCAAGGTCAACCAGGCAAGACTCTCCTTAGAATAGAGCTGATTCTATCAGGGGGCCCCCCTGAAAGGCTGGGGCCCTGGGCCACAGCCCACTTTTTCCATGCCTTAAACTGTCTCTGCTTTCCCTAATTAGCATGGGGCCCCTGGTTGTGTCTCTTAAAGTTAATGACATGCTGCCTGGTTAACTCACTGAGCTATTCCACAAATTCAGCTGCCTACCACAGTCCTGCATCCAACTTATTTTTCCCTCCTGAAGTATCACTCCCCCATCATCTGGAGACTCGTGGAGGTAGTTCTGGGCATGTCAATTAAAAAAAATCCATGATTTCCAAGTCCTCCACTGACAAAAAAACTGCACGTTAAGTACAGTGATATCCAGAACAGTTTTTGAACTGATTAGAGACATAAGACTAATGTGAATGGATCAATTGACATTAAAGCATCCAGTGAACGTTCGATAATGTGACGCAACCATTGATCACTAAACATAACAGTTGATTTGTAAAGCTCCTGTTCACCACCAAAGCAGTGTCTATTCACTGACGACTGTTAATCAACTAAGTGCTGCTCTTTCTATCAACCAGAGAAGGATGAACAGCTGAGTGACCTGCCAAGATTCGAACCTGTGAAGAGAAACACAAGCCTCTGGAATGGCTGTTTCAGTCCTCCACACTTGGCTTTCCGCTCTCCACACATGCCTTTGGCTTATGAGTCATATTCGTTTCATATTTTATGAAAGGTGGCTGCTGAGCCCTCCATACGTCATCAGGTATACTAAAACAACAGTCTGTGGTCCCTGCTCACAAAGGCATTTTGGAGTGCTTAACATAGTCCGGTGGTACTCTTTCAAAAACTCTAACATTCCTGTGTGAATTGGTCTTAAAACATCTAAAATGAGAATACAATGGGAATTTTCCAGAAACATAAATAGACACTCATATCAAATTGAATTGACTGTGTCCTCTTTTCACTTTTACTCAAAGACGGACAGATCCTGGACAGATTCAGAACGTCTTGTGAGCGTACTTAAAAGTAGACTCCTGTACCACTGCTTCCCCTACTTATAAATGCTTTTGTTATTGGACCCCTGAGTTCATCACTGAAGAAATGCCAATTGAAGCCCCCTCTAGTGAGTCATTTCTGTGAGTAGCTGTCCAGCAGCGACCAAGCTTTTCCATCAGTACATGTGCTGAAGGATGGAATTTACCTCCAGCGGGATCAGGTACACTTTTCACAACAAAAGGTTAGATATACACACACACACACACACTCACACACACAAAGCCACCCCCTAGCACCAGAAGCCAATCGACTCCTTATTGATCAGGAATTTCAACTCAAAAGCTAGTATAAAGAGGCAAAGAAGACCCCGCATGGGATGTTTATGTTTCCAAAGGCGTCCGCTTACCTTTGAGCAAACAACACAATCCCCTGACTTTGCAGCTCTCCCTGGAACTGCTCAGCTAGTTGTTGACGTCATTAGACCACCCAGCATGTTTCTCCTGGTTCCTTGCTCATTTTCACAGCTTATAAACCATTTCTGCACGACCTGTGCCCCCCCAGGGACGTGATGCCCGATGCTGAACTTGGCACGTGTATCTCTCTAGGCGCAGGGGTTCAGCCAAGTTGTTTCTTTAATGGTGTGAATGTTATCCCAATAGATCCAAATTCTCTAACGTGGAACGAACAATCGAAAGAAATTATCGCTGGCCGTTGATAATATGCCCCTAGTGTTATTTGACGAATATAGCTTTATCTATGTTTCACTCACCTTTTGTTAGTGTAAAGCAAGCACAATAAGCTCAAATTACAAAATAAAATACAGACAAACACAGCAAAATAATATTTTCAACTATTCTTTATATCAAAACAGGTCTGCAGCAACATGTTATCCATAACAACTGCTTAATGGGAAGAGTGGTTCATGGCTTCCAAAACAGGGAGGAGCCTGGCACACCTTCGTCAAGGGCATCTGAACCCACACAACATTAGCTGAAAAGTAAGGTTTGGAGCCCTGGCTCTCGGGGATCTAGGAACCTCGGGCCTTCAGCCATCTTTACAATAAGCCCCCTAGCCCCTCTTGAGAGTTTCCTCTTCTCAGCAGGGTCTGCAGGCTTCAAGTGATGATCTCTGCAGGGTTTGAGCTGTGGCATGGACCTGTACCAGCCCATGGACTTGTACCATGGTCAGCTGGACCCTCCGTCCTCCTGCCTCGATGTAAACAGAACAGTAATGGTAAATGACTGGCAAGGGACTCAGTCATAATTATAATTTTCAGAAATCAAGACCGAATTAATTGCCCAAATAACGTCAAAATGATTTGGATTAAAAATATTCACATGTGTGTAAGGGATTTTTCAAAATGAACTAATCCAAAGAAAAGGGCGTATACAAAATAATGAACACAAATCTATTTGTTTGTATATAAAATATCACGGGGTGGATAACAAAAAATAACTCTGTGCCCTTTACCATTGCTAACCAGTGCTAAAGTGAATATGCTCACTCCTTAAAACATGAAGACATTGGCTTATCCCCAATTGACATATTTACCTTACTTGTAAGTCCCTAGTAAAGTGGCATTGCATGTACATAGGAGCTGTAAATTACTGATTGTGCCACTCAATTAAGTAGCTCTTAAAAGAGAGGGTGCAGTGGATTTAAAAAGTATGACATATACCTTTAAGTTTTACATGTCCTGGTAGTGAAAACTCCTAAAGTTATTTTTTCACTACTGCAAAGCTTACCTACACCATAGGATAACATTGGAGTTACATTATTGCATTTAATAAGCTTTAATTTTCAAATGTATCAGGTAACCAGTCATGTTTGGTGCTTTTGGAGCTGTAATGAAAAATCCTCTCTCATGGTAAAGTCAGATTTTAAGTCACAATTTTGAAAACACCATTTTTAAAAAGTTGGAATTTTCCTGCCTCAGCTACTTAGAGCCTGTGGCCTGCCTCTAGGTCACATAACTTTTGTAGCTGTCAGTTGGACTTTGTGTATTCCTCATAGACAGCCGCACACAATAGAGAGCTTGGATGGGCCATCACTTGCAGGATAGGAGGGCGGAGCTGGGCCCAGCCCCACATACACTTGAATAGGCATCTGCATCTGTTGAACCTAAGACTCCAAAGTTACTCCAGGGCTCGTTCACTGGCCTCCTGACTAGAGCATCAGGGACAGAATACACTAACAACCTTAAACACAGCACTTGACCTCTGCCATCTGTGAGTCCTACCCTGCCAAGTGGTACCACTCCAGTCCTGGACCCTTGGAAGTGGACCGGAAGGTGCTCTGCCAGTCCATCTGTGGGTCCAGAAGAACCAACGCATCTACTCTGCTCTGCAATGCAACCTTGCGGTCCAAATTGGAACCGCCACCTGTGCGAAGGTTTCCTGATGCAGGTCCTCACATAGCATATCCCTCCTCGATGGTATCCTCAACAATGATGCAGGCTCTCACATTACAGCCTCACTGCTCTTCGAAACTAATGCATTGCCTCAACTTCATGATGCCTCCTCAATGTTGGATTTCGCATTGCAAGGCCTTGCCAACAGATTCCTAAACAATGAGGCAGAGCCTCACATCGCAGCTCAGCAGCACCTTGGAACCAATGCATAGCCTCAGCTGCATGACCAGGACTTAAGGTACCCTTGTTCAGCAGGCCAAACTGGGTGCCTGTAGCTGGCCCGCACTTCATCGTGGTGGCCTGAACTTGTCCCAGTCTGGTACAACCAGATATCACCAGTTGGCACATTGTACTTTTTATCATTATTTTTACTTAAATCTTTAAACCTGTATATATCTCTGTCTCTACCGTTTAGATTTTTGACATCTTAGTCTTATGTTATTTACTAAAAAAGTCTCTATTTTTCTAAACTGGTTTGGGATCCTTTTGTATTGTGTTCTCACTGTGTTACTGTTTGAAGTGCTCCACAAATACTTTACACATTGGCTCTATGTTAAGCCTGACTGCTCTGTTCCATACTACAAGGAGGTTTAGCACAGGTTAATTTAGGATTTGCTTGTGACTTCACCCTGACAAGGACTGCGGTTTCAAGTTGAGTAGGGTTTTACTCCCCTCAACCAGTAACCGAGTTTCTTACAACAAGAAATGCAGTGAACATAAAAATTGCATCTCTCACACTACAAGAATAAAATAGAAAAACAGCCCAGAAAACGTGCAGTATATAATATCTCAGGGCACTAAAGTTTTTTTCCATGTTAAAATGTGCCGTGCATTCTGAAGCACCCTTAGAAAGAGGAAACCGCCTCTAAATATGTTTTTGTGCAAGAAGGTGTCTCAACCTGCACAAAACAGTCCAGTCTGCAATGCAGGCACCTTTACTCCATGGCGAGGGGGTGCCTGCATTGGTGCTAGGCAGCCTTCAGTGTTCCAGAAAAAGAAGAGAGCATGAATGCATGATATCTTGATAGATATGGCACATTCCTGCCCTCTCCACTTGATACAGGGTTTCCCTGGGTGTATGTTTGCCTGTAATGTATGAGGGACCCCACATCTGACTTGTTACAAGCATGGTTTATGACATACATTGGTATCATTATTGCTGATGTCGGGGCTGCTGTTTGGGCACAAGTCACGGTATACATAAACATTGCATTGACGAGCATTGACAATGTTATGCTGGCACAGGCTGTGGCATACATTTACATTGCATTTACTGATATTGCTACTGTCATGACATGCACTTATCATGACATTCATTGACATCGTATACACCCATCCCAACAGCAAAAGGGGACTTCTTGAGCATTAGCTGGGCAATCCCATCTCTAAGTCCTCATCACAGTTAACAGGAAAGATAGCACAATCATTATTAATAATTATTGTTACAACCACTGATCAATAAAGCTTGCTTGTTTCTGTTAGGATTGATTTAAGTGCCATAGGCGATTTCCTAAATGTGCAAGTAGCAACAGCGTTAAAGATCCCAAGAAAAACGAAAGGACATCCTGAAACATTTCAAACAGTAGATTGTTGCTGTTAAACCTCTTGACCTTCACAGAACATATTCTGTTTTTTTATTTGCCATGCATTGGAGAACTAGCTATATATTAGTTTTAGTATCATTAATGCTCCACATTATGAGTTCATCAGGGGAGGCTTTGAGAGCAAGAGATAATCCTTCCATTAGTTTGACATACATAGAATGTGTTTTGGTTCTGCATATTACCATTGCTGTTGCCTTTCAACAAGGTTAAATGCAAAAAAAGTGATTAACTCCAGCCACTGCTTACTACTCAGGGCTGCACCTCAGTCCATTGTCTTCTTCCTCACCATGTCATTTCAGACTAGAGCCAGCCACATGCAAATCAGTATTGTTTTTTTTTATTGTTCAGTTGATAAAAACTTACAATAAAACACCTTTATACAAATGTCATACATTTCGTACATATCTATTATTAAACAATGCAAATCAGCATTGGTTCTGCTCCAGTAGGGAATATTCCCAAACCACAAAGCTAGGTCCTCTCTGCACTGGAACACAAGCAGCTTAAGAACAGTTTCAACCTATTTGATCCTCTTCAGTCAGATGCAGATTGGATCCAGTGGTACAGCAAAGTGATAATGGGACCTTGAGTGCCGGTCGACCTGTGGCTCAAATACTGCAGTAATCTCCCATAGATAATAATAGGAATTTGAATGTTTTACGCCACAGTTATTAAACTTGCAATGCTATCTGGCTGGAAAATTTAATAGGATCAATGAACACCATGCTTCCCCAAAGTGTTTAGATGTTTTCATGTTACCTCCCATGGGCTTACCTTTCCTAACAGGCCCAGCCAAGGAAGTAGAGAATACGTTTTTTTGGGAGAAGTGTACGAATACCGGGTTGTAGGACTTCTATTAAACCCCTGGTTCTGGAACTTTCACTTAGAGAAATGCAAGTCACATTTTGATATTTGCGGGGCATTGGGGTAATAAAAGGTAGAGGGACCCATGCAATGTGCACCTCTCCAACTGTATAGTTGTCAGAAATGCATGTGCCCCTATCCCACGAACTAATGAAAATTCAGTAGAATTCTTGAAATTCCCAATGTGCATTCCTATTCTGGTCCATAGGCCACCCACACAAGTAGGGTATGAATTTTATTAGACTATGTATGGGAGCACTGCATGGTAGCACTTTTGCTGCTCCCCGCATATTCTGGGGGTTTCAGAAAAAAGTGTTTAGTTTCAGTGATTTTAGCCAAAATTCGATCTTTACGGTGAATTCTGCTTAACAAAGCCAATGGGATCCACACATGCAACACCACCATGACCTTCCCTGAGTGCCGACCAACCCCATGCCCAACACTGAAGCTATCCACATCCCCAAAATTTGAGGAATTTAAAAATCCAGAAGAAAAACTTTGCTGCATTGAGATTATGGTTTAATGCGTTTCCTTATGCTGGGGATGAGCCTATCCACAAAAGTTAGGTGCTAATAATATCATGACTAGTGTGGGAATACTAGGTGGTAGGGCCATTTTCAATCCCTGCAGATTCTGGAACTTCCACACACCAAAATGTAAGTAAATGTTGAGATTTAATCCAATATGTGAAATTTGCTTGGCACTCTGGGTAACAAAAATAGTGGGGTCCATGCAAAATCTACTAGGCTTGACTTTTACATGAAAATATCTGCGGTTGATAGGGTACCTTGAGTGCCCTTCAAATGCAGGGCTAAGTACCATAGCTAGTCATATTCTAAGAATCAATGTAATTCAAATGAAAAATGTGATGTTTCCATAGTGTGTTGTGGGTGTTTCCTATCCTGTGCAATAGGACCACTCATAGACATGGGAATCTGTTTTTGTCAGAAGAAGACTAGAGAATAAAAGGGTCTTTGTTATTATCTATTGAATTTCTCTATTTGTTTTTTTCCACAAACTTTATTGAGATTTTGCATTCAATACAGTATATGAAATTACTACAGCAAAGCACTTCATATATGACCATACATTATTTTGCCGTTTACATATATCATATACAATGTTCAGATGTAGGCCAGTGATAGGCATGTTAGCAGTACAGAGTGTGGTATTTGTGCTTTGCAGTGTATAATGTTCTCTGCATTGCAAGCCCATTAACTTGATAAACTTTGAATTTTTACATAATTTAGGCTTCCAATTGTAAGTCTGCATGTCCAAAACAACACATGTTTAAAACACCCTTTGAATCACCTGATATTATGGTCAACCACATATTCAAAATGATATGAACAATGGCGATTTATTACTCAGATTCGTGGGCACATTTCAAAAGTACATACCATTATTTATTTATTAGTTTAACTATATGGATTGATGCACTGATGCACTTTTACATGAAGCAATCAGAATCTTTGGAAAGTAAGGATGTAGCGTAATGGCTAGAGCGGTCGACCTCAAATCTGGGGAACCGGGGTCCGTGTCTCGGCAATGACGCTCAACATCCTGTGATTCTGGGGAAATCACTTAATCTCCCCGTGCCTAACACAAATGAATGTGTACTCAGGTAACGCAACTGCTGCTCATGTAAAGCGCTCTGATACCTGATTTCAGGTCAAGTTCGCGCTATAGAAAACTTCGGAAAGATTAAAGTGATAAGTAATCTACACAAATGACTACTTGCTGAATTTAGGATTTTGTCTACTTTTGAAAAAATGTATTACTTTCCGGATTCATCAATTTGTATTACGCCTCTTTTCCCCACTAACAGCAAGCAGGTAGAAACCCAAATAATAGACAATAATTGACCCCATTTAAAAAAAATTGCCAATGCGGTAGCAAAAAAAAGATTTTTAGAACTCGCCTGATTCTAAAAGCTGGTAATGGAAAACTCTTGGCATTGCAAAGCTTTTATTGGTGCACCATTTCTAAACAAATAACCTTGTACAGCAGATTTTTCCCATTTTTGTGAAATAATTAATTTAGCTATTATCCTCTGGAGGAGACCACAAAGTGCTGCTATTTTCATGATTCCTGATATATGGGCAAAAATTACACAAATTACGCCTGATATGTTCTGTGGAAACAGGAAATTATGAAGTCTTAAGCACATACTAACCTGATATCAAAAAAGACTCAACTTGGGAGTGGGGTTGGAGCCTCAGCAATAATGGTAGTAATAGTTATTTAAGAAAAGAGTGTTTCGGCTAAAGTTTGAAGAGTCCATGGTAAACGATACAGGAGGCCTGAGTCACTCGCGATGTGGCCCCTTTTAGCTGGGCAAGCCTGATAAAGACCTCTAAAATCAGGCACTTTGCTACAAGGTCTCGTTGAAGCTTGGAGGTCTTGAAAGCCAACAGTGTTTCTGAGCCCCAACGTTTTAGTCTTTGTGGTAGTTTCTCTTAGCCACTTTTTAAACTCCCAGGAACTGAGGGGCAGCACTTAGAAGCCAAGCCAAACTCCAGCAGATCCACAGGTTACAACATGAAAAATGCATCTTGCAGCTTTTGTACCTAAGAAGGTCTGATGCTGGGAGTTCACTTCTTAGTTTGAGGTAAAAGTGGGTGTCGGTCCATCCCCTCAGATCTTCTCACCAGTTACAAACACCAGTTCCAGTCCAATTCTGTTCTATTACAGGAAAGTGTTCTGAGATGCTGGAGTTGACATTATACTTGTAATTAGTTTATAGGCTAGTTAGTGGAGATTACTCCTTTTCACTCCTGACCAATGGACAAAAGGTTCCCAAGGGCAAATCTTTTCACTTATGCAGCATATCCTCTTTACTTAACTGCAAACATTGCAATCCAACATGACAAAGTCTTTCTGCCCCTGAAGGGAGCTAGTGGCTCACCTACTGAGATGTTTAAGGAATTGAGCAGCTAACTCCCCATTCAACCACTCTAAACTGGCTCTGGTGGCAGCTCCCTTGTCCAGTGAAACTAAAGCCAAGAACCTAAAGTTTGTTTTGTATCAAAAAAACCATCTTCTCCCGGTTTCCCTTATCACTAAACTATAAAAGTACAGGTCTCCCTGGTCACTTTTATGTTAGTGAATATCCTGGACACTACAAAACTGTGCTGCTTGGGTTCAGCTCGGCCACATTGATCCGCCAATTTCTTTGCTCCAAGTACAGTATTTCACACCTCATCAAAGCAGCACAGCAGTCAGCTGCATGCAGGATAGTTCTAAGGGTTTCGGACATGGAAGGTATAACTTTTTAAAATGTACTTTTTAGAAACTTCACAACTGAATTGGATTTTTAATAAATATAAAAAAATAGTAGTTGAACTGCCTGTGGCTTAATCCAAACCCAACATTAGGGATTGACACATTATTTGTACTTTCGTTTTTTCTTCATGAATCCTTGGTGAACCATTCTTGTCATCGCCCTATGGCCAAGGGTAATGAGTAATGAGTATTTTCCATCTCATAAAATTATATGATAACTCTAAATGAGTTTTTGGTTCTTTAAATAAAATTGTGATTAATAAATGTTAAAGGTTTTAATTGTGATTGAGCTGGACTTAATCGCCATCAACTGATTCTACTAGTTGGTCCATCGACCGAATAGCGGAGTACCTTGATGTTTAGAACCAACAGGATCCTAAGCTAATGTATATAATGTATAGGTTATAATTCTGTCATTTTTAATAAGGTACCCCGTTTGTCCAGCAGCTCCTTTTCCTTAGCGTTTAATCCAGAGAATCGTGTGAATGTATGTATGCGGTGTTATGGGCCCCACCGACATATGATCAAGGTTGAGTAGGTGTTTTTTCTGGATTAGTGTTATAAGGAAAATTTTATATTAGCTGCGCTGGATCAGATTTCTTGGTAGCAGAGTTATGGTTTCTATAGATTAGTTTAGTGATTATTGATTATCGATTTTTCATGTCTAACACTCTATGTTGAGTTTGTATTACGTTATGTGTAGTCAGAATTTTGAAGCTTCCGGGAAGTAGGAAGTGGACACGTGTGACAAGAGAAGTCACATGGAATTGTACATTGTCTGATTCCAAATTGGTGATAACACAAGATTGTGTTATGTTAGGGAAAATTCACGTATGAATTGCATTTGAGTGAAATAGCAACAGGTTTTCTTGTGAAACTTTGGCCTTAATTCTCAGGAGCAGTGTAGTCTCCACATGTGTTTTATCCCCAGAGAAACGGATTTACCTCTTGCTTGAGAGAAGGGTAAGGTAGAGAGAAGTGCTACACTTATCGAACGAAACACTATTCTTGTAAGATGGAATAAACTATCTCTTTTGTTTAGAGAAACAGACAATGGTAATGTGTCTTACATTGTAACTAATCGATTTAGTTAAAAAGAGAAGTTAAGAAAAGTGCTGATAATTTTTGTAAAGGAGGAGTCAGAAGAAGCAGGAGTAGAACTGACGTCAACAAAAACCGCGCTGGTATTGGCCAGTTGTGGAAGAACGAAGAGTTTCCTGATTGGTGCGTTAGTGTGAGACGCGCTGGAATAGGTTAGTGTGAGAGTGACGTAAAGCTTTCTGATTGGTGCATTGGTGTGAGACGCGCTGGGATAGGTCCGAATAGCTGAGCGGTAGAAAGAACCGATTGGTGAAGAATTGTGTGAATTAGCTTCGGCAAAACAACAGTGAAAAATGGCTTATTATAATGAATATGATAGAGAGAAACCGTCATGGTTTGCGAAGCTTAAAAATCTTTTTAAGAAAGATAAAAAGGTTGTGACTAGGGAAGGAGAAGTACTTCCTCCTCTGAAAACACCAGCATCTTATATGATGGTGAAATATGGCTATCATACTTGCATTTGGTTGGGAAATTGGGCAAAATATACCAAAGACGATGGAGTATTGGCATTTCCAGAAAATGGCTCGTTTAGCACAGCTGTACTTCGAAATTTGAGAGACAAGATGATAAGGCTTGAACCGAGACCTAGGCCGACACAGTTCGAAGCCTTAGGTGAATGGGAAGATGAGATGTATGAAAGGGAAAGACACAGAGGTGCAAAGAATTATAGTTTTATTCATGGAAGAGTATGGGGCTTGAGTCATGAAGATAGGATGAGACGATGCCAGTATGCTAACATGACGGATGGTATGTTTCCTACCAGAACAGTTGAAGAATTTATAGGGAAAAAGTGTACGGAGAAAAAGAAGCATGCAGTACCAGAGAAATATGGGTATGGAGTTAGCGACACAGAGGAAGAGTTGCTGGAGGACATCTTAAATAAAAGACCCCCTCCATATCAACAGGATTCTGCGGTGGTGACACCAAATGCACCGCCAATGGAAACTGTAAGAAATCAAAGCCCTGAACAATTTTCTGAAATAAATAGTCCATTTAATCAACTAGCAACACCACAGACTGTGAAACGTGATAATGGTAATACGGCCGAACTAGCCAGAACCACAAGAGAGTTGACTGAAAAGATAAGAGAACTGACAAAGAATATGGAAGCTGTGACTGTGCCAGTAACTATAGGCCAGTAATCCTAGTATTTGAAAATCAAAAGATAGATGAAGATTACTTAACAATTCCATTGAATTCTAGTATGCAAAAAGTAAGAGAAGGAATAATTACAGAAAATAGAGAGACAAAAGATTCTGTTGGTCCATTTAGGTCAAGTCCACCTGTAAATTTGACAATTAATGAGAGTCCGATAAATAAGATTCCTATGGGAGCCGAGTCAGCAACTGAAACCCCGGAGAGAAGTGTAAACAGGGTAGAATTAACAAGATCCCCTGTGGGTCCGACTGCAGAGGAATTAAATGATTGGGTGAGGAGCTTGCAGAAAAAGGATGCCGAACCACAACCTTTGGATGTGGTCAGATTAAAGATAGATATGGAGGAATTGATTCTAGGGACTATTGGTACAGATCGATTGAAGTCCTATCAAGATGATGAATTAATGTTTATGTGTAAAAGCATCACTTGGAGAGCTAGGAACTTGCGTGAAAAATTGAAAGAAACAGCAAATGAACTAGGAGTAGATTTTGCAAAAATTAGGGGATTGCAGAAACCGGACAGGGTAGATTTTAGTGAAAAGGACATAGAAAATCGGAACACTTCAGGACGACTAACACAGATAAAAGAACTAATTGTTTTACTGAGAAATGGGGAGATGTAGACAAGTGGAGAAGTAGGTGGATAAGGAGAAAAGAGGGAATAACTGCTAAAGCATCATTGGCTTTTCCAGTAAAAGAAAAAGAACCAACGGTAATAGAATGTCCAATGAGGGAAACTCCAGGAGGAAGTTATGTACACGTTCCATGGTCTAGACAAGATATATTGTCATTTACAAATGATTTTCCAAGATTGAGAGAAAAGCCTGTAGAATGGTATAGACAGGTAGAAAGGTTTGTAAAAGTTTCAAAAATATTGTGGGAAGATCTGGATGGATTGTTTGAGATCATTGTTCCTGCAGATTTATGGACAGAGTGTAAAATTACAATTGACTGGCCGAAGGAAGAGTATCCTAGAGATGCAAAAACAGGAGCCCCAGGTTCAGAAGTAATGAGAAAATATGAACAGGCAATCACATTCCTGAAAAATAAGATTCCACCAAAAGAAACAGACTGGGTAAAGATTGATAGAACAACTCAGGAGACTAAGGAATCTGTACATGCTTATTATGAGAGGTTGCTCTTGGTTTTTAAACAGTATAGTGGATACGAGAATTTGAGTGAAAAAGACATGAGTCATTTTGTGTATAGATTTGTGTATGGCTTGAGACCTGAGATAAGTGAAATGATTAAGCAGCATATGTTATGTTGGCAGACTAGCACAGTAGATGAGGTACTATGGTATGCAAAATATTGCAGTGATGATATTGAGGCCAGACAGCGTAAACTCAAGGAAAAGGCAATGTGGGCACAAGTAAAGGTTGCAGAACAGCAAGAAGCTCAGATGAATAATCAGTCTAGTGGCGCAGGACAAACTAAGTTCAGACCTAATATTGTTAAGGGAAAAGGTCAGATAAGTATGGAAGTAGCTAAAAAGAAATGGCCATGTCATAATTGCGGAAAATTAGGGCACTGGAGAAACGAGTGTAAATTACCTCCGAAAGTTAATACCGAGAATCAACCCTTAAATCCACAGGTGCAGAATGAGGTGAGTTACCAACAGATGCAACAGCCGCAGGTAGTTACTCAACAGTGTCAGGTGCCGCAACCACCTCTTCCAAAGAGTATAAATCCTCAAAGATACAGTACAGAGGCAGGATTCTACGGAGGAGAGCA
Organism: Calotriton arnoldi; assembly: GCA_963921515.1. Taxonomy (NCBI): domain Eukaryota; kingdom Metazoa; phylum Chordata; class Amphibia; order Caudata; family Salamandridae; genus Calotriton; species Calotriton arnoldi. The sequence continues at coordinate 318,861 of CAWUFW010014221.1, read as the reverse complement.
GGTAACAAAATTGCCACGCGCAGCTGCTGTTTCACAATATTGGTTACGGCAGGATGGAGATGAATCGGATGAAAGCTTATGACGGTGCCTAGGGGAGGAAAAGAAGTGCGTGCTTGGCGCCACTCTAGAGGTAGATCAGTCATGTCCATTTGTGGATGGAAAGGTGAATGGTGTAAATGTCACATTCCTTGTGGACACTGGTGCTACCCGTTCTACTGTTAGATCAGCGGAAATTCAAAACCTTCCTCTCTCAGGAGAATACATCCAAGTTGTAGGTGTTTCAAACAGGCAAATTAAAACCCCTCTTACAAAACCAGTAGAGGTGGAAATTGGTCCATTCAAAGATATGCACCGCTTTGTGGTGTGTGATTGTAGTCCTGTAAATTTATTAGGACGTGATCTGCTTTGCAAAATGAATTGCACCATCTCCTGTACTCCAGATGGTATTGCTTTCCAGACACCAGATGATGATGTTCTGTATAAAATGACAATGGCAGAACTAGAACTAGGAATGAATGATATGTTTCCCATGTTTGATGCAGAGAAAATCCCTATTGAATTGAAAGGAATAGTCAGGTCTGATGTATGGGATTTCACAGGTGAAGATATTGGACTAATGAGAGAAGTTGATCCTATAAAAATCACTGTAAAAGAAGGAACGAATTACCCAAACACCCCGCAGTATAAACTGACGCCAGAAATTATTGAAGGAATAACACCTGTAATTAATAAGATGATTGAACATGGAATTTTGAGGAAATAATGAGCAGTCCATGTAATTCACCTATAATGGGATTGAAAAAGCCAAATGGAACATATAGAATAGTACAGGATGTGAGAAAGGTGAACAAAATTGTTATTCCTTGCTGCCCAATTGTGCCAAACCCTGCTGTAATACTGTATCAAATCCCTCATGATGCAGAATGGTACACAGTTATTGATTTGTGCCATGCATTCTTTTCTATTCCATTGCACCCTGACAGCCAGCTATTATTTGCGTTTCGGTTTGGAGAACGTATTTTGGCATGGTGTCGAATTCCTCAAAGGTATACTGAAAGTCCTTCTATTTTTAATCAAATTCGGAAGAAATCATTAGAAAGTTTAAAAATGCCTGAAAAATCTGTGATGGTCCAATATATCGATGACCTATTGGTGGCATCGAAGACCAGAGAAGCATGTGTTACGGACACAATTGCTTTACTGAATCATTTGGCAGAAGGAGGACACAAGGTGTCCCCGTCAAAACTGCAATTTTGTCAACAGGAAGTACAGTACTTAGGTCATAAGATTGAGAAAGGGATAAGAAAAGTGACAACAGAAAGAATAAGGATTATTAAAGGAATGAGAGCCCCAATGACACAAAGAGAGGTGAGAATGTTCCTTGGAATGGTTGGTTATTGCCGACAGTGGATACGTGGATTTTTATTGATTGCAAAACCTTTACAGCGATTGCCAAAGAGTGATGTCAAAGATCCGATTGCGTTGGATGAGGAAGAAATGAAGGCATTCGAGCAACTGAGAACAAGTTTGTGTGAAGCACCAGCATTGGGAATGCCTGATTATGAGAAAGAATTTGAGCTGTATTGTAGTGAAAGAGACGGATGTGCACTTTCAGTATTGGTGCAGAGGCATGGAAGAATGAGACGACCAATAGCTTATTTTTCAGCTGTTTTAGATCCGGTAGCAAAAGCGTTGCCTGGATGTCTGAAAGCAGTAGCTGCTACTTGTGTGAGTCTGGAACAGAGTGAAGGCATTGTGATGGGATATCCTTTGAGAGTATATGTCCCACATTCTGTTGAAATCCTTCTGACCAGAACAAAGACACAATTCATGACACATAGTCGGCTGACTAGGTATGAAAAGGTGATCTTGGGTGCAGACAATGTAACCATTGTAAGATGCATGAGTGTGAATCCTTCCACCTCACTGCCAGATGCAGTAAATGCAGAGGTCAAAGATGAGATCGATCATAACTGTTTGGATGTGCTTGAATTTTGCACAAAGCCCCGACCTGATATCCGAGATGAACCTCTAAAAGAGTCAGATTATGTGATGCTTGTGGACGGATCATGCCTGAGGACAAATGAAGGAGTTTTAAGTGCTGCATATGCTGTATGTACGGTGGCAACCATAATGGAAGCATCTTGTTTGAGAGGAATACGTTCAGCCCAAGTTGCTGAGCTGATTGCTCTGATTCGAGCTTGCAAACTGGGAAGGAATTTCCGAATTACTGTGATCACGGATAGCCAGTATGGCTTCGGAGTGGTCCATGATTTTGGACAGATCTGGTCCCAGAGGGGATTCCTGACTTCCTCAGGGTCTCCTATTAGGAATGGTGAGTTTGTGAAGAAGTTGCTTGAGGCGATACAGCTGCCTAAACAGATTGCGGTGGTAAAATGCACTGCTCACAAAAATGGAACTGATTACATTGCAGTAGGTAACACTTTTGCTGATGAATTAGCTCAATATTGTGCCAGAAATATGACCTCAATAAATCGGAGAAGGGAAAAAGAAATAGTTTCATGTCCCTTGCTGTTTACTAACCCAGTTGAAACATGGGAAGAAGTGAAACAGTTGCAGGAAGAGGCAAGTGATGAGGAAAAAGACGGTTGGATAAAATCAGGTTGCAGACGGAGAGAGGAAGATGAAGTTTGGGTTTACAGGGATGAAAGACCAGTTATGCCTGATAATATGATCTCTAACATGGCACGGATGTACTATGGACAGGCACACATAGGTAGAGATGCCATGATCAGACTTTTCAAACAGACCTGGTACAACCCAAAGTTTAGGGCTATAGCTGAAAGCCTTTGCCAAAAATGCCTTATATGCCAACAGATAAATCCTGGAAGTAAGACAGTAGTGAGTTTGGGAACAATAGGACGTGAAGGAGGTCCTTTTATCAGAATGCAATTAGATTTCATTGAAATGCCCCCGAGTAACAGATTGAGGTATGTCTTGGTGGTCGTCTGTTTGTTTTCTCGTTGGGTGGAGGCCTATCCAACAAGAAAGAATGATGGAGTTACTGTAGCTAAGCTCCTGCTGAGAGAATTCATTCCTAGATATGGCTTTCCAGTAACGATAGAAACAGATAGAGGAACGCATTTTCAGAATGAAATTATCCAACTAATATGTGAAGCACTAGACATTCAACAAAAGCTGCATTGTGCCTACAGACCAGAGGCTTCTGGAGTGGTAGAGCAAGTAAATGGCACAATAAAGAATAGGTTAGGAAAAATGTGTCAAGCCACAGGACTCAAATGGCCAGATGCCCTGCCATTGGTGTTGATGAGCATAAGCATACCTGACAGAAAAACAGGTCTGAGTCCTCATGAAATAATAATGGGATGAGCAATGAGACAAGCATACGTACCTGTCAACAAACTGCTGACTATAACTGATGATCTCATACTGGACTATTGCAAAGGATTGGCTGATGTGGTGCATTCTGTGTTTCATCAGGTTGGGCCGGATGCGACTGCTCTTGAGAGAAAACCAGCTCATGATCTGAGTCCAGGAGACTGGATCCGCATAAAAGTCCACAGAAGAAGAAATTGCTTGGTTCCACGCTGGGACAAGCCACGTCAAGTGATTCTGGTGACGACAACTGCGGTAAAGTGTGCATGTGTGAAAAATTGGATTCATGCCAGCCATACTATCCGAGTTCCAGATCCTGAAGCTCGACCTGTAAGTCGACATCTGGAAATATCGGATACCAGTTCAGCATCAGAAGCAGAAACTGAAACAATCAGAGTTCCAGATCCTGAAGCTTGACCTGTAAGTCAACATCTGGAAATATCAGATACCAGTTCGGCATCTGAAGCAGACCAACCTGAATCAAGTGAAAGACAAACAGAAGAATCCAAAAACCAAAGAACTGATATTGAAACAGGAGAAACTGAACCAATAGACAGTGACGGTGAACAGCCAAGTACAAACTCTGGGGAAATTCCTCCGGAAATTATAGAGATAACTCAAGAAAATTCAGATAGAGAGATTGAGGAAGTTGTGGAAGAAACACGAGGAGGATTAGACGCAGAATTACAAACAGAAGAAACCCAAGGAGATTTTAATTCAGACAAAGAGACTGAGATCATAAAGTTCAAAGTTAAAGAAAGTGAAGTGAGATCTGAGACAGAAACTGAAGAAAGTGAAGAAGAAATAAGGCAAAGAATAGGACCAAGAAAGAGAACTTGGAAAGCAGAACGAGGAGAAAAGGAAAGTGAACTGAAAAGGAGACAATTGGCCCAACGAAATTAAAAGACTGAGATATAAGCTAATACATTTGAACAAAGACAATGCAGAACAAGTAAATGAAATAACAAGTCAGAAAAGACAAAGAAAAACAAATGAAAGACAGTTGCAGAGACCGAAAAGAGTGAAAAGACCTAACCTGCAATACAAGTCACCTGAATGGGTATACATAGCACTGCCTGACATTAACGAAGTGGATAGCAGTCACGAGAACCCAGACAAAGACTGTGAACAAGTGGGTGAGAGTGAACTGTGCCCATCCTGAAGAGGAGAAAAAGAAAACCGGACTAGACACACAAACTGATGAAGGCAAAGAAAAATTTCTGAAAGACCAAAAAAGTGCGCCAAAAGCAATTGGTTCCAGTCAACACTTAAAAAAAGGGTAAAACGGCAAAAAGTCATTCTGAGGTGTGGAAAGCACATTTTCTGTACATATATTTAGATTATATTCTAACATGGTAGACACTGAGGGGCCGATTCTGATGCGGGTTGGAAAAGCTTCCCGACCGAATCGGTTGGGAAATGGTGTCCGACCCACTCGGATCGGGAAAGTCCGACCGGCGGAGTAGGATGCATCCGGATGCTTCCAGATACGATTTGGTTGAACTCCCATTGACTTCAATGGGAACATTTGTTCCTAACCGCATCAGAATTGGGCCCTCGGTCGGGAAGACACGTTCCCGTTCCGATTTGGAAGGAGCAAATGCCGTTAGGAGGCCTTCCTAACCGCATCAGAATCAGGCCCTCGGTCGGGAAGCTTTTCCAACCCGCATCAGAATCGGGCCCTGAGAATAGAAGATCTAGATGTGAGTTTTTCCGTAGATGGTGTAAAATGTGTTTTTATTGTACAGGTTTACTAATGCTTATTTGGTTCATTTTAGCAATAATAATTCCACTTAGATTAGTTGGAGAAAATACATCTGCAAACATGAATGACACGAATAGCGACAAGAAATCTAACATAACACTGCAACACTGATAGTACTGAATTTCATAGGGATAAGCCAATAACTGATTTCTCTAAGAATGTCTTTACAAAACTTTTGCATGAATAGGTAGAGACAATGGATGTTAGAGATTGTTATGTATGTATGCAGTTACCTGCGTCTGTAACAGAAGGTGTGGGGTATCATCACCTTCCTTTGACGTATGGAATAACATGTAGTGTTTTAGCTAGCTTATTTTACAAAACAGGTACATTAGAGTATTATTGCACTGACACAGATGCTGGTTTTGCTAAAGTTCCCATAGTCCCTGAACTAAATAAGGTGAAACTTGCAAAGATTTTTGGAGAATTTTTCTTAGAAACGAAAGAATTAACAGTAGAATATGCTTTTATACATAATCTTACCTGTAGGTTAAGAAAGGAAGAAAAGGTTTTTCTAGACATGGTAGAAGACAGAAGGGTTCAGTTTCAAAGAAAAGCAACGGGAGAAAAGACAAAAACCCCACCTTGGGAGTTTGAAGAGGGAAGTTATGACAAGGGCGAAACAAATGCAGCTATGGTTTTAGATTGGCCCCAACAGGGAAAATTGTGTATTAGTAGAGATAACACTATGTATGATAACTATTTCGTGGGTTCTAGTGAGTGCCGAGATACATACAACATTTTAGGGAGATGGAGATTCAAAGGAGGAAAAGATCCAATATTCCCTGGAATCTATTATATTTGCGGAAACCGAGCCTATTATAGGTTGCCGGACCACTGGTATGGAACATGCTATCTAGGCCTGGTCTTTCCAAAGATTTTTCATGTGGAAAGAGGAACGAAAGGAATTCACGAGATAGGTAAACCATTAACCCGTAGGAGAAGGGAAAGCTTCTCAGATATAATAGGTGACATTTTTGGAGCATTGATACCAGCAGTGGGTATATCATTGAATGCATACAAAATTCGGAAATTGTCTACAGTAGTAGATCGTTTATCAACGAATACTGCTGGAGGATTCTTGATGATAAATACTGAAATGGTTGCCATGAGAGCTATGGTAATGCAAAATCGACTTGCCCTTGACATTCTTTTGGCGAAAGAGGGTGGAGTTTGTGGAATGCTGAAGGTACAACATTGTTGCACTTACATTCCAGACAAAAGTCAGAATATACAGAAATATATAAAGAACATTACTGATTTACATAAAGAAATTGCCCCACTGGAGGTTGAAGGTGCTTGGGAGAAACTTGGTAAGGGTTTTTCCTCAATAAAGAAATGGTTCACCGAAATAGGCAGTTCTCTAATTGGGAAATTACTAATTCCAGTGACCTTGGTAGCAATGATAATATTAATATTGAGATTAGCATATGTGTGTATTAAAAAGAGAAAAAGACAAAATAAAGCAAAAAGAGAAAATGAGAAAAATAAGGAAAAAGAAACAAGAGAACGGGAGATGGGAGAGATCGAATTGGAAGAGTTTAAAGAAAACATGTACAAAAGGTCTAAAAGACAAGATGAAAATAACACAATTGTCTAAAATAACAAATACAAGTGGACAAGAAACAATTTTTCTGATAAATTTTGTAGGGATAGGTTTTAGTGGTGATTTTAGAAATCACCAAAGGGGGGAATTGATGGAGCAGGGGAAACAAAATAATTTATTTGTACCCCTTGGAAGTTAATGACCCCATAACAATTAATGATACTAACCGTTTGAAACACATGAACTAATCAACAAATGCACCTTTTTATTAAACATTACACATGGGCAACTTGATGGCATTGCAAAATCTAATTTATTTACAAATGTGAAGCAAAATAACATTAGTATTGTGATTTGCGTAGTAAATAGAGTAAATTGCATGATTTGTGTTGCGTAGTAAAATTGCATAGTGTCAGAGAATGCAGAATGGTAAGTAAAATGGCTTTAAATGTCGCTTCTGCTAGGTAATACCTAACACAGGTCCTTAGAATGGCGGGTGGTAAACAGAAAGGCTTATTTTCCATGTTTTAATTTCTGTTGTGTTTGTTCTTATATTAGTTCCGTTCGGGCCTGCTAGGCCATGCTTCGAAAATGGCCGCTGGAAAGGATGAGGTTGCGTGCGCTGAATAAAATGGCCCCCGCGCATGAGCAGAATGAATGCTCCAGTCACGAGTATGAGGCCTGTACCCGGAGTGAGAGATGTCAAGGCCAGTCTGACCTGCAACAAGGATCGTGCCAAGAGTTCAGCATAGATGCATGGGAACGGATGAGGGAATCGAGCGACAGAGGATGAACCAATGTGTGACCATCGGAGTTTGTTCCAAATTACATTAACAAATTGAATTACCTTTGGACATTGTTGATCATGAGACTTATTGTATGTGTTATTGTCCCAAACCGGTTCGAACAAGGAGGACGATGAGGTGACCACCACCACCCCTCCAATGGACCAATTAGCATGATTTCTGCCCCTAAGATTGCAACTTTAGTGTAGCAAGCCGAAGAATAGGGTATAAGAGAGTCTGCTCTTACATTGCTTGAGGTTTGCTTCTTCTATCCTGATGCTGCGAGAGACTCTGTCACTTTGGACTTCAAACTTTGACTGGGGAAGGAACGAGACCGTTGCGGGAGTTGCCCGGGAAGAGATTGCGTCCGAGGAGGTTAGCCGGACAGTCAGTCAGTTTGGGAGTCCCATCCTGTGATCTGCGGTTCATTCTTCTTTCTTGGTGAACCATTCTTGTCATCGCCCTATGGCCAAGGGTAATGAGTATTTTTCATCTCTATTTTAAGTATTTTACTTAAATGCTGATTGGTATTTCTAAATGTATTTGCCTAATAAAGAACTTTACTTATTTGCTCAAAGAATTTAGATACAATTATATGCTAACTCTAAATGAGTTTGTGCTTCTTTAAATAAAATTGTGATCAATAAATGTTAAAGGTTTTAATTGTGATTGAGCTGGACTTAATCGCCATCAACTGATTCTACTAGTTGGTCCATCGACCGAATAGCGGAGTACCTTGATGTTTAGAACTGACAGGATCCTAAGCTAATGTATATAATGTATAGGTTATAATTCTGTCATTTTTAATAAGGTACCCCGTTTGTCCAGCAGCTCATTTTCCTTAGCGTTTAATCCAGAGAATCGTGTGAATGTATGTATGCGGTATTATAGGCCCCACCGACATATGATCAAGGTTGAGTAGGTGTTTTTTCTGGATTAGTGTTATAAGGAAAATTTTATATAAGCCGCGCTGGATCAATCCGCCAATTGTCTTTGCTCCAAGTACAGTATTTCACACCTCATCAAAGCAGCACAGCAGTCAGCTGCATGCAGGATAGATCTAAGGGTTTCGGACATGGAAGGTATAACTTTTAAAATGTACTTTTAGAAACTTCACAACTGAATTGGATTTTTAATAAATATAAAAAATAGTAGTTGAACTGCCTGTGGCTTAATCCAAACCCAACATTAGGGATTGACACATTATTTGTACTTTCGTTTTTTCTTCATGAATCCTGATACATCATTACCAGTGACTATATCTTTTGGAGGCTGGGCCACTCTATGGGGCACACAGAAAATACATTCTTACATGTTCCACTTTAAATACCAGGCACCCTACATTCTCGGCTACTGGGCATGCTTAGGGGTGACATACTTAATGCTTAAAAGTAGCGATTACCTCCTCTCAAATATTTTATTTTGTCAAGTCTGCTTGCAATTTGAAAAGCTACAGGAGACGGAGTACACAGGTATGCCTTAAGCCATGCTTATTTTGGCTGCCTAGTGAATCTCAAAATAGGTGCTACAATTCACAGGTGACATTTAACTTCCTATGTTACTGGTGTATTTTTTTACACCATTTACTGTTGCCTCATTGGAGGGTTAAATATGCCATATATGGATTAGCCAATTTAACCATTCTTTATGAGTCAGAGCACATGCATGTGGCACTGGACATCAGCGCCCAGCGTGCAGACATAAAAAAAACAGCAGCATCTGTCAACATAAAATAGGGATTGGGAGCTGTCAAACTGCATCTCAAAACAAAAAGTGAGATTGAGGGTTTCAGCAACGAAAACACTGAGCTGTAGACTAGGAAGAAGCAGAGAGTGAGACAGAAGAAACGGACAAGATCTCCATCAACTCAGCAGTGCAGCCAACAACGTTACAATTTGAGGGACCATGATAAAATTATAAAAGGGAATTGGTATCAGTATACTGATAGCTATTCTTCCAGTGAATCAAAGCATTAAGTTGAACATAGTGTAAAAAGCAAGATAAAGTCCTGACTATAATGACTTTAAAACAAAGAAAGTGGACAGACTACTAAAAACATACTTCAGTGGAGTGGGACTTGGGTGATAGTGCTTCTAGAGTGCACAGCAAAAGTGACAATAGTTTGAGCGACTTTCCAAGAGATTCTGGTGGTGAATTTAGCTGAAGTATGTATACAGGTTGAGACACCACATGGACATGTAAACCTTCTAGATAAGGTTTATAATGTAAAAATATTAATTGAGGAAGATATACCACGCACAATTAAATCGATATTCTGACAGCATTCATCAGATGTTTATGACATTAAACTTGCACTGGGCGACTAGCCTCCAGTCTTTATATGGGGTGCGTCTCGAGGGGAGGCGGTAATAATGCAAGCAAATTCCTCCCTGGTATGTGAAGAACTCAGGGAAAGATGTGCATATGAGTGGGCTTTGAATCAAGATATGTGTTACAGCAAACAAATGATGGACGGAATGTTGACAATGCAAACATTCTCCCCCAGTCAAAAGATCTGGGTTAAATCCATTGTTCTTTTGCCCACTACGCCACCCCAGTTTGGACCCAGCCATATGCAAATCAGTCTTGACCCTGTGCCCCATGGGAACAGTCCAGACCGAACTGCCAGGCCAGGTCCTCCATGGACCGGAAACAAGCATCCTGGGACCGGTTTCAGGGTATGTCACCCTTCTTCAGCCAGGCTAGCTTGAATCCAGTGGCACAGTGAGCAAGGGACCCACGTCTGGGCATACCCATCCCACTTAGGGCGAAAAGTGTTACAGCAAACAAATGATGGACGGAATGCTGACAATGCAAACATTCTCCCCCAGTCAAAAGATCTGCGTTAAATCCATTGTTCTTTTGCCCACTACGCCACCCCAGTTTGGACCCAGCCATATGCAAATCAGTCTTGACCCTGTGCCCCATGGGAACAGTCCAGACCGAACTGCCAGGCCAGGTCCTCCCTGGGCCGGAAACAAGCATCCTTGGACCGGTTTCAGGGTATGTCATCCTTCTTCAGCCAGGCTAGCTTGAATCCAGTGGCACAGTGAGCAAGGGACCCACGTCTGGGCATACCCATCCCACTTAGGGCGAAAAGTGTTACAGCAAACAAATGATGGACGGAATGCTGACAATGCAAACATTCTCCCCCAGTCAAAAGATCTGGGTTAAATCCATCGTTCTTTTGCCCACTACGCCACCCCAGTTTGGACCCAGCCATATGCAAATCAGTCTTGACCCTGTGCCCCATGGGAACAGTCCAGACTGAACTGCCAGGCCAGGTCCTCCCTGGACCGGAAACAAGCATCCTGGGACCGGTTTCAGGGAATGGCACCCTTCTTCAGACAGGCTAGGTTGAATCCAGTGGCACAGTGAGCAAGGGACCCACGTCTGGGCATACCCATCCCACTTAGGGCGAAAAGTGTTACAGCAACCAAATGATGGACGGAATGCTGACAATGCAAACATTCTCCCCCAGTCAAAAGATCTGGGTTAAATCCATCGTTCTTTTGCCCACTACGCCACTCCCAGTTTGGACCCAGCCATATGCAAATCAGTCTTGACCCTGTGCCCCATGGGAACAGTCCAGACCGAACTGCCAGGCCAGGTCCTCCCTGGACCGGAAACAATCATCCTGGTGGATTTAACCCAGATCTCTTGACTGGGGGTGAATGTTTTGATTTGTTCTGCATTCCGTCCATCAATTGTGTGTCTTTTGCTTTCTTGCCCTAAGTGCGCCAGGTATGCCCAGACGTGGGTCCTGGGCTCACTGTGCCACTGGAATCAAGCTATCCTGGCTGAAGAGGGGTGAAACCCCAAAACCAGTCCTAGGATGCTTGTTTCCGGTCCAGGGAGGACCTGGCTTGGCAGTTCGGGCTGGACTGTTCCCATGAGGCACAGGGTCAAGACTGATTTGCATATGGCCAGGTCTAAACTGGGGTGGCATGGTGAGCAAAAGAATGACATTAGTATTAGTAGTTCATAAGTCTATATTTGGTGCCACAATATCCATACAGCCAACACATGTTTCGTCCGAAGGGACTTTTTAAAGCTGAAAAGAAATATAGTACAATACACTACTAAGATATTATACATGTAATTACAATAAAATATATAAAGCCTGATAACACACATAATCAATTGATGAAACATCAAACAGGCCACATTCCATACGACCAAGATCCAAGTGTAGGCAAGATGCCCAAGGATAGTAATCCCAGTATGTATAATCATTCAATACCAGTGGTGAAAGAAGTAGCTTAGTAACCAGAATGGTATACACCAATATCCTAAAACATGTCGAGAGGCAGTTACCCAGGAAAATAGTGACATCATGACCAAAAGTACTGCGGTAAGTAAATCATAAAGAGAACACATACCTTGTGCTACAGCATGTCCCCTTATAGTAAATATGTGGTATGAAAAGTGATGCAGCAACAAATGTGGACAGAATGCTGAATGAATCAAACATTCACCCCCAGTCAAGAGATGTGGGTTAAATCCATTGATCTTTTCCTTACTACGCCACCCCAGTTGGACCCAGCCATATGCTAATCATTCTTGATCCTGCTCCTATGTGGTATGAAGAAACAGAAAGAATCCTAAAAATATAGGGGGGGGCTACCTTATGTATACACATTTTGTAATACGTTATTGAATATTTATTTTAATTGACATACTTTGATGAAGCACACTAGCTTTTTCTAACATTTATTATTTTCATAAACAAACATTTTATTTATAGTATAGGGAAATGCAACATTTTTCATGTAATTAAGAATCGTTCATAATTTTTTTCACATATGTCAATGCTTAACTGCAATTTTTACTACAAATTCAGTTTTATTATGAATTTATATTAGTTATTTTTGCAAATTCAAAAGTACTGTTAATTAATTATCATTTGTTTATCAGTATTTTTAATCTAATAATAATTAATATTGTATGCTTTTTTCAATAACAAAAAAACAATAACTTGTTTCATGTTTTATATTATTATGGTGTGAGAAGGTGGTTCTGTCCATCTAATCTGCCCAGATTTTTCACTTTTTGATCACCTGTTTTGTAACCTTTTACTGTGGGGGAGCGTCATAACCTGTTACTCACCCACGGTAAACTCATGATTAATGGACTGTGCACATTTACCGACAGTGTCTACCTTTTAAGATAAGGTAGCTGTGACACAGCAAGGGGAAGGGGCACTTGGCTGGTGACATATGAACACATGTGCACATGTGTGTGCACATGTGTGAGTGCTGCACATGGGAGACTCCTGTCATGCACAGTCTATCAACTGTGCACAGGTAGCCTGGTGCAAGGAGGACGTTGGAAGATTGGGTATTGACCTCGGTTAGGCTTCATATTGCTAGTATACACTCATAGGGAAAGTCAGTGTGGTTTACTATCTTGTCTGCAGTGACACGCCATTGTACACCTATTGGAAGGGCTGCCATAGAGTGCCCTTTTGCTTCCCCTTGGCCTACAGACAGCAGGGTCATACGGATTAGGGCGTAACGTATGAGTAAATCAATTCTGCAAAGTCCACAAACATATTCAATCAGCTTATGGGTCATCTAGGAATGTCATATTTCTCTGGCTCAGCACAGGATCAGAGCGCAGGCCTTTAGTCACCCTGCTGGGCTAAGTTAATTGCATTTCTAACTAGCTGCAGGAACAAAGGCCTCCCCACACAAAGGGAGCAATTGACAGTGCTTCACTCAGCTCATGAGGAGGAAAGGGGTAGGGTGGAATGCTCTGCACTAATCACCCAGCTATTGCACTGTGCTAGAGATGGACCTGCCCAAGCCCACTAAACAGAGGAGGGAGTCCAGAGCTGTGGAGCCAACCTTTGAAGGCTTGCTAGGAATGGCTGGGGCAGCGATGTCGGCAAGGGTTAGAGCTGAGACCCCCAGAGCAGCTGTGAGAAGTGACTCCTGGGTGACACCATTTTGAAATGTCCCAGAAGACTGCAAGAAGGTTGGGACATGTACAGGGAGGGGATATTGCACCCCAGGATAGGCCTTAGGTGCATCCCTGCTGGAACCTGGCTCCCGCCCCACGTATTAAAAACAAAGCTTCCTTTGGTTGGCTAAATTCAATATGCGTCTCGCAACAAACACCAAACCACTTATTCTCACACCAATTATACAGAAGGGAGTCTAGTTGTAGACCCGAGGCCAAAACACAAGAAATAGAAAATATATCTCTTTTATTCTTTTTTAAAAAAACATATCAAAAACATATCAAAATCAATTACTCATTAAAAACAACATAGTAAGAAATTACATGAATTTCAAGTTCATACATCAATTTAACAGGATTTTAGTAGATGATGCTAAGAAGAAACAACCAATAAATCTTTAAACACTTCATTAAGATAATAGATCATACACAAAAAAACATACACAAAAAAGGACAGCACAATATGTCATGGAGAGTACGCTAAAAAAGACAGTACAATTTGTCTTAAAAACCACACATCCGTGTTAGAGACACGTTGGACCTGGAACCCGATAAGTTGTGCCTAAATCAGTATCTGTAGTTCCAGCCACTACACGGATTGTGTGCTCCAGCATCGACGCATTTCAATGGCAATATTCCACTTAAACCATCTTTATCAAGACCAAAAATATGACTCCCATAACACCTATGTGATGCCAGTGTTAGGTCGTATTCCTGTATTATAAAACACATGTATAAGTATCCATTCTTCAATACTGTGTTTGCAGCAAATAACATATGAGTAGAATACAAAAACTCAAATTCATTTGCACCTAATGTTTTATATGTACAATTGCATATGTATATTTTTCAAAGCCACATAAAACAACCTTAACAGTACAAACCAGGATATGTTAAAAACAAAATGACATAACTATTTAGTTGTGTGGGCCCACTGGTTGAGCATACAAACTTAGACTCCCCCTACTTATAAAAACACACTCAACAGTCATACATCTACTCCAAATGCTCTTTCCCAAACATGTCATTGGACCATAGACATAATTAAACATTCCAAAATACTCTCCTCCATTGTAAAAGATTCTCAACATTAGGTAGGCTAAAATATTGTGCAGAGAAAATTCTCACCTTATATTCTGTACTCAGGTATTTAGCCGCTACCTGAGGTAAACAAAATACAGTGGGCTAAATGGTCCCTTCAGTTGACCTGGCCCGACTCTCTTTTGTAGGGGACCAATCTTAGGACAAAAACACTCCCATTAGGCCAAATTTTTCCCTATCCTATCAGTGCATTGTAACGTCTCGGGAGTACTCATCTCAATTAACAACTCTCACCTTATACGAGGTACTGACCAGAGTAATGTTACAATTTCCTGTAGGTGCCTTTCTTATGACTGATATTCAAGGTAAGCTTGGGAGTCTGCCACCCGCCTGAGCAAGACACCTCACATGTAAAAATCTGCAGAATATAAGAATACTAGTTGTCCTTTAGAACTGTTGAAGGAACTAACTACCTTTCATTCAGAAAGAGAGGAAGGGGCACACCTACCTGCTATCGGTGATTGAATATAGTGCATATGATTAAAATCTGGATCTCTGTAATTGTCTTCCTCTTAGTACGTCTTAAAATCCTTTATAAAAACACTTGTACAGCACACTTCATCAATTGGGCCTAAAGTGTGCAAAAGATACTATTTCAAAAAAAAAATTGTTATCCTCATTCACCTCAGACTACAGTGAGCAAACTAGCCGCCAGTACCTTATACGTTATTGGGAAGGCAAGGCAGGGGGGAAAGCGCCCACCTGCAGGTACATCTGCGGACCAGAATGACACAGTCCCAAAAGAAAGGGCACGGTCACTCTCCAATGTAATCCAGTTAACACTGGCGACTGTTAATGTTGGCAATATAGGAACGGGGAGTGCCCAACACAGGCTGGAGGGATCCAGAGAGGCATAA
The DNA here is from genome assembly GCA_963921515.1 of Calotriton arnoldi. Taxonomy (NCBI): domain Eukaryota; kingdom Metazoa; phylum Chordata; class Amphibia; order Caudata; family Salamandridae; genus Calotriton; species Calotriton arnoldi. Next base: position 303,486 of record CAWUFW010014221.1, on the reverse strand, counting down.
TCATAGGACCCATAACCGTTTCAGGAGGATACAGCTTTTAGATTTCTTATCCATTCTCACATGTCTCAGCATTTGACCATCTCAATAGAAAATCCCATTATGCTTTCTCCCTCCTACTCTGGGTCCCACTCAAATCCAGCCTAGATATCGAAAAAACCGAAGACAACCACTCAGCATGCAATGGAGGTGAACATTCTACCCATTTTTTGCATATTTCCCTCCTGGCCAATAGCATAGCGTAGAAAAGGAAGGACCTTGCTAGGCCAGTGACTTCGCTGGATATCCCAAAAATTATCAGGGAAAGGCTTATTTGAATTTGGAGGCCCAAAATATCGGAGATAGTTTTACCCACTTTTACCCAAAAGTCTGCAATAGCCGGGTACTCCTTAAACATGTGTAGATCGGATGCTTTCTCCAAGCCGCATTTCTTGCATCTAACTGGGGGCCCTGACGTCATCTTTGACAACCTCAAGGGGGTTAAGTAAGCCCTGTGGATCGTGAACAGGTGGTTTCTTCTCAACCATGCCGGTTTAACTGTGGTGAACAGAATGCTGAAAGATGTTTGCCAAAGATGTTCCCATGGTTCATCCGGTAGGCACGCACCTCACAGTTCCTCGGCCAGTTTAAAGTCCCCATCGATTGCCTCTACGATACTTCAATACCAAATGGAGACCTCCTTCTTCCCTCTCAGTCTTTTCACCAGCTGCTCCTCTAAGGTGTTACCTATGCCTATAGGTGATTTCAGGTTTTGGGCCCAGCTTTAAAGCTGGATATATTTAAGTTTGGAGATTCCCCCCTCCAAAATAGTGTGAAGCATTGACCAGGGTAGAAGTGTGCCCTCTTCAGCTAAATCCCCCCACACCATCAGCCTGGCCTCTCTGAGTGGCAGTGCTAGTTTATCCCTCAGACACTCCAATGCACTAGGGGAGTCCCATAGGGGGGCCAAACTAGAAAAATAACTGAGACCCGTCAGCCGTCTCATGTTTGCCCATGTTCTTGCCATTCCCTGTAGAACTTTAAGCCTGATCTTCTTGAAGAACTTGGGTTCTCCATATTTAAACAGGAAACCCTCCTGGGACAGACTAGCGCCCTTTAGCATCGCTGAGAACATTGCCCCTACCCCAACACTCTCCGGTGTTTTTAGAAGCATCCTGGAGTGGGACAGTTGAAAGGCCCAGGCATAGTATTGCAGATCCGGAAGCGAGAGTCCTCGCTTCTCCCTCCTACGTCTCAACTTCTTCCAGGCAATTCTGGTTCCTCTATAGGCCCATATGAATGAGTTGATAGCCTGCTGAAGTTATCTATGGATGGTTTATCAAAGTGTAGTGGAATAACATTAAAATGGAAGGTGATTTTAGGAAGCACTACCATCTTGACCAGGTTTACCCTGCCAAAGATGGATAGGCGGAGGTGGGCCCAGCTCTTCATAAGCCTCTGACACTCCTTTGTTACAATGGCCAGATTGGTCTCTGAAATTTTGTTAATATCCTGCACTATTCTGACTCCCAGACACCTCATGTCTCTCTTGGACTGATGTTGGCACTCCCCCAAGTTCCATGACATAACCTTGGTCTTCTCAGCATTTATCTCATACCCAGATATCTGACCAAAATCTTGGGCATGCTTTATTACTGCCGGGAAGGCCGTAGAGAGGTCTATTATACTATTATAAAATAATTGCATCATAGTTACGATAATAGACTTTTTCCATCTTGGATTTATGGGTTTAAAAAGTACTTTGAAGGGGAGTAATTAATAGTTTTCAAAGTATAAGCCATTAATTCCATAATTTGCTATCTGAGAAAGTGAATGAAAATAAACTACTACATCTCTAAACTATACTGCTTTCCAGGTTACGAGAACCGAAATATTCAAATTTTATGAAAACTGTGCATAAATGTTTAAAGTGTTGCTCCTACCCAGAAGATGTAATTTCAAACTAAATGTAAAAATCCACCAGGAGGGTGGTTCAGTACATGAATATTTAAAATATACCTCCCGTTTGTCATAAAAACATCCTTTCATACTACTACGACTCTACAGGCACCACCGCCTGAAAATTAGAGTCCAACAAACCACCCTGCTAGCGTACGCAACACATACCTTATTATCAGTGGTCCGGCACGTCGATTCGCTACATGTGGCGTTTCAGTAAGTAATGAAAGCAGTACTCGCTCTGTAGCCTCTCTTTTTATATCGGCCTGGATGTAGTTTAACAAATGAATGGAGGGCGGTACTAGGCCGCAAACACTCCTATCCAATTCCGGCAAAATTCGATGCAGCCCTCTACGGCGGTAAACCCTGGAATTGCGCTCTTCATCGCCAGACTGCAGTGCACGACCGGAAGTAAGGTTCAACTACATCGTAAAATATTCCACCATCTTGAAATGTGTAAAATTGATTTTCTACGGCTTATAATTTGCACCCCCACTTAAACGGTTTTGTGCAGGGGGGAGGGCTCTCTCTGAGTTGTGCTTTTCTATGGGACCGGAGGCAGACACCATGGACATTTAGATGAAAGAACCCCCTGATTGCCCTCCAGACTAAGGACTCTGACTTTAATTGACCCCAGGACCAGTGGGGCTCTCCCAAAGACCAGTGAAGCTGGTCCTCTTACACCCCCTGAGGACAGGTTGGGGGAAAGATTGGTCTTCTCACACAAGGAGAAAGGCCCAGAGGAAAAACAAGGAAAAAAGCTGGTGCAGGGATCCAGTGAAAACAGCTCCCTGCAGAGTTTGTCACCTTAGAGGCAAGGAAGCCTGAGGAAATTGTTACAGGTGGCTAGGACTCACCACCAGTAGCAAAACTAAACTAAGATCCTCAGAATCAGTCCAACGGGGCCTGAGATGTGGCAGTTTTAAGGTTGGGCAATGCAAGCCCAGAGAGCGTGGAGTTCTGCTGCAGTAGCCTTGCTATCCACCGGGGTGGGCCAGGGTCCGGGAGGTTGCCGCAAGGAAAAATCCCAGAAACCTGGCACCACCCCAGACATCGCCTTCCTTACCGAAACTTGGACGAACGCCACCTTGGGACCTGACATCGCAATCGCCATCCACAAAGGATACAAGATCACCCGGAATGACTGACCCAACCACCCCGGGGGAGGCATCGCCATCGTTCAGAAGGCCAACCTCCATCTGAGCGCCTACACCGATGGGACCACAGACCTGATCGAGCACCTCCACTTCAAGATACAGACCAACCCTTCCACCACCCTCCGGGGCACCCTCATCTACAGACCCCCCCGGACCCCATGCACCTTTCTCTGACTCCATCACTGACATCATCACCCCAAGCCACCAACTACACCTTGCTGGGAGACCTCAACTTCCACTTCGACAACCGCCAAGACCCAGACTCAGCAGGACACATCCCTCGACCTCATATTCACAGCAGGAAACTCCATCACCTTCAGCCACACCACTGAACTCCGATGGACGGACCACCGCTGCATCCACTTCACCTTCAAAACAAACACACCAGCTCCAGCGCAGGAATTAGAACATGATCTCCGATGACCCCTCAGCAGCTCTGCTCCCAACACCACAGACAACGCCCTTGCCACTGTCGCCCCCGTACCCTACACAACTGGATCACAGACTGCGCTAACACCATCTCCCCCTCAACTAAATGTTCAACCCATACACTAAGAAAGCCAGCTGGTTCTCCACCAAACTCTGAGTCTAGACGAACCTGCAGATGCCTCAAAAAGCTATGGAGGAACTCCAAAACCCCAGGGGACCTCGACAACTTCAGAGCAGCCATCACCGCCCACTACAAACTCATCAAACACTTGAGGAAGAAATCTCTCCAGGATAGAATCTCCAACCATGCACACAACAACAAGGAACTTTTCGGCATCATTAAAGAGTTTGCCCAACCCAACAGTGAGACTACCGACATCCCACCCTCCAAGGACCTCTGCGACAGGATCAGCGCCTTCTTTTATCACAAAATCTAGACCATATATGACAACTTTGACAACAACCTTCACTAAGGCCCCACACCCTCCGTTCCCTACACCACATAGCCGACACTGGACAGCTGGATACCTCTCAGCATCGAAGACACCCTAAAGACTAGAAATCCAACCCACTCCGAGGCCCCCACGGACCCCTGCCCACCACATTTACTACAGAGCCGCAGACTTCATCGCCCCGAGCTTCAACGAATCATCAACCGTTCCTTCGAGACCGCCTCCTTCCCAGACAACTGGAAACATGCCAAGATCGACCCTCTCCTGAAAAAACCCTCGGTGGACCCCACCGGCCTCAAGAGTTTCAGACCGATCTCCTTACTCCTATATCCGGCAAAAGTCATGGAAAAAGCTGTCAACAGTCAACTCGCCTCCTTCGTAGAACAAAACAACATCTTCGACTCCTCCCAATCTGGCTTCAGAAAGAATTACAGCACCAACACCGCCCTTCTCGCCGTGACAGACGAAGACCGCTCCCTCCTCAACAGAGGAGAGACTGTGGCCCTCATCCTCCTGGACCTCTATGCTGCCTTTGACACAGTCTCATACTGCAACCTAGCCTGCAGACTCCACGTCAAAGGAATCCGGAACAAGACAGTCGACTGGATCCGCTCATTCCTCTCCGGTAGAACGCATAGGGTCAGACTCCCTCCTTTCCTCTCGGAACCCACAACAACCACCTGTGGAGTCCCCCAAGGATCCTCCATTAGCCCCACCCTGATCAACGTCTACATGGCACCACTCACATCCATCGTCAGATCACACGGACTAAACATCGTATTGTACGCAGATGACACCCAACTCATCCTTTCCTTAGCCAACAAACCCAACATCTCCAAACACAATTTTCTAGAAGGAATGGAAGCAGTCACCAGGTGGATGAAGAACAGCTGGCTACAACTCAACACGGACAAAACCAAGGTACTCATCATGGGCCCACACCCCGACGCCTGGAACGCCACCTGGTGGCCCCCTGCCCTCAGGAACCCTCCCTCCCCCACGAACCATGCAGGCAACCTCAGAATCATCCTGGACTCCGAACTCAAAATGGACCACCAGATCAACGCTGTAACCTCTTCCTGCTACCACACCCTCCACCTACTCTGAAAGACCTTCAACTGGATTCCCCTCAAACACAGGAAAACTGTCACACATGCCCTCATCAGCAGCAGACTAGACTACGGCAACGCACTCTATGCCGGGATCAACAATAACCTCACCCACAAACTCCAGAACGTCCAGAACGCCACCACCAGACGAGTCTTCAGCCTACCACTCCAATGCCACATCAGCAAACACCTACGGTCACTACACTGGCTCCCTGTCGAGACAAGAATAACCTTCAAGCTTCTCACCCATGCACACAAGGCCCTCCACAACACCGGACCCACCTACATGAGCCACCGCCTCTCGTTCAACGCACCCCAAAGAGCCCTCCGCTCAGCCCAGCTCTCTCTTGTGATGGTACCATGAATCAAGAACACCAGAACAGGAGGACGCTCCTTCTCCCTCCTGGCGGCCAAGGCATGGAACATCCTCCCTCTCCACCTCCGGCAGACACCAACACTCTCCAAGTTCTTGAAGGACCTCAAGACCTGGCTGTTTGAAGAATCAAAGTGATCTTCCAGGAGCTGCAATCCCCCACCAGCGCCTTGAGACCCCTTCGGGTGAGTAGCTGCGCTTTACAAACCCATGATTGATTGATTGATAGTAAATGTACTTGATTTTTTCAAAAGAAAAACCCAAAACTGAGCAATCATTTATTGACTGTTAATATTGTGTGCTGTGAATGGTGATTACTAGCCCACTTAAAATAAATCACTGGTGAACTAAGTAGTTCAGCAAAATCAAGGTGCTTAGCCTATGTGTAGGACCCGTAGGCCCATGTAACTACAAGAAAACATTTCTACTCATATTTTTTGTAATCAATCTAGTCCATCTCTTATACCAGTTTACAGAAGATGAGCGAAGTTTTTCTGGTTTTCCATGTTTTATTGGTGTTAAAATAGTTCCAAAGCACTTTAGTCCATTGGACACAGCAGTACAGATATCATCCATAAAATTAAGCCCAATGCATTTCGAGAAAACCATCTTTTCCTGAAATGAAATGAAATGAAAAAGAAATTTATAAAGCGCAAACCAGTTACCCGAGGGTGTCAAGGCGCTAGCTCCTCAGAACAAACAGACATCGTAAGATCTTGACACATGGCTAGAGGTTAAACAACCATGTCTTCAGCACCTTCCTGAATGCCAACAGGTGAGTCGCATCCTTCAATCTCTGGGGGAGAGAGTTCCAGAGTCTAGTTGTCCCAACCAAAAAGCTTCTACCTCCCCAAGCACTTTTCTTGAACCTAGGGATAATCAGATTGTGAGATTGAGCTGAGCGAAGATGATGTGCAGGGACATACAGGCGATCATTTTGCATGAAAAAGACTGGCCCTATATCAAGAGTTGCTTTAAATGCTATGCACAAGGCTTTAAACTCAATGCGTCGCTTCACTGGTAGCCAGTGCAATTCCTTTAAGGCAGAGGTGGCTGAATTATGCTTAGGGATATTCAAAAGAAGCTGGGCAGCAGCATTTTGTAGGATCTGAAGACCTGCGATTGATGAACAGGCCGTTACAATAGTCGGCCCTGGATAGGACCAAGGCTGTGATCACCAGCTTGCGTAACTCAGTAGAAATGAACGGAAGAATCTTTATCAGTAATTTTAACATATAGAAAGATGCTGAGGTAGCCTGGTTCACATGACCTTCAAATGTGAGCTTTGAGTCGAAGGTGACCCCTAGGTTTTTTACTTTATTTGAGGGGGTGGGCAGAGAGCCCAGCTCCGACGGCCAAAGAGTAGAGGACCAAAAGGAGGTGTTGCTGCCGAAGAGCAGCACCTCGGTTTTGTTGGAGTTCAACTTCAAGCAGTTGGTTGCCATCCAGTCTCCGACTTGATGGAGGCAACTGTTCAAGGGGCATCTGTTGAAAACTATTAAGAAGAACATCTTATTATTGTCAATGCCAACAGATCATTTTAACCAAAGTAATGCACTGCCCATTTAACTCATGCCCATGTTACTACTCAATCAATCAATCAGGGGTTTGTTAAAACGCGAATACTCACCCGTAAGGGTCTCAAGGCACTAGGGGTGGGGGGTGCAGGTTCCATCCATCAAGGAGGGGGTCTGTCGAAGAGCCAGGTTTTGAGGTTTCTTGCGAAGATGGGGAGCGATGTTGTCTGTCTGAGGTGGAGCGGAAGGGCGTTCCATGCTTTGGCCGCGAGGAAGGAGAAGGAGCGGCCTCCCGATCTGGTCTTTCTGGTGCGGGGGACCACAGCATAGGAGAGCTGGGCTGATCCTAGGGTCCTTTGGGGTGCGTGGAAATTGAGTCGGCTGTTCAAGTATGCTGGTCCGGTGCCGTGGAGGGCCTTGTGTGCGTGGGTGAGCATCTTGAAGGTGATTCTCGCCTCGACAGGGAGCCAGAGGAGTGTGCGCAGGTGCTGGGAGATGTGGCAGTGTTTTGGCAGGTTGAGGACCAGTCTTGCGGCGGCGTTCTGGATGTTCTGTAGCTTGCGGGTGAGGTTTTTGTTTATTCCGGCGTAGAGTGCGTTGCCGTAGTCGAGACTGCTGGTGACCAGGGCGTGAGTGACGGTCTTTCGGTGTTCGAGGGGATCCATTTGAAGGTCTTACGAAGGAGGCGGAGGGTGTGGAAGCAGGAAGACGAGACAGAGTTGATCTGGCGGTCCATTTTGAGCTCGGAGTCCAGGATGATTCCCAGGTTGCGTGCGTGGTCCGTGGGGGTTGGCGGGTTTCCGAGGGCGGGGGCCACCAGGTGTCGCTCCAGGCATCGGGGTTTGGGCCCATGATGAGTACTTCTGTTTTGTTGGTGTTTAGTTGTAGGCAGCTGTTTTTCATCCATTTGGCGACGGCTTCCATGCCTTCTCAAAAGTTGCGTCTGGTGGTGTTGGGCTCGTTGGATAGGGAGAGGATGAGCTGGGTGTCATCTGCGTATGACACGATGTTGAGTCCGTAGGTTCTGACGATGGGGGCGAGTGGAGCCATGTAGACGTTGAAGAGCGTCGGGCTGAGGGAGGAGCCCTGGGGGACTCCGCAGGTGGTAGGTGTGGGGTTCGAGAGGAAAGGGGGAGTCTGACCCGCTGCGTCCTGCCGGAGAGGAAGGAGCGGATCCAGTCGAGGGCCTTGTCCTGGATTCCTGCGTCGTAGAGTCTGCGTATTAGGGTGCGGTGGGAGACTGTGTCAAACGCCGCTGATAGGTCGAGGAGGATGAGGGCTACTGTTTCTCCTTTGTCCAGTAGGGTGCGGATGTCGTCTGTTGCGGCGAGGAGGGCGGTTTCCGTACTGTGGTTTTTTCTGAAGCCGGATTGGGAGAAGTCGAGGATGTTGTGTTCTTCAATGAATGTGGCGAGTTGGCTGTTGATGGCTTTCTCAGTGACTTTCGCTGGGAACGGGAGCAGGGAGATGGGTCTGTAGTTTTTGAGGTCGGTGGGGTCCGCTGAGGGTTTCTTTAGGAGGGGTTGACCTCGGCGTGTTTCCAGTCGTCGGGAGACCGAGGCAGTTGCCAGGGAGCGGTTGATGGTGTGGCGGAGCATGGGTGCGATGGTGTCGGCGGCTCTGTTGAAGATGTGGTGGGGGCAGGGGTCCGTGGGGGCCCCAGAGTGGATTGACTTCATTGTCTTCAGTGTGTCTTCGGTGGTGAGGGCTGTCCAGTCGTCAATCGCTGGTTTCCGGGTGTCGGGGGTGGTTGGTGAGGGTTCAGTGTGTTGGTTGTCTTCGTCGAAGTTGTCGTAGATGCTCTTGATTTTGTGGTGGAAAAAGGTGCTGAGTTTGTCGCAGAGGTCTTGTGAGGGAGTGATGTCGGTAGACTCGCTAGTGGGTTGGGCGAACTCCTTGATGATGCTGAAGAGTTCCTTGCTGTTGTGCGCGTGGGTGGAGATTCTGTCTTCAATCGCTTTTTCCTCGTTTCTCTGATGAGTTGATGGTGGGCGTTGGTGGCGGCTCTGAAGTTGTCGTGGGCTTCTGTGGATTTAGTGTTCCTCCAGGCCTTTTCGAGGCGGCGGCATGTGCTTCTGGACTCTCAAAGTTCGGTGGTAAACCATCTGGCTTTCTTGGCGCGGGTAATGTTGTTTTTCTTGAGGGGGGCTATGGTGTTGGTGCTGTCCGAGATCCATCTATGCAGGGTTCGGGCTGCAGTGTTGGGGTCGTCGTTTTCCGCGATGGTTGGGGTGGAGTTGTTGAGTGAGGAGGTGAGCTGGTCGTCGGTGATTTTGGTCCAGTTTCTTCGTGGAAGCAGGTGCTGGTGTCTGTGGATGGTGGGTGTTCTGAAGGTGAAGTGGACGCAACGATGGTCGGTCCATGGGAGTTCGGTGGTGTGGCTGAAGGTGATGGAGTTTCCTGTAGTGAAGAGGGGGTCAAGGGTGTGTCCTGCTGAGTGCGTGGGCTTGGTCACGATCTGGCGCAGTCCAATGTTGTGGAGGTTGTCCAGGAGGGATGTGGTGTTGGGGTCCAGTTGGTTGTCGAGGTAGAAGTTGACGTCTCCCAGCAGGGTGTAGTTGGTGGATGCGATGGCCTGCGGGGAGATAATGTCCGTGATGGAGTTGGCGAAGGGTCCGCGGGGTCCAGGGGGTCGGTAGATGAGGGTTCCTCGGAGGGTGGCGGTGGGGCTGGCCAGTATCTTGAAGTGAAGGTGTTCCATCAGTTCTGTGGGCTCGTCAGGGAGTGTGCTCAGGCAGAGGCTGGATTTGTGGACGATGGCGATTCCTCCTCCTGGGCGGGTGGGGCGGTCCTTCCTGGAGATCTTGTATCCTTGGGGGATGGCGATGGCGATGTCCGGTCCCGAGGTGGTGTTGGTCCAGGTTTCGGTGAAGAACGCTACGTCCGGGGTGGTGCTGTCGAGGAGGTCCCAGATTTCTGTGGCGTGTTTGTGGAGGGATCGGACGTTGAGGAGGATGCATTGCAGGGTCTTCGGTTCGGTTGTGTTCTTGTGGGCGGGTTGTGCTGGATCCGTGTTCTTGGCGGTGCTGCAGGTGTGCCGGCAGCGGTGACAGCTGAAAGGTCCGTGGGAGTCGGCTGGTGATGCTAGCTTGCATTTGTTGTTGCGGCCTGGGTTGAGTGCGTGGAGTGCTGCTGGGTCGTAGCGTTGGCGGGGCGGAGGTCCAGGGTTCCTGGCGCTGGTCGCTGTCAGGTCGCGGACGGGCGCAGACGGGCTTGCCTTTGACGCGCCTTTAAGTAGGGGTCGGGGAGGGCTGGACAGCTGGGAGGCGGGAGCGGGGAGGGGAGCTGGATTGGGCCGGTCGCGCTGGGGGGGAGGGGCCACGGGGGCAGCAGCGGCGGGGAAAGGTAAAGGGAGGAAATAAGGGATAAAGAAAAATGGGAAAATAGGCAGAAATAAGGCACAAAAGAGCAGAGATGCAGAAAAGTGCAGAAAGGTAAAAGATAAAAAAGGGTAGAAAAACGAGTGAAAGAGCAGAGTGAGAGGAAGGAGACAGAGGTCCACTGGACCACCAGGGATGAGGCGCAGGGAAACCTGCGGGTGGAGGAGGGCCTCAATCACCAACACTCGAGAGTGCAGGGGCAGGGGCAGGCCTCACTTAATGGTGGAGCTGTGAGGGTGGGAGAGCAATTTCACTGACAATGAGTCAGTGGTCTTGCTCGCCTGTCCCCGCAGTGGCCGCCATTAAGTAGGGGTCGGGGAGGGCTGGACAGCTGGGAGGCGGGAGGGAGCTGGATTGGGCCGGTCGCGCTGGGGGGAGGGGCCGCGGGGGCAGCAGCGGCAGGGAAAGGTAAAGGGAGGAAATAAGGGATAAAGAAAAAAGGGAAAATAGGCAGAAATAAGGCACAAAAGAGCAGAGATGCAGAAAAGTGCAGAAAGGTGAAAGATAAAAGAGGGTAGAAAAACGAGTGAAAACAAGTGAAAGGGCAGAGCGAGAGGAAGGGAAAATGAGCAGAAATAAGGCACAAAAGAGCAGAGATGCAGAAAAGTGCAGAAAGGTGAAAGATAAAAAAGGGTAGAAAAACGAGTGAAAGAGCAGAGTGAGAGGAAGGAGACAGAGGTCCACTGGACCACCAGGGATGAGGCGCAGGGAAACCTGCTGGTGGAGGAGGGCCTCGATCACCAACACTCGAGAGTGCAGGGGCAGGCCTCACTTAATGGTGGAGCTGCGAGGTGGGAGAGCAATTTTACTGACAATGAGTCAGTGGTCTTGCTCGCCTGTCCCCGCAGTAGCCGCCATTAAGTAGGGGTCGGGGAGGGCTGAACAGCTGGGAGGCGGGAGGGGAGCTGGATTGGGCCGGTCGCGCTGGGGGGGAGGGGCCACGGGGGCAGCAGCGGTGGGGAAAGGTAAAGGGAGGAAATAAGGGATAAAGAAAAAAGGGAAAATAGGCAGAAATAAGGCACAAAAGAGCAGAGATGCAGAAAAGTGGAGAAAGGTGAAAGATAAAAGAGGGTAGAAAAACGAGTGAGAACAAGTGAAAGGGCAGAGCGAGAGGAAGGGAAAATGAGCAGAAATAAGGCACAAAAGAGCAGAGATGCAGAAAAGTGCAGAAAGGTGAAAGATAAAAAAGGGTTGAAAAACGAGTGAAAGAGCAGAGTGAGAGGAAGGAGACAGAGGTCCACTGGACCACCAGGGATGAGGCACAGGAAACCTGCGGGTGGAGGAGGGCCTCGATCACCAACACTCGAGAGGGCAGGGGCAGGCCTCACTTAATGGTGGAGCTGCGAGGGTGGGAGAGCAATTTCACTGACAATGAGTCAGTGGTCTTGCTCGCCTGTCCCCGCAGTGGCCGCCATTAAGTAGGGGGTCGGGGAGGGCTGGACAGCTGGGAGGCGGGAGGGGAGCTGGATTGGGCCGGTCGCGCTGGGGGGGAGGGGCCGCGGGGGCAGCAGCGGCGGGGAAAGGTAAAGGGAGGAAATAAGGGATAAAGAAAAAAGGGAAAATAGGCAGAAATAAGGCACAAAAGAGCAGAGATGCAGAAAAGTGCAGAAAGGTGAAAGATAAAAGAGGGTAGAAAAACGAGTGAAAACAAGTGAAAGGGCAGAGCGAGAGGAAGGGAAAATGAGCAGAAATAAGGCACAAAAGAGCAGAGATGCAGAAAAGTGCAGAAAGGTGAAAGATAAAAAAGGGTAGAAAAACGAGTGAAAGAGCAGAGTGAGAGGAAGGAGACAGAGGTCCACTGGACCACCAGGGATGAGGCGCAGGGAAACCTGCGGGTGGAGGAGGGCCTCGATCACCAACACTCGAGAGTGCAGGGGCAGGCCTCACTTAATGGTGGAGCTGCGAGGGTGGGAGAGCAATTTCACTGACATAAGACCCCCCAAAAAACCTATCACAGTTAATAATTTTTATCATCTAGATAAAATTAATAAATCATGAATACATCGAGCCATTGTTAACGTGAACAAACCCCCATCTTAAGTGCGCCTGAATTCCCTAATACAAAAAGACATATTACATGTAAAACATTCCTAATACCAACTAAAACTAAATAAGCCCACTCAGACTCCCACTGTGAAAACGATACAAAATGTGCATGAATCACTTGCTTTATGTTCACTGACAAAAGCCTCCGTGATTTTAAAACAAAATACTGCACTGTTGAAAAAGCTTTTCCAAGCACAATAGATCAAAAAGGGTCTCTAAAGAAGGTACACCATGTTTTAACTGTGTGGCTGTAAATGTGTAGCTGCACCACCGCCCTGCGTATACTCAGCTAGCGTAACCCTAGCTTTCAAACATGCTCTTAATTAGTAACACGTGGCCCCAAGGCTAATACATCTTAAAGCAAACAGAAAAACACAAATGTGCATAATCATTAAAAATTCATTTAAACCAATGTAACATCAGGGACATTAATAAACATAACCAATTCTACCCCCGTGCTCAAACACAATGAACATGAATTCAAGTGCATTCTTAGGATTGTACATGGAATAGGAATAAACATTGTCCATGAATATCAATCAGTCAGCTTGTGAAAATTCTTTTTCATGTAGAGGGTTGCAAACTACCACTCCACACCACCTCCCTTGAATAGGACTTGGACTGCTCTGCTTCGCTACCCTGTTAGAGTTGAGTGCTACAATGGGGTGGTTGGTTCCCAGCGGAGGACACATGTGGACCTATTACTTGTGCAGGCCACACAACTAATGGCCCATTTTCTTACATATAGAAAAGAATAAAATAATATACATATATATACATAATATACAGACTTCATCAGGGCATGAAAGTAGTCTAAAACTGCACTTCATAGAGAATGCCTGGCACGGTATCTAGACAATAAATTCACAAATCTTGTGGTCTCAGATGTATAAGCAAAGACTTTGTGTGTTGTCTATATACCGTGCCAGGCATTCTCTATGAAGTACAGTTTTAGGCTACCTTCATGTCCTGATGAAGTCTGCTGTTAATATTATAAGTAAGGCTCCTTTTTTCCGTTTTTACAGATTTTTACAGATAAATACAGACAGAAAACAATGTATTTTCTGTCTGCATTTATTTTTAAAAATGGATAGAGAAAATTGTACTTCTTTTTAGTGACTCTCTTTCATGAACTGTAGCTGAGCAAATGGCCTGCATAGGAAATTAAAAAACAGGATGCAATTTCTTTAAATAATGGCATATATCAACATACATTTGTGGTATAATGCTAATATTTAGTGGATGTATTGTTACATAATATTTGGCAGCTTAAATAGCTAAATCATGACCGACAGCAAGTATGAGTGCCTGTCTATCAGTTAAATAAATATGGAAATGTACAGTTTTACTACTTCATTTATACAGAAAAAACCCAAAATAAATATGGATAAATACAGATAAAATGGCCAAAAAATAAATATGGATAAATACAGACGGAAATGTAAAAAAAAGTAACAGACGAAACACGTGTTGGCAAGGAACAAAAAGACAAGCAGCAATGTAAATGACTGTTTGGATGTCTGTAGGAAAGTAGGATCTGCTTCTTATGGTTACCCCCACTGTTTGCTTGATGTGATGCTGTTTTTCAATAGTCTGACTGGGATCCTGCTAATCAGGACCCCAGTCTATCTGCTTTCTCCTTAAAATGTTATGCATGTACTTAGGTACACTCCAGATTGGATACTGGGGTACTCTTGTCAGTCCCTAGTATATGGTACACATGTACCCAGGGCATAGGTACCCTAGAGGCCTCCCATGGGCTGAAGCATGTATTATGCCACCCATGAGAGGCCATGCAAAATGGAACTACAGGGCTGCCATTGCAGCCAGTGTAAGATGGTGCATGCATCACTTACTTTAGATATAGGTTTACTATATCTATAGGTCACTACACTTGAAACCTATCAGTCACCCCTCTAGCAGGCCATGACAATCCTGAAGGCAGGGTGCTGAGTTTTATGTGAGAGGGTGCCCCTGCATGAGTAGAGCCCCTCTGCAACCTTCGGAGACCATTCTCCCGAGCTGTCGGTGATGCAGCCAGACATATAGGTAGAGGTGCATTATATGCTCACGTAAAATGCTATCTCGAAAACGGCTGCAACAAAACATGTCGTGTTTGGTATCAAACACCTTGGAATCATACCTCCACACCGGTAACCGGTGTGGGAGGTGTGATTTCACCCTTCTGAAGCAAGCTTCATGGGGTCATTGATCTTCCTGGTACCAGGCTTCTCGACCCGGGCAGCACAAAATGGTTGCTGCTGACCAGAGACACATTTCTGCCCTCCTGCTGCTGAGCCAAGGGGACATACCTAGATTGAATTGAATTGAATCTAGGTATGTCGAATGCAATACACATTGTGATTGATTTTTGGAGTATATTCGAAATATTTGAATTTGTTAATGAGGACAATTTTAATGTGGAAGTAACTGATCGTTATTATCCTGGGCTATCAAGTATAGAATGGATATAGGCAGGTCATTGTACAATAATGTATTTGAATAGCTTTTGATAGATAGGAGTTATGTACTTAAATTGTGTAGTATTCATAATAGTAATGTTGATCTGTATATTTATATTTTTGTTTTTGCAGCCCTGATGACGTCCAGCAAAGGGACGAAACGCGTTGGCTGTCAAGATCTTTGCTTATTAGCTGTCAAGACCTTTGTATAATGAATATGAATATGCATTGTTGAATACATTTTGATTGACTGTCAAAATCAGGCTGTCAAGATCTTTGCTTATTAGCTGTCAAGACCTTTAAAATCATTGTACAGGGCAGATGAGTACATGTTTGGAAGCATACTGAAATAAAAAATGAAATAAGTGGACTTTAAATTCACAAAATGGCCTGGAGACTGTTCTTGGGACTTATGTAATTAAAACATTTATATAGTATATAGATATAATAAGACGCTCCTTTCTCTTTATTAAATTTGTATTATTAAATAGTGGTCTATAGTGGTGGACCACGGGGAGTTGAGCGTCAATATTACTAATATTGAAAGACTCGAAGTTGTGACTAGTGCACACGTGTTCAGGCCCTCATCGCGCTGGTTATATCAAGACATAGTATATACAATTTAAACTGGCATATGTGCAGTGCTTAATTTGTAAAAGAATAAATACAGAAGTCCAAAGCTTTTCTCGAAAGCTCGGCGTCCCGCTACCAAATACTCAGACTGTTTAGTTTTGATTAGGGATGAGCGATAAACTCTGCTCCTTCGGCTGAGTTCAAGGAGTTCTGCCCAGTTCGTGCTCCGCTTAGAGTGTGGAGTTCTGAAAAAACTTTGCAAACCACCACGTGGTGTTTTTTCTCAAGTGCAATTCAAGCACTAGACCTCCTCCCAGTGAGATTTCTCGCAGCAGGTCCGTACCGCTCATGTTGAGAAAGCTGCCACTTGCATTGAGAAAGCTGCCACTCGAGTTGAAAATCTACTCGGGTGACAGAAAGAAGAAGATTTTACAACACAGTACAAGCTCCTGGCACTAAAAGTCAGTGCAAGCGGTGTAACACAGCAAATGTTGCCACTGGTGAAACTCTTTGTAATCTCACAGAGTATTTAGGTAACTGTGTGGAATTCTGTGGAGTGAAACTCCATTAGTTCCACCTATCCCTAGTTTTGATTCCATCTCATGGCCTCCTTTATCCACCACCAAACTATCCCTGCCTCATTATCTCACTACTGTAGGTTCTCTTCATCCCTGCTTTCTCCCTCTTTCCTTCCTCTTTTTCTGCATTTCTCTTTTGTTTTGGGTCCAAGCCAGAAGAGAAAAAATAAGTCCTGGTTTAAAAATAAGTGCTGGGGAGCCTCTCCTTCAGCTCCTGACTAAAAGTGAACACTACACATGTGGCAAAATCAAAATGCATGTAATACCTTACAACATGAAGAAAATGCTAAATGGAATATCGTGATGTGAAATGACAGAGACCTATATCACTGCAGTTCAATATGTGACATTTTCTGGTTAAAGTCAGGGCCCAGATTCACAAACCTTTCATGCAATGCAGCATATCAAGGGAAGTTGCTGTGCTGCATTGCATGAATGGGATTGAGCAGAACTGCGCCAGTTCAGCTCTCTCCCAATGATAGTGCACTTGCGGGTTCTAGTGCAAATGCAGGCAGCCTTGCGTCATGTCACAAGGGTGCCTGCGTTGTGGTCTGGATAGTTTTTGTGCAGGAAGGGATACCTTTCTGCATAAACACTATCCTTTTGGACTATTTCATGCAGTACACAAGCAAAGAGGGAAAAAAGGGAAATAATGCTATTTCTATTCTTATTGCCAATCTCCTGTATGTGCACCATTTTGCTGCAAGCCTATGTTAACTGACTTTAGTAATTAAAGGTTTGTGTCAAAAACCATGGTTGGAAGCACAGGAACACCCATGCACCACTCAAGGAATGTCTCCCTGTCAAAAGGTAATGTAAGGGAACGATCTGCACTGCTTTGATTTTCTTTGGATTTACTAAGTCACACAAGGCCATGCAAATCGACTTTACGTGGCTTAGTAATTCCCAAAATGTATTTGGTTACAATAAAATAGGTGGTGCAACCCAGACCAAAAACTTAGTAATCTGTGAAGAGCTTCGTAAGTACATTCTATTCTCACAAAGTCCATAGTGCATTGTCAGAATGTGCACATGCACAATGTATTCCCACAAATTCCATAGGCACCTCTAGGTATGCTTGTCATCAGCAGAGCAACAAACACTTAGGCGCATATTTACAAACCTTTAAAGCAACGCGGCAAGACAACTTCTGCTCTGTGTGAAAAGGAGAGGGCAGGAATGCACCATATTTACTAGTCTATGGTGCATTCCTGCTCCCTCTATGTGCTGGCACTCACTGTGCCTCCTAGCACCACCACAGGCACCCTTACACCATGGTGCAGGGATGTCTGTGTTACAGATAGGATTGTCTTTGTGCAGGAAGGGACACCTTCCTGCATAAAAACAATCCTTAGAGCTTTTTTCCACTATCTCAGAATGCAGTATACTAAGAAAGATGAAAACAATGATGATAACTAAAAATATTTCTTCTTATTGCACCTCTGTTGGGAATGTGTACAATTTTGATGCCTCCTCAGGTTTAGTAGTCCTATTGAATCTGGGAATGTGCCAAAAAGCTTGAATGGATGAGTGGGAACACCCAGATTCCACCCATGTAATGCTTTTCTGGTGCAGAGGCATTGGCCTGCTCTGACTTGCGTTACTCTGGATTTACCAAGCTATGTAGGGCCACAGATGTGAATCTGAATTAAGCCTTTGCATTGACTTGCGTCACCTTGCATGACCCAATGGCAACATAAGGGCTCAATAAATCTGACCCACAGTGTCAAGTCGACTGAGACCACAAAGACACACTTGAATTTTGTTGGTTTGTAAATATTTGATTTTTTTATTCACAAGGTTAAGTGAAGGGAAGATGTTGTGAAGCAGCTTGTGGGCCCTTGCTAGTTGTAGATTGTGTATATCCCAGGATCCATTTAACAATGCAGGATAGTCATATATTTGGCACATAAATGAGAGGCAGTAATTAGCCACTCGGAGGTCTGCACAGACAAACGCGACATCCCACACCGCTGAAGGTATACCCTAATTTTTTCGTATTGGCGAGTTACAGGGATGGTCGCGGGTGATGAGCAGGACCACGGGCCTCTATTGTCATATCAGGTACAACGCTTTGAGATTGGTAGGTGGAACCCGTGATGCACTTCAGTCAGTGGCTGAAGGGAATCATTGGAACCCTTAAGCGATCTATGATTTTCTGTAGGGTGAGGTGAGTGCTGAGTGTCCTGTGATGGTGGAGTGAGAGTTCAGTGCATCCTATGGCAGAGGACAAAACCAGAACTCTCACTCATCCACACATCCATCCATCCATACACCTATTCATCCATTCGCACACACTTACATTGCCATTCACTCAGCAATTCATTGATCCAAGCACCAGCTCAATTTATCACTTACATGTTCAATACTCCAGCCATCCTTCCATATGAATTCTCAATGAGCCGTTCATCCATTC
The DNA here is from genome assembly GCA_963921515.1 of Calotriton arnoldi. NCBI lineage: Eukaryota > Metazoa > Chordata > Amphibia > Caudata > Salamandridae > Calotriton > Calotriton arnoldi. The sequence continues at coordinate 285,059 of CAWUFW010014221.1, read as the reverse complement.
ATGCACACAATAACTTGTCCATTAAGGTATTCGATAGTTCATGCACCTGTGATCTGAGTCATACTCACATTCATCAATGCATGTATCCATGCATCCACCCATGGACTCATTCTGACATTCACCAGCTTTCCCATCCACACAAGCACTCAAAGGAGAAGCTGCGTCACTCAGAAAAGTAAAACCCATTGGCCTTGCATTGCTCGTTCTTGTAGCCTCTGGCTGCCTGAATGCAACAGCCATAATATCTGACCATTTAAAGGTGCTCAGCAAGTAAATGAAAGCAGGCACTGATTGGGCGGCTGGGCCCAGATCCAATCAGCCAGGAAATCCTGGCTACGCCCCTTACTAGTGTTCCTTTACCAGCAACAGCGCCTAATCCTCGGCTTTGTAACACTATCTCCGAGTCTTGCAAGCCCACCTGCGCGCAGTAACACATCGCCCTTCTCATGTATGACAGTGACATATGATTTTCCAGCGGGCAGCTGGACTTTTGTCTACCTGCCTTCAGCGCCTCCACCCGGATCGCGGGTCTTCTGTGCCCTCTGCTCCGGTGGGGGTGGTCAGGGCAGCCTCAGCAGCAGAGCGGCGACATAGACATATATATCCCCAACAGAGCATGCGCTGTACTCCAATGGAAAAGCCATACATCCTTTGAAAAGCTCGTGGAATGCAAACACATGTTTTGACAGTTTGTAAAATGTGTATCTTAATAATGCGTTTTGAAGCATTTTTCTCTCTTTTACTGCACTGCTTCCTTTATTTATTTTGTTTGTGAAAAGGGAAAGGGCGAGGTGTACCAATGAGTGGGGTTTCCATCTTTCCAAAGGAAAGATACCAGCCATTTGTTGCAGTTTCAAGAGTGTGCAAAGGCCTGGACATGATACTAAATAAGACTATGCATAAGATGCAATGTATTCGTTTGCAACATAACTCTTGTCTAATTTACTTGTCCTTTAACCACGGATCTTTGCAGCAGTAGAACACTTTTAAAAGTGTTTTCTGTTTATATTGGCTGTTTGAAGTATGTACAGATAAGTGCTAAAAATACGGGCTTTAGGTGATTTTGCTTGTTTGTGCGGTCGGGACTTTAAAATATAGGTGGTGCCGGTAGAAAACGGGCCAGGTGCCAACCTTAGGCAGGGGTCATTAAGTAACCTCTAAAACACACTTTAAGGAGCATTCTGGCCCATGCATCAAGCAAAATACCCCTCGCTAAATTTGCTAATCGTTAAAATAGGCCGTTACCGAGCGCAAAACCACAGATTCCAATGCATCAAGCCCAATAGCGAAAAAATTACATAATCGCAAAAAAAGCTCCCGGTAAATTACCGAATCGCAAATTAGCGAATCGGAAATAGCGAAATCATCAATTGCGCGTGGAAATAGCGATTATCAAAAAAAGAATCGCAAAGGAATGCATCAAAAGCTGAAAATAACGTTTCTCCAAAAAATCGCAAATTAGCATGAGCAAAATAAGGGGAATCTCAACCAGGAGGTAAAGTTGAGGAAACACAAATAAAAAAAAATTAAAAAAAAATTCACAGGTGTAAACTATCTGAAACCCTTCAAAAATGCCACTGGAGACCCCGTTTGTTTTTCAAAATGGCAGCCCTCTACGTGCTTGCAAGGAGGATGAGAATAAATGCAGCAGCACAGCGCAGGAGGAGGATCCAGGAGAGGGTATTCAGAGTGCGCATTACATTGCTGGGCCAAAATGAAGAGGAAGTATATGACAAGTACCGTCTGAATCGTGCCATGATAATGCGCCTAATTGCTGACCTGGAACCACTACTGCAGCACCAGACCCGTAGGACAAATGCCATTCCTGCGCACGTCCAGGTCCTATGCAGCCTCCACCTACTGGCACCAAGGAGTTTCCAGGGTGTCGTAGCGGTAGCCGGAGGCGTCTCACAAAGCGCACTTTCACGCTTCTTCCGTAAATTCATTGATGCCATGCTGACAATGATACATACCCACATCACCTTCCCCACAACCCCACAGCAGTTGAACCAGACCAAACTGGAGTTCTACCAGGTGGCACAATTCCCCCATGTCATAGGATGCATTGACTGCACGCATGTCCCCATCTGTCCCCCCTCAGCCAACGAGTACATATTCCGTAACAGGAAGTCCTATCACTCGATCAATGTCCAGGTCGTGTGCAATGCCAAGCACATAATCACGGACATAGTGGCACAATTCCCAGGGAGCACACACAACTCATATATATTCCGGCACAGTGGCATCCACAGGCGTCTGCTCAACGGTGAATTTGGAGAGGGACACCTACTTGGTACCTACATATACCTATCTGTTACATCATTATCCCATATGTAGTTGCATTACTGCGGCTAACCCTTTGCTTCCCACCCTGTAGGTGACAGCGCATACGCCTTACGTGAATATATCCTGACTCCCTACCTCAACCCAGCAACACCACAGGAACAGCGCTACAACGCGGCACATATCAGCACAAGAAATGTGGTAGAGAGAACATTCGGGATCCTGAAAAGTCGCTTCCGGATCCTACATAAGACTGGTGGTGCATTGCAATACAACCCCGTGACCTGCTGCAGGATTGTAGCAGTATGTGCCATGCTGCACAACATTGCAACCAGAAGGGGGATTCCCATCGAGGCGGACGGAAATGACAACGATCGGGATGACCAACCACCCGCACAACACCGACAGTCACACGTGCCAAACACAGCTGAAGGTCAGAGGAGGCGGACATACATCACACAACATCACTTCTGAGCCTGGTAAGAATGAGCCATCACACAATATCTTTGCATGTTAATGTTTTATTCACATAAGCACATGTCAAGGTAATTTCCATGCTTAGGAAACAAGACGGTGATTGCATTGGTTGATGAAATGAAATATAATCGTTAACAGCACGGGAGTGCAATCACAAAAATTAAATGGGAACATGGTTACACCACCATGGACAAAGAGGCAGAAATGCATGTCTAGCGCCTCTTGCCACATACCCCCAGCCTTCTGTCGCATGGCTCCTCGACATCACCATGATGTGTGCCTGTGGCTGTTGAGCTGCGCGAACTGCGCCTCCTGCTAGTGGTCTCCGGCACTGACACGCTACTCATGCTCGAAGCCTCCTCACTACCCTCCTCCCCTTCCAAGTTGCTGGCACTCACTGTCCCAGACTGTAGATGTTCCACAGCAGTGGTCACTCGGCCTAAGGCCTTAGCTACAGCCCCAAAGAAATGACCTAGGTCAATCTGCAGTGACACCGAGTTGCGTGACAAGACAGCAGTGCTGTTGCAGAGCTTGGTGATGGCCCTAGTATTAGCAGACAGATGAAGCAAGCCCTGCCGATGCCTCCTGTGTTTACTGCATTGCCCTGCTATCACGGCACGGGTGAGCTCCTGTAGGCTCTTGTTTATTTCCTGGTTCCCCTCCGCAACAACTGTCGTTAGGTGACGCACACTGCCTGACATAGTGCTCATGTTTTTGGCCAGCTTGGAGATCTGCAGGTTTATTGTGCCTATATGTCTCCCCTGCAGGCGCTGAACACGTAGCATCTGCGACTCAACCCCAGCATGGACATTCGGAGCCTGTCCTGGATCTGACGCAATACTGCTCCTGGACCTGCGCCGTTGTCTGACTCGGCCACGTGCTGGTGTTGGGGCTGCTGAAGGGAAACGTGTCTGGCTGGGGACTGTTGTGGGTGCTGGGGTTGGCTCAGTTTCCATTACCTGCAGTGCAGGTACAGGTGCCCTGCGTTTAGGTGGTGGTGGTGGTGTGGCTTGAGGGTCCAGCGGAGTCTCTCCATCCGTCTCTGCCGGGGTCTCCGAAATGATGAGGCGCTCACTGTCATCTGAGTCCTCCGGTGATGCATCTGTGTGTGGAACAGTGCATTGTTCCTCTATCTGTTTATCATTTACCCTATTTTACATATTATATATTACAGATTTAAATACACTGTCGGACATGTACTGCTGGTGTCTTTTTTTGCGCATTGGCGATTATCCATGCACACTTGGCTAACATGACTACAACTCCCATGATGCTATTCATCTGTGAGTGTATATGTGTAATGGATTTCTTTATGCACACTGTGATTTGCCTGGGGGGATGTGCATGGGTATACAATACGCAGCGTATTAGCGCAGGCATGCGTCTTACCTTGTTGTGTGGTTGCTGTGCCAGAGGTGTCCATTTGGGTGACTCCCACAACTGCCTCAGGCTCAATCGTCCCCTCAACGAGATCCTCCAGGGCTGTGTTGGCAGGTACTGTGGATGCTCCCCCTCCTGTGCCAGCTGCTTCCTTCACCCTTTCTGCAATGCGCTCCTTGGCACGTTTCCTGAGGTCGTACCACCTTTTCTTGAGCTTGTCAATGCTGCGGTGTGTCACTCCCACAGCATTTACCTTCTCCTTAATGCGCAGCCATATCTTGCGCTTCTCAGCCTCTGGCACCTTCAGGGACAACTTGCCAAATAGTTTGTCATGGCTGCTGCTCACCCCCTCTATCAGGTGTTCCAGTTCTCTCTCTGAAAACTTTCTCTTCCTCTTCCTGGGCGTAGCAGTTGTCTTTGCAGCATTTTTGTCCATCCTGGCTAGGTGTGGAGTAGCTGGATTGTGAGGGTGAAATATCTCAGCTCGTCTTCAGTCCTCTGCCTCCTCCTCTGGGCTCCTCAGGGCAATGAATGACTTCCTGGTTCTGATGTCATCAGCCTGCTTCTTGCGCCGCCCGTTTTTTGCGAAATCACTAATACCGATTTCGCTAATACCGATTTCGCTAATACCGATATCGCTAATACCGATTTTGCTATTTCCGGGATCGGTATTAGCTAATTTGTCTGTTTGCGACTCGCAATCGTGTATTCGGTATATTTTAGCGATTTTTGGCGAATCGCTAATTAATACCGATTCTATACATGCATCCCGATAGGCGAGTCCTTATTAGCGATTCCTTATTTTTCGCTAATAAGGATTCGCTTTACCGAATTTTGATGCATGTGCCCCATTGTTTTTATAAATACTGTTTAAAGCATACAAGCTTTGGTTGATTTTTTCTATTTTTGTACTTTGTGAGACATTAAACTATTCATGTCGCAAGAAAATGACCCGTTGGCAACCCTTGCTCGTGCTGAGGCAAGCTGCAGTTGGCAAGCGTGTATTGGGGGAGTGGGGACAGTGTGTTATCTGCCAATGATGGACCAAGTGCAGGGTTACCAGGGCCCAAGACTGTGAGCGTCTTTCTGAACCTCAATGATGTCTCTTTCTGTCTGGGGGTTTTGAGAGTGTTTATGTATTTTAGTCTGTATATGGTGCGTGCAGTAATTTATTGCAGGATGGGGCAGTGGTTAATTTGTAAAAAAAAAAAAAAGTGCCGGGGCTCTCGTCAAGAGGCAGCTTCGACCAGCTCATTTCTCCTGTTAGCGCTGCCTAACACAGAACCAACAAATCCTACAAGTGGGGAAGGGACATGGTGGAATGGCTAGGGCTGCAGACTTCAGAGCAGGGGAACCAGGTTTGAGCCTCAGCGTCGGCTCAACATCCTGTGATTCTGGGCGAATCACTTAATCTCCCTGTGAGGACCAAAAATGAATGTGTCCTTAACTGGTGCTCAAGCTCCGGTGTTGATGATTAAGTGCCGTTGCTGAGCACCGGAAACCACTGTCTCAAATTAAACACTCGGATGGGGCATGCAATATACTATTTAGATAGTGGCAGTGCATTCCTCATTGGATGAACAGCCACAAGGGAATCATAAAAATATGACCATTATCTAAGAGTAAATGTGGAATTACAATGTCCATTAGAGTATGAGTGTCTGTTCTCTGCTAGATGCTGTGGTAAATTAATTAACCAGTTTATTTTATTTAAAATATTGTGCTGGGATTAATTTATTCTCATCAATACAGCAGGGTTACAAATATGAGCCTTTCATATTCTGATATCTCGTTGCAGAACATTGCACCTTCCCAGGTTATAGTCAGGGCCATTGGAATTATGTCATTTTGCTGCTATGGGGTTTTCTACACAATGCTGTATTTACCATGTTTGCCACATAATCTATTATCCGGTGCAATATCTGCAGATCTATAAAAATGATTGTAGCTCAGACTGATCAAAAGTTACTAAAAATGCTGCAACTTGTGTTGCCACGCAGTTGAAGGCCCTTCGCAATGGTTGACTTTTCACCTTTCTGCTGCTTAATACTATTTTTGGATGTTAAACATATACTAATGAGGTGCAACCTATCCTCAGACACTGATAACAAGTGTAAAAAAAGTCAAAAAAATGTGATGCATTACGCCACATAATTTATCTTTTCTTGCTGCACAATTATCAACCCTATCACATGATTTGGTCCTCCCGTGCTGCATAATTTCAGTTGCCTTGGGTATAGTGATCTTACTTTTTGTCTAATCACATCTTTTGGCAATGGGATTGATCATAATTCAGTTTAATAAATGGCTACCATAAATTTTGCAATCTGGCAATATATACACACTGTGATGCTAATAATCCAAACTTATCTCAGAGCTAAATTATCAATTCAATAGGTATATTTTACAATGGACATCTGCACACACATAAAATATGATTTTCAGATAAATGGACAGCTTCTGTATACATCTCGACATATACTTTATACAGCTATTTTAAAATCAAACGTCCAATATTTTAAACAAAAATTAATCTATTCTTTTGGTCACATTTCCTAAATAGCGATTACATTTCATGGCGTAGGACTAGCTTTGATAAGGCGCTGTGTTACAATGAGAGGTCACAGAGCTGATAATCCATGCCCAGGAGCTGCAGAGCTTGTGGTCCTTCAAACGTCAGGGCCTAAAGCTGCATCACATGCACATTCAGAAAATACATGCTGGCTGCCTTCCTCTGTTTCTCACCCATAATACAGGGCAGGCACAGAGGTAAAATGATTCCCTCATTTGCATGGGGCCACGCCCCCTTGGAAATTAGGGAATGCCCTCTGAAGATAAGGCTGGTTCTGCAGGTAGACCAGCGTTATCAGAATTATAGAAGGGGCTGAACAAGTGTCTACCATAGTGCTGCATATGTGCTGCACTATACAGCACACATCAAATGTGAAACTTTTTAAAGTTTGTCTAGGCAGAGTATTTTGTACTTTGTAAAAAAAAAATCTTTTTAAAAAATGTTAAAATGAAATACATTTTCATCTTTTATGTTTATATATTTTTTTAATTTAATTTGCTTTTGAAGTTAATTTATTTTGTTTAAGATATTTTGTTATTTTTTGTTCTTGCACTAATTGGAGTGGTAATAGTACATTTTGCTCCTCCGCAATTCAACACTTTCCCACAGTTGGATTGACTGGAGTGGGAATAGTAAATTTGACCCCTCCACTATACAACACTTCCCCTACTTTTGTACTTATTGGAGTGGGAATAGTAAATGTTATTTCTTCGCAATCCAACACTTTCCCTAGTGTTGTTTTGTGTAGTTCCTACTAATTCATAGGATCTGCACATTATTTGAACAACATAAACTAGGGGCTTGGTGCCAGAATGATTTCAGACACCCTGCAGGATATGTTGTCCAATAGACCAGCTAGCTCACAGTGCCACCAATAAGCCCCCCTAACCTTACCAGGAAGCGAATGTACTTTGGCAACCACTGATCATGACTACCCTGGTCACTCACATATCATGGAAACAGTACAGAATCTTTCGCTCAGTCACTCATACTTACATACTCTCAGAGAAGTATAAAGAGAATGCACAGTGGGACCTTTTCAATATCTTCATTGAACCAAAGTTATTCTTGTATAGAATACATGTGCTGTAATGATTAGGAGACAGAAGCAAATAAATGTGATTACAAGCATCAAAAGAGTGAAGAGTAGATACATTTCTACCATGGTGCCGCAGCACTGATAAAATGCAGACATATATGCAAAGCAGTAATCTAGCATACTCCTACGATGTCGTACCTAGAGTGTGTGGAGGTGTAGAGCCAAGAATCCCCCAAATGGACGATACAACCCCATTACCTGATGGGAGAGAGTGAAGGTCCCCGTCCTGGTCTCGAGTTGGACACCCCTCACGGAATGTAAGCCCGGTGCGTGGTGATTTTTCAGCATGCAAGGACCTTCGGTGTCAGCAGAAGTGCCTCCTCTACCAATCCATCGGGATGCTCATTATTTATAATAAAAAGCAGCCTTGAGATGTACATGTTAGATTAGCAATGTTATGGATATGAAGATAGTGTTGTTGCCTCGTGGATGAAGATAGGACGACTTTTGTGCATAGTGCATAAAGAGGCCTAGTACATGATGTTCAAGGTATAGTGATAATGTTGTGCGAAGCTGGATGCGTAAACAGAGTAGATTCAGAGAAACTAAGCCAACATTGTCGTGCATGAAAATGTCTGCAAAAGTTCACAGTTTATAGTAAATATTACTGTTCCGCAATCCAACTATTTTCCAACTGTTGTTTTGATTGGAGTGGGAGTAGTACATTTTCCCTTTTTGTATTTCAACAGTTTTCTTTGGGTTGTGTTCTTCGTGGGAATTTAGCAAGTTTTTAAATTTTTGCGATGTGTGAAGTGGGCATTATACGTTTTTTAATATATTTATTATAATAGTTTGCATAGTTTTAAATAAATTGTAGTGGGAATAGTTTATGTATACAAATTTATATTTTATGTTTTATTGTTATAATATATATTATTGTCTTTTTGTTTATTTAAAATTATAATATTTTTAATTATTAATGTTTTTTATGTGTTGAATGTTTTTTACTACATTTTAAGAATTTTAAGTTGTTATATTTTTAAATTTAATTAGAATGGTTTGTTTTTTAAAAATATTAAATTATAAGTATATATTCACTGAAAAAACCACAGGTTTCAGGGACGTTATAGTTAGTTGGACATTTCACTTTTACAAAACCAGAGAAATTCGGCCGTTGAGCTAACTATTGTTAACGTTGTTGAGCTAACTATAACTTGCACCCCGCAATGCACTGCTGATGACATCACATATTACATCATTCATGACATGGTCAGTGACATCACTGATGACATCTCAAATGACATAACTGATTACATCACTGATGACATCATCTAGTGACTGTGTGTTCCTGTAAAGTTTAAATATGTTTTATATAAGGGGGCATGGCCAGCCGGCACCCAAAATGGCCGCAGAAGAGTAGAGCTCTGCTTACCAGCTTCATAGATTCCCCCGCATCTGTACAATCATCCGTTCTTGCCCTGTAATTTAGTTGGTCCCGTGTTCTGGACCACCTAGGGGCACCGCTGGCCCTGAAACCGCCGACCTTCATCGACTACGAACGGAGCTATCTCGGCTGGCACTGCGCCGCACGAAGAGACGAGGAGGGACCTGGCACAGCTGGTACTGGGCGCTGCCTCGTGTCACCCCGACTGCTGAAGGGGAGATCTGCTGCCTGCGGAGTGTTTCCTGGGGGTGTGTGGCCCCATTTATCTCCGGCGTGCCTGTTGCCATTGTTCCTCCCAGGCAGCAGCGTAGATTCTCCTCGTGAGGCCCCGGTGGAGCGGGTGCTGGGCGCCATACTGCATCCCGTCACATGCTGAGCGAGGGGCCTGCTGGTGCTGAAGTGCGTCCCGGGGATTTAGCTGCACCGGCTCCTGTCACGGCTTTGACCGCTGCTTTCCCTAAACAGCCACTGTGATCCTCCTGTGCTGGCCCTGGGGAGGAGGTGGAAGTGTGCCGGTAAGCTTGCTTCGCCGGGTGCACTTTGCGCATGCTGTGGACTGTGGGAGGCCTTCTACAAAGCACCATTTGCATCAGACTTTGTGGCGGGGAGAGCAAAGTTTCCTTTTCTCCCGTCTCCCCACTCGGCCTCTTGTGCTCACCACACCTCGCTGCTGGGGCCCGCAGCCCAATATCTACCCCCCCCGAAGCCAGTGACTGGACCGTCAGTGGATTCCCACTTCTCTTGGTGCACCACCACCCATAAAGGCTCGATTGTTGTAGAGGAATTCACGGCTATCTCCAACGCAGTCAGTGTGACGAGGGCCTTTCGGTTACCGCTGGGAGCACTGTGGGTGCCGTTTGGAGGAGTGGTCAGTGCTGCTAGAGACTATTTTGGGGGATAAAGTCTTTACCGGCGACATCGTGCTGGAGGCATGGGAGCTTCTGTGGCAGAGTGCTACCTCAATCCGACGTGAAGTGGAGGGCTCCAATACCTCAACTTTGCCATAATCTCTGGGATGCTCAGGGAGCGGCCACATCCCTTGTGCAGCGGGGCATGGCTCTGGGCACCAATATCTTCTTCTGCCCCTCGGCCACCCCTGGCACCCTCGCTTGCAGTCTTTGGGGCCCACAGATCGAGGGGGTGCAGTTCAAGCGACGCCACTGCTACCATGGCCACTGCGAAGGGGTCCAAGCAAACCCACCTGCTGAAACTGGCAAAATTCGCTCATTCTAAGGCTGACCCCACAGAAGACAAGAATGCTGTGCCTGAGGCCAAGCAGTAAGCAGATTCGGAGGCCCCAACCCTGATGGATGTCATGGAGGCCATACAGGGGGTCCGGTCAGCGCTGGAGCACAAAATTGACACAGTGACGATCGAGGTCACCCTTATGTATGCTGACCTAAGTAACTTGGGTGACAGGGTCAAAGCGACCGAAGATTCAGTCTCAACGCTCCAAAACTCCACGAAAGTGCTTGAAAAAATGGTCAATCGACTACAGGCGCAGACACTGGACCTCGAAGCTAGGCTGGAGGACTATGAGGGGCGCACCCGAAGAAATAATGTTCGCATTTTGGGGGTTCCCGAGAGAGCGGAGGGGCAGGCCATGGACCTTTTTGTCGAAGGCCTCATCCAGACCCATCTCCAGCTCTGGACCCTGTCACAATACTTTTCAGTCAAACGCGCTCACAGAGTACCCGGAGGGCCCCCGAAACCAGGCACTCCTCCACGTCCTATTCTAGCATGCATTTTCCTTCAAACGGCGCGTGCCACCCCCCTGCTTAAGTTTGAGAACTCGACGATCATGTTCTTCCCAGATTTCACTTTAAAAGTACAAAAGATGCATAGATCCTTTCTTGAGGTGAAGAGGTCCCTCCGCGAGCAGAATCTGAAATACGCAATGCTTTTCCCGGCCAAGCTCCGAGTGCAGGCGGAGGGGAAGTCCTGGTTCTTTCAGACTCCGGAGGAAATTTGGGACTGGCTGGAGGGCTGGAGAACCGTCGGCGCCCAAAAACATAACTCTCCTAGCTGCTTGCCAAGACACGACAATCGCCAAGATTGCTCCAATCATGAAGAAGACGTTTGAGCATCTGTACTAGTGACACCGGATGGCAGCTCGATGGACCTTTCACGGCCTACGGAGCTGAATTGAATGCTAGAGGGGTGACGAGAGTGGATTGGCCCCATTCAAGGCTGGGTGACTATAACCTAGAAAAGCCTAGACTCACGGTTTTCTTTTGTGTAGACAGGCCCTTAGCTATACGTACTGTTTTGGGGTCTGAAACTATTTATTGATGTCACGCATGATATATTACAGCAATAGTGCACAGTCTCTCACATGCCTAACAATGGGCTTGTATAGTTGAGAGTACGGGGGAACCGGGCTCTCAAGTTGGGAAGTTCCGGCTAGGTAGCGCTCCCCTTCATTAAGTATACTAGTTTGGGGTACACAGGCACTCTGCAAATTGGGGGGGTGGGCAATTCTACGTCCACGTTGCAGGGAGGCAGGGAGGGTGGGACCCGGGTTGTTCTGAGGGATTTAATTGTAATTTTAGTTTGTTTGTTGGATACAGCTCTAAATGCATTTTTTTCTTGAGGCATTTATAATCGTCAGCAAGGCAGGTAATAGCTTTTTACGGACCAGATTTGATTTCTCTGGGATATGGTCGCTGGGTGGGGGCGGTATTGTTGATCCTCGACAGTGCTTTTCTTGGGCTCTCTATGGTAAATGGCCCCCTAAAGGATGCCTTTATGGATGAACATCATAATGCTGCTCCACCGCGGAGCCGTTTCAAACTACTCTCCTGGAACGTGAATGGCCTGGGGGATAGAGTTAAATGGGGGATTGTGCTGCAATACCTGAAAATGCAAGCCCCGGATGTGGTACTTTTGCTGGAGACTCATATACAGGGCCCCTCATAGTGTGCACTCAATAGGTGGGGTTATAAATTGGTGGCCCACTCGGGCTATGCTAGAAGTTCTAGGGAGGTTGGTATACTTATGCGCCACACCTTCCCCTTCCAAATCCAGGCGATCACTCGCGACCCCCTGGGTAGGTTTGTTAATGCCTCGGGCCAGTGGGAAGGTAAATCCCTTAATATGACTTCCCTATATGTGCCTCCTCGGCTCCACTCCACGACACTGTCCGATTTAGGTTCACACATACTATACCTACCGGGGGGTGACTTGCTATTGGGAGGTGACTGTAATGCTGCCCTTGATGGGGAATTAGACCGGTGCCCGCCTAGGCGAGGGGAGACATTTGGGAAACTGCTGACTGATTTTCTGTGGGCTTTGGGCCTGGTCGACGTCTGGAGAGTATGCAAACCCGTGGCTAGGCAGTACACCTTCCTTTCCGGGGTCCTTGGTAGTATGTCGCGCATTGATTACATATTTTCCAAGACCACCCAACTCCCCAAATTCGGAGAGCTCTCCTTTCTCCCAAGAGGTATTTCGGACCACTCCCCGCTCTTGCAGTACTATGGAGGTGCCCCCCCACACGTCAAGAAATGGTTCTTAATCCTTGGTACCTCAAGGTGCCGACTATTAGAGATAAATTAATAGTGACTACTAACAATTATTTCACTGAAAATGATGGCTTGGTGGATTCAGATGTGCTATTATGGGAAGCGTACAAAACAGTGGTGAGAGGTAGCGGCGTGGCGGCCGTGGCGGGCCATAGGAAAGAACAAAGAAAGAGGTTAGAGGAGATAGAATGGGAGGTTGCCCTTCTCAAATGCGATCTCGCGGCAGCTGACACTCTGGACATCACGCACAAATTACATTTGAAGCAAACCGAGTTTAGAAAGGTGGCGGAGGACGCAGCCAAGGCCCACTATCGGGCCACTCAAAACCGGGTTTACGAGATTGGCGATAAGGCTAGCAAATTGCTAGCCTGGCTGGACAAACGAGAAATCGTCCATAGGTGGGTGGCTGATATTCTCTGCCCTGACGGTACAAAATGGCAAGACAGGGCCGGGATTGCAGGGGCGTTTGTGGACCACTTTGTACGGGTCTACACCTCCACTCTGACTTCCACCCTGACAGATTCAGCAGAATTGCTAACCACTCTGGGACTGTCGGCCCTAGAGCCCCAAGATGTAAAGGACCTGGACTCCGATCTGTCAAGCGATGAGGTGTCCAAAGCGATTGGCGCCTTGCAGTCCGGTAAGGCTATGGGTCCTAGCGGCCTCCCGATTGAACTTTACAAATGTAATGCCCCTACGATTGCCCCTTATCTCATACGGATGTACGAGGAGAGTGTGAAGAGGGGTGTCCTGCCTGAAACGCAGAGACTAGCCAATATAGTCGTTATCCATAAAAAAGGCAATTGCCCCGAGCAGTGCGGCTCATACAGGCCTATCTCCCTCCTAGACCCTGAAGTGAAAATATTGGCCAAAATCCTGGCCTGGCGCCTCTCACCTCTCCTTCATAAGCTGATACACCCAGACCAATCCGGCTTCATGCCATCCAGGAATACCGCCCTTAATCTTAGACGACTGTATGGTGTTCTGGGTAGGGCATCCACAATTCAGGAGGAGGCAGTGATTATGTCATTGGACGCCAAGATGGCATTCGATATGATCGAATGGCCCTTCTTATTTGCTACACTCGAAAGATATGGCTTTGTTCCTAAATTTTTGTCCTGGGTACGTCTTCTTCACTCGGACCCCCTGGCCCGAGTTGCAGTAAATGGGGGGCGATTGGCAACGTTTGCTTTGCAGAAGGGAACGCGACAGGGCTGCCCCCTTTCCCCCTTATTCTTTGCCTTGGCCTTGGAGCCTTTGGCGATTTGGATCAGGGGAGATCCCCTAATCAGGGGCCTCAACTGGACGGCTGCATGGAGGGATAACATTTCCCTCTACGCCGACGATATCTTGCTGTATTTAGCCCGGCTCCGTTTTTCCATCCACCGCGTTTTGCACATATTTGCCCTATTTCAGAAATACTCTGGCTATATCATTAATTGTGATAAGTCCCTGGTTTATGTTCTGAGTGGGGAATGCCCGGTTCTCCCCGCAGGCTGCGCAGCCAAAATAGTTACCGATGGTTTTGTGTACCTGGGTATATACATCATGACTAATCCTACAACATTCCATGACCGTAACCTCACCCCTCCACTGCGTCAGTTTCATGCAGATGTGCAGCACTGGAAATCTCTTCTCCTCACTTTGCTTGGCAGGGCTGCTCTGCATAAGATGATGGCGCTTCCTTGATTTCTTTATGCATTACAGAACACACCTTATCCGGTTTCACCACAGTATTTTAATGCCATTGATTCAGAAGTTCGTGCCTTGCTGTGGAACAATGGTACCCCTCGAATAGCTCTGGCTAAACTCACCAAAAGTTGGTACGACGGTGGAATTGCCCTGCCTGCAATTAGGAGCTATTATTGGGCCTCACAGTTGGTGGTTCTTAACCACTGGATGCATCGTCCCGGTGCAGATCCTGCATACAGGATGGATAGGCACAACATGCTCCCTGGTGCTTACTCAAGGGCCCTCTATGGAGGGAAAAAACACGTACCAACGCACACCCCAACTTCCACGACAATTGCTGTATGGCATACGGCAACGGCCGCCCTGGGGTGGAAAGCCAAAATCACGCAAGTCAATCTACTGCTCGATGCCTACCAGTTGGGAGTTTTGTCGAAGCGACCGGGATTTGATAAATGGGACTTGATAGGTCTCTCGAGGGTGGGCAACATGTGGGCTGGAGGTAAGTCCTTCAGTGGGATTATCAGCTACATAGCGGAGAAACTTTCCGTTATTTCCAAGCCCGCAGTGCACTACAGAAGGCGATACCCAGAGGTACCGACTTGCCGATCTCTTCCCCATTAGAGGACAGATTACTGGACGATTATCTCCACGAAAAAGCCATTTCACTGACGTACCGCAAAATACTAAATAACACACCAGACACACTGGGAAAAATTCACACCAAATGGGTGGATGATGTCAGGGACATCAATGACGAAGACTGGCAGGAGGCACTGGCCTCATCCCGTGAGGTGGTGATTTGCTCCCATTTTAAACATATCCAACTTAAAGTATTACACATGGCTTACTACACCAGCTCGGTGCTTGAAAAAATGGGAGTGTTGGGCTCCCCCACCTGCCCCCATGGGTGTGGTCACATCGGCACCTACCTCCACCAATGGTGGGACTGTCCACTCCTTCAGGGGTACTGGGGTCGGGTCACATCCGTGATGTCCACCACCTATCATAAACCTATTGAAATGTCACCCCGCCTTTGCCTTCTTAGCATTTGGGAGGCTACCGATTTGTCCAGATCGGAGAGATTATGGGTTTCCCTGGGCTATATGGTAGCAAAACGCAACATAGCTAGAACTTGGAAAGGAGTGACGAAGTTGAGGTTTGGGGAGTGGGAATCAGACATGGACTGGTGTATGCAGGCAGAGAGGGTGATTTATGAAGGCAGAGGATGCCCACAAAAATGGACTCGAATTTGGGGACCTTGGAATGTACGCAGAGGGATGATATATGCCCCCTTTGATGATGCTGCCCCATTCTCAGTTGACCAGGATGTTGAGTAATACCTGCACCGGATGTAATGTATAAGACGAACGATTGTCTTAAGGTTCCGTTGATCTGATTTGTATAATGTTGTTCTACGGCATTGGGACTGTCGAAACTGATGAAGATTGCACTGCACCGCACTTTATTATTCTTTGTCTGTGCTGCTTTTGTTTTGTTTCTATAATAAAAAGATGTATAAAAAAATATATGTTTTATATATATATATATATATATATATATGCTAAGGTGTATTGAAGAATGAGTGGGTGTATAAGTGTCTGAATGGATGATTTAGTAGGTGCGTGACTGACTGTATAAGTGAGTGATAAAATGTGTCTTACTGAATGCATGGGTTAGTGACTAAACCGTGTGAATGTCTGTATCAGTCTGTCAGTTGGTGTGTAAGCGGCTGCATGGGTTGGTGAGTAGCTACATGGGTGTCTATATGGGTTATTGATTGGTTGTCTGAGTATCTGTATGGGTGCCTGACTGTGTGGGTGGGTAGAGGGTGTGTGACTCTGTGCATAGCTGTGTGAGTGGGTGATTCACTGGGTGTATGGGTTCAAGAGTGCATCTGTGAAGGGCTGTATGGGTGGGTAAGTGTGTGTATGGGTGTGTTGGTGAGTGAATGGATGTCTCAGTGGTTCATGTGTGAGTAACCACATACGTGAAAGGCAGTATATGTGAGTGTTGGAGTATAGAAATGACTATATGTGAGAGTGAATGATTGTGAGAGTAGCTGTATGGATGAGTGTGTGCTTGTATCAGTGATTGTATAAGAGAGTAAGTATGTGTTAGTATCTGTATGAATAAGTGAGGTGGTGTGTGTATAACTCAATAGGTGAGTAAATTGGAGTGTGATTGATTTTTGCATGACTGACAAGGTGTGTGTGTGTAACTCTATGGGTGAGTGTCTGTATAGGTGTATGAGTGCATATGATAGTGCTGTATTGATGAGTGACTGCATGTATGAGTGACTGTATGGGTGAATGAGTGGATGTGTGTGTAGACCTAGGAATCAGTGAGTGGGTATGTAGTAACTGGTATTGGTGTGTCTATGGTTTCGAAAATGGTTGTCATCAGTGATGTCACTGACCATGTCATTAATGATGTAATATGTGACGTCATCAGTAGTGCATTGTGGGGGCGCAAGTTATAGTTAGCTCAACTAACTATAACGGCCGAATTTCTCCGGTTTTCTACGAGTGAAATGTCCAACTAGCTATACCGTCACTGAAACCTGTGTTTTTTTCTGTGAATTTCAAAGGTGTTTTAAATGCTAAATTCTAACTATAAGGTTGCTGAAACCTATGGTTTTTTCAGTGAATTTCAAAGGTTTTTTAAATGCTAAATTCTAACTATAACATGCCTGAAACCTATGGTTTTTCAGTGAATTTCTAAAGTTTTTTAAATGCTAACTTCTAACTATGCCTACAGCGGTAGGACATGTACAGAAAGAGGAAGAAAGGCGCAGAAAGAAGCAAGAGAAATGCAGAAAGAGGCAACTGAAGTCCAGAAAGTGGAAGAAAGGTGGAGAAAGAAGTAAGAGATATACAGAAAGAACCAACAGAGGTGATGAAAGAGGCCTTGTTGCAAAGTCATCCTGTGCCCTGGGCACCCCCAAACTTTTTGGTGACTGGTACTGGTGGTAACTGACTCTGACTGACCCAGGGCACTGCCTAACCAGGCCAGGAGCCAGTGCTATCCTAAAAGACACTTAGAATACAGTGAACACACCTACATACACTAGGGTACACTATGGGTTGGGGTACCCCTGTGATTGACATGACCTCCCCTGTAAGGTGCTAGCACATAATAGGGCAGGGGGATTAAAACTACCTCTAAGTCCCTAGCATATAATAGGGCATGGCAGTTTAGAGGCCAGCAGCCCTTTTCTGCACTTGCATGTGTGCACTGCTGACGCTAAGGTCAGTTTAAATGTAGCCCTGTGTGTGCAGAAAAACGCAAGAGAGGTGCAGAAAGAGGAAAGAGTGTTGCAGAAAGAGGCAAGAGAAGTGCAGAAAGAAACAAAAAAGGTGCAGAAAGAAGCAAGAGAAGTGCAGAAAGAAGCAACAGAGGTGCTGAAAGAGGCAAGAATGGTGCAGAAAGAGGGACGAGAGGAGTAGAAAGAGGCAAGAGAGTTGCACAAAGAGGGAAGAGGGGTGCAGAAACAGGCAAAAGAGGTGCAGAAAGAGGCAAGAGAGGTGCAGAAAGAGGCAAGAGAGGCGCAGAAAGAGGCAAGAGAGGCGCAGAAAGAGGGAAGAAGGGTGTAGAAAGAGGCAAGCTCAGTGCAGTAAGAAACAACAGAGGTGCAGAAGGAGGCAAGAGGGGTACAGAAAGAGGTAAAAGAAGAGCAGAAACAAGCAAAAGAGATGCAGAAAGAGGCTAAAGGGTTGCAGAAAGAGGCAAGAGAGGTGCAGACAGAGGCAAGAGAGGTGCACAAAGAGGGAAGAAAGGTGCGGAAAGAGGCAAGTGGGGTGCAGAAAGAAGCAAGAGAGGTGTAGAAAGAAGCAAGAGAAGTGCAGAAAGAAACAACAGAGGTGCATAAAGAAGCAAGAGAAGTACAGAAGGAACCAACATTGGTGCAGAAAGAGGCAAGAGAAGTGCAGAAAGAAGCAAAAGGGATGCAGAAAGAGGCTAGAGGGGTGCAGAAAGAGGCAAGAGCAATTGCAGAGAGAACCAAGAGACATGCAGGAAAAGGGAAGAAGGGTGCAGAAAGAGGCATGAGTGGTGCAGAAAGAAGCAAGAGAGGTGTAGAAAGAAGCAAGATAAGTGTAGAAAGGAGCAACAGAGGTGCAGAAATAGGCAAGAGGGGTGCAGAAAGATGAAATAGAAGTGCAGAAGGAAGCAACAAAGGTGCAGAAAGAGGCAAGAAAAGTGTAGAAAGAGGCAAGAGAGTTGCAGAAATAGGTAAAAGAGGGGCACAAAGAGGGAACATGGGTGCACACAGAAGCAAGAGAGGTACAGAAAGAACCAACAGAGGTGCAGAAAGAGGCAAGAGAGGTGTACAACAAGGGAAGAAGGGTGCACAAAGAGGCAAGTGGGGTGCAGAAAGAAGCAAGAGAGGTGTAGAAAGAAGCAAAAGAAGTGCAGAAAGAAACAACAGAGGTGCGGAAAGAAGCAAGAGAAGTGCAGAAGGAACCAACATTGGTGCAGAAAGAGGCAAGAGAAGTGCAGAAAGAAGCAAAAGGG
The DNA here is from genome assembly GCA_963921515.1 of Calotriton arnoldi. NCBI lineage: Eukaryota > Metazoa > Chordata > Amphibia > Caudata > Salamandridae > Calotriton > Calotriton arnoldi. The sequence continues at coordinate 266,136 of CAWUFW010014221.1, read as the reverse complement.
GTGCAGAAAGAGGCTAGAGGGGTGCAGAAAGAGGCAAGTGCAGTGCAGAGAGAACCAAGAGACATGCAGGAAAAGGGAAGAAGGGTGCAGAAAGAGGCATGAGTGGTGCAGAAAGAAGCAAGAGAAGTGTAGAAAGGAGCAACAGAGGTGAAAAAAGAGGCAAGAGGGGTGCAGAAAGATGCAATAGAAGTGCAGAAGGAAGCAACAGAGGTGCAGAAAGAGGCAAGAAAAGTGTAGAAAGAGACAAGAGAGTTGCAGAAACAGGTAAAAGAGGTGCACAAAGAGGGAACATGGGTGCACACAGAGGCAAGAGAGGTACAGAAAGGACAAACAGAGGTGCAGAAAGAGGCAAGAGGGGTGCAGAAATATGCAAGAGAGTAGCAGATAGAAGCAAGAGCAGTGCAGAAAAAACCAACAGAGGTGCAGAAAGAGGCAAGAGGGGTGCAGAAAGAAGCAAAAGAGGTGCAGAAAGAGGCTAGAGGAGTGCAGAAAGAGGTAAGAGCAGTGCAGAAAGAACCAAGAAACGTGCAGGAAAAGGGAAGAAGGGTGCAGAAAGAGGTACGAGTGGTGCAGAAAGAAGCAAGAGAGGTGTAGAAAGAAACAAGATAAGTGCAGAAAGGAGCAACAGAGGTGCAGAAAGAGGCAAGAGGGGCACAGAAATATGCAAGAGAAGTGCAGAAGGAAGCAACGAAGGTGCAGAAAGAGGCAAGAAAAGTGTAGAAAGAGGCAAGAGAGTTGCAGAAACAGGCAGAAGAGGTACACAAAGAGGGAACTAGGGTGCACAGAGAGGCAAGAGAGGTAAAGTAAGAACCAACAGAGGTGCAGAAAAAGGCAAGAGGGGTGCAGAAAGAGGCAAGAGAAGTGCAGAAAGAAGCAACAGAGGTACAGGAAGAGGCAAGAGGGGCGCAGAAAGAAGCAAGAGTAAGTAAAAAATGTAAGTCCGTTTTTATATAGCGCAGCTACTCACCCTTATGGGTCTCAAGGCGCTGGGGGCCGTAGTGGAAATTAAGTGAGCTATTGCCCAGAGTCACATGGTGCTGAGCTGAGCTGCCGCCGGAGCCGGGGATCGAACCGTGAACCCTGTGCTCTGAAGTCAGCTGCCCTGGCCGCTGCACCACACCTCCAGAAGTGCAGAAATAAGGTACAGAAAGAGGCAACAGGGGTGCAGACAGAGGCAAGAGAGGTGCAGAAAGAGGCTAGAGGGGTGCAGAAAGAGGCAGGAGCAGTGCAGAATGAACCAAGAGATGTGCAGGAAAAGGGAAGAAGGGTGCAAAAAGAGGCACGAGTTGTGCAGAAAGAAGCAAGAGAGGTGTAGAAAGAAGCAAGATAAGTACAGAAATGAACAGAGGTGCAGAAAGAGGTAAGAGGGGTGCAGAAAGATACAAGAGAAGTGCAGAAGGAAGCAACAAAGGTGCAGAAAGAGGCAAGAAAAGTGTAGAAAGAGAGAAGAGAGTTGCAGAAACAGGAAAAAGAGGTACACAAAGAGGGAACAAGGGTGCACAGAGAGGCAAGAGAGGTAAAGAAAGAACCAACAGAGGTACAGAAAGAGGCAAGAGGGGTGCAGAAATGTGCAAGAGAGTAGCAGATAGAAGCAAGAGCAGTACAGAAAGAACCAACAGAGGTGCAGAAAGAGGCAAGAAGGGTGCAGAAAGAGGCAAGAGAAGTGCAGAAAGAAGCAACAGAGGTACAGAAAGAGGCAAGAGGGGCGCAGAAAGAAGCAAAATAAGTGCAGAAATAAGGAACAGAGGTACAGAAAGAGGCAACAGGGGTGCAGACAGGGGCAAGGGAGGTGCAGAAAGAGGCTAGAGGGGTACAGAAATAGGCAGGAGCAGTGCAGAAAGAACCAAGAGATGTGCAGGAAAAGGGAAGAAGGGTGCAAAAAGAGGCACGAGTTGTGCAGAAAAAAGCAAAAGAGGTGTAGAAAGAAGCAAGATAAGTACAGAAATGAACAACAGAGGTGCAGAAAGAGGTATGAGGGGTGCAGAAAGATACAAGAGAAGTGCAGAAGGAAGCAACAAAGGTGCAGAAAGAGGCAAGAAAAGTGTAGAAAGAGGCAAGAGAGTTGCAGAAACAGGCAAAAGAGGTGCACAAAGAGGAAACATGGGTGCACACAGAGGCAAGAGCGGTACAGAAAGAATCAACAGATGTGCAGAAAAAGGCAAGAAGGGTGCAGAAAGGGGCAAGAGAAGTGGAGAAAGAAGGAACAGAGGTACAGAAAGAGGCAAGAGGGGTGCAGACTGAGGCAAGAGAGGTGCAGAAAGAGGGAAGAGGTATGCAGAAAGAGGCAAGAGAAGTGCAGAAAGAAGCAACAGAGGTGCAGAAAGAGATAAGAGAACTGTAGAAAGAATCAAGAGCTGCAGAAACAGGCAAGATATGTGAAGAAAGAGGGAACAGGGGTGCAGAAAGAGGCAAGAGAGGTACAGAAAGAGGCAAGAGAGGTGTAGAAAGAGGGAAGGAGGGTGCAGAAAGAGGCAAGAGAGATGCAGAAAGAAGCAAGAGAAGTGCAGAAAGAAGCAGTAGAAGTGCAGAAACAAGCAACAGAGGTGCAGAAAGAGTCAAGAGGGGTGCGGAAAGAGGCAACAGAAGTGCAGAAAGAAACAAAAGAGGTGCAGAAAGAAGGAAGAGAAGTACAGAAAGAAGCAACAGAGGTGCTGAAAGAGGCAAGAATGGTACAGAAAGTGGGAAGAGAGGTGTAGAAAGAAACAAGAGAGTTGCACAAAGAGGGAAGAGGGGTGCAGAAACAGGCAAAAGGGGTGCAGAAAGAAGCAAGTGAGGTGCAGAAAGAGGCAAGAGAGGTACAGAAAGAGGCAAGAGAGCCGCAGAAAGAGGGAAGAAGGGTGCAGAAAGAGGCAAGCTCAGTGCAGTAAGAAACAACAGAGGTGCAGAAGGAGGCAAGAGGGGTAAGGAAAAAGGCAAAAGAAGAGCAGTAACAAGTAAAAGAGATTTGGAAAGAGGCTAAAGGGGTGCAGAAAGAGGCAAGAGAGGTACAGAAAGAGGCAAGAGATGTGCACAAAGAGGTAAGAAGGGTGCGGAAAGAGGCAAGTGGGGTGCAGAAAGAAGCAAGAGAGGTGTAGAAAGAGGGAAGGAGGGTGCAGAAAGAGGCAAGAGGGATGCAGAAAGAAGCAAGAGAAGTGCAGAAAGAAGCAATAGAGGTGCAGAAACAAGCAACAGAGGTGCAGAAAGAGTCAAGATGGGTGCAGAAAAAGGCAACAGAACTGCAGAAAGAAGCAAAAGAGGTGCAGAAAGAAGGAAGAGAAGTGCAGAAAGAAGCAACAGAGGTGCTGAAAGAGGCAAGAATGGTGCAGAAAGTGGGAAGAGAGGTGTAGAAAGAGGCAAGAGAGTTGCACAAAGAGGGAAGAGGGGTGCAGAAACAGGCAAAAGGGGTGCAGAAAGAAGCAAGTGAGGTGCAGAAAGAGGCAAGAGAGGTGCAGAAAGAGGCAAGAGAGCCACAGAAAGAGGGAAGAAGGGTGCAGAAAGAGGCAAGCTCAGTGCAGTAAGAAACAACAGAGGTGCAGAATGAGGCAAGAGAGGTGCAGAAAGAGGCAAGAGAGGTGCACAAAGAGGGAAGAAGGGTGCAGAAAGAGGCAAGTGGGGAGCAGAACGAAGCAAGAGAGGTATAGAAAGAAGCAAGAGAAGTGCAGAAAGAAACAACAGAGGTGCATAAAGAAGCAAGAGAAGTGCAGAAGGAACCAACATTGGTGCAGAAAGAGGCAAGAGAAATGCAGAAAGAAGCAAAAGGGATGCAGAAAGAGGCTAGAAGGGTGCAGAAAGAGGCAACAGCAGTGCAGAGAGAACCAAGAGACATGCAGGAAAAGGGAAGAAGGGTGCAGAAAGAGGCATGAGTGGTGCAGAAAGAAGCAAGAGAGGTGTAGAAAGAAGCAAGATAAGTGTAGAAAGGAGCAACAGAGGTGCAGAAAGAGGCAAGAGGGGTGCAGAAAGATGAAATAGAAGTGCAGAAGGAAGCAACAAAGGTGCAGAAAGAGACAAGAAAAGTGTAGAAAGAGGCAAAAGAGTTACAGAAATAGGTAACGGAGGTGCACAAAGAGGGAATATGGGTGCACACAGAAGCAAGAGAGGTACAGAAAGAACCAACAGAGGTGCAGAAAGAAGCAAGAGAAGTACAGAAGGAACCAACATTGGTGCAGAAAGATTCAAGAGAAGTGCAGAAAGAAGCAAAAGGGGTGCAGAAAGAGGCTAGAGGGGTGCAGAAAGAGGCAAGAGCAGTGCAGAGAGAACCAAGAGACGTGCAGGAAAAGGGAAGATGGGTGCAGAAAGAGGCATGAGTGGTGCAGAAAGAAGCAAGAGAAGTGTAGAAAGAAGCAAGATAAGTGTAGAAAGGAGCAACAGAGGTGCAGAAAGTGGCAAGAGGGGTGCAGAAAGATGCAATAGAAGTGCAGAAGGAAGCAATAAAGGTGCAGAAAGAGGCAAGAAAAGTGTAGAAAGAGGCAAGAGAGTTGCAGACACAGGTAAAAGAGGTGCACAAAGAGGGAACATGGGTGCACACAGAGGCAAGAGAGGTACAGAAAGAACAAACAGAGGTGCAGAAAGAGGCAAGAGGGGTGCAGAAATATGCAAGAGAGTAGCAGATAGAAGCAAGAGCAGTGCAGAAAGAACCAACAGAGGTGCAGAAAGAGGCAAGAGGGGTGCAGAAAGAGGCTAGAGGGGTGCAGAAAGAGGTAAGAGCAGTGCAGAAAGAACCAAGAGACGTGCAGGAAAAGGGAAGAAGGGTGCAGAAAGAGGCACGAGTGGTGCAGAAAGAAGCAAGAGAGGTGTAGAAAGAAGCAAGATAAGTGCAGAAAGGAGCAACAGAGGTGCAGAAAGAGGCAAGAGGGGCACAGAAATATGCAAGAGAAGTGCAGAAGGAAGCAACAAAGGTGCAGAAAGAGGCAAGAAAAGTGTAGAAAGAGGCAAGAGAGTTGCAGAAACAGGCAAAAGGTCTACACAAAGAGGTAACAAGGGTGCACAGAGAGGCAAGAGAGGTAAAGAAAGAACCAACAGAGGTGCAGAAAGAGGCAAGAGGGGTGCAGAAATATGCAAGAGAGTAGCAGATAGAAGCAAGAGCAGTGCAGAAAGAATCAACAGAGGTGCAGAAAGAGGCAATAGGGGTGCAGAAAGAGGCAAGAGAAGTGCATAAAGAAGCAACAGAGGTACAGATAGAGGCACGAGGGGCGCAGAAAGAAGCAAGAGAAGTGCAGAAATAAGGTACAGAAAGAGGCAACAGGGGTGCAGACAGAGGCAAGAGAGGTGCAGAAAGAGGCTAGAGGGGTGCAGAAAGAGGCAGGAGCAGTACAGAAAGAACCAAGAGATGTGCAGGAAAAGGGAAGAAGGGTGCAAAAAAAGGCACAAATGTGCAGAAAGAAGCAAGAGAGGTGGAGAAAGAAGCAAGATAAGTACAGAAATGAGCAACAGAGGTGCAGAAAGAGGTAAGAGGGGTGCAGAAAGATACAAGAGAAGTGCAGAAGGAAGCAACAAAGGTGCAGAAAGAGGCAAGAAAAGTGTAGAAAGAGGCAAGAGATTTGCAGAAACAGGCAAAAGAGGTGCACAAAGAGGAAACATGGGTGCACACAGAGGCAAGAGAGGTACAGAAAGAACCAACAGAGGTGCAGAAAGAGGCAAGAGGGGTGCAGAAATGTGTAAGAGAGTAGCAGATAGAAGCAAGAGCAGTGCAGAAAGAATCAACAGATGTGCAGAAAAAGGCAAGAGGGGTGCAGAAAGAGGCAAGAGAAGTGCAGAAAGAAGGAACAGAGGTACAGAAAGGGGCAAGAGGGGTGCAGACAGAGGCAAGAGAGGTACAGAAAGAGGGAAGAGGTATGCAGAAAGAGGCAAGAGAAGTGCAGAAAGAAGCAACAGAGGTGCAGAAACAGATAAGAGAACTGTAGAAAGAATCAAGAGTTGCAGAAACAGGCAAGATATGTGAAGAAAGAGGGAACAGGGGTGCAGAAAGAGGCAAGAGAGGTACAGAAAGAGGGAAGAGAGGTGAAGAAAGAGGGAAGGAGGGTGCAGAAAGAGTCAAGAGGGATGCAGAAAGAAGCAAGAGAAGTGCAGAAAGAAGCAGTAGAAGTGCAGAAACAAGCAACAGAGGTGCAGAAAGAGTCAAGAGGGGTGCGGAAAGAGGCAACAGAAGTGCAGAAAGAAGCAAAAGAGGTGCAGAAAGAAGGAAGAGAAGTGCAGAAAGAAGCAACAGAGGTGCTGAAAGAGGCAAGATTGGTGCAGAAAGTGGGAAGAAAGGTGTATAAAGAGGCAAGAGAGTTGCACAAAGAGGGAAGAGGGGTGCAGAAACAGGCAAAAGGGGTGCAGAAAGAAGCAAGTGAGGTGCAGAAAGAGGCAAGAGAGGTTCAGAAAGAGGCAAGAGAGCCGCAGAAAGAGGGAAGAAGGGTGCAGAAAGAGGCAAGCTCAGTGCAGTAAGAAATAACAGAGGTGCAGAAGGAGGCAAGAGGGCTACAGAAAGAGGCAAAAGAAGAGCAGAAACAAGCAAAAGAGATGTGGAAAGAGGCTAAAGGGGTGCAGAAAGAGGCAAGAGAGGTGCAGAAAGAGGCAAGAGAGGTGCAGAAAGAGGGAAGAAGGGTGCAGAAAGAGGCAAGTGAGGTGCAGAAAGAGGCAAGAAAAGTACAGAAAGAGGCAAGAGAGTTGCAGATACAGGCAAAAGAGGTGCACAAAGAGGGAACAGGGGTGCACACAGAGGCAAGAGAGGTACAGAAAGAACAAACAGAGGTGCAGAAAGAGGCAAGAGGGAGGAGGCAAGAGAGGAGCAGAAAGAGGCAAGAGAGGTGCACTTAGAGTCACAAGGGGTGCAGAAATTTGCAAGAAAGGTACAGAAAGAAGCAAGAGAAGTGCAGAAAGAAGCAACAAGGGTGCAGAAAGAAGCAAGAGGGGTGCAGAAAAAGCAAGAGATGGGCAGAAAGAAGGAACAGAGGTACAGAAAGAGGCAAGAGGGATGCAGACAGAGGCAAGAGAGGTGCAGAAAGAGGGAAGAGGGGTGCCGAAAGAAACAAGAGAAGTGCAGAAAGAAGCAACAGAGGTGCAAAAAGAGACAAGAGAACTGTAGAAACAGGCAAGAGAGGTATAAACAGAGGCAAGAGAGGTGCTGAAACAGGCAAGAGAAGTGTTGAAAGAGGCAAGAGAGGTGCTGAAAGAAGGAAGAGAAGTGCAGAAACAGGCAAAAGGGGTGCAGAAAGAAGCAAAGGAGGTGCAGAAAGAGGTAAGAGAGGTGCATAAAAAGGCAAGAGAGGTGCTGAAACAGGCAAGAGAAGTGTTGAAAGAGGCAAGAGAGGTGCAGAAGTAGGCAAGAGAACTGCAGAAAGAGGCAAGAGAGTTGAAGAAAGAGGCAAGTGAGATGTAGAAGGAGGCAAGAGAACTGCAGAAAGAGGCAAGAGAGTTGCAGAACCAGGCAAAAGGGGTACAGAAAGAGGGAACAGGTGGGCAGACTGAGGCAAGAGAGGTGCAGCAAGAGGGAAGAGTGTTGCAGAAAGAGGCAAGAGGGGTGCAGAAAGAAGCAACAGAGATATAGAAAGAAGCAGAAGAAGTGCAAAAAGAAGCAACAGAGGTGCAGAAAGAGTCAAGAGGGGTGCGGAAAGAGGCAACAGAAGTGCAAAAAGAAACAACAGAGGTGCAGAAAGAGGCAAGAGAAGTGTAGAAAGAGACTAGAGAGGTGCAGAAACAGGCAGGTGAGGTGCAGAAAGAGGGAACAGGGGTGCAGAAAGAGGCAAGAGAGTTGCAGAAAGTAGAAGAGATGAGCAGAAAGAGGCAAAAGAAGTGCAGAAAAAAAGAAAGTTGCAGAAAGAAGCAACAGAAATGCAGAAAGTGGCAAGAGAGGTGCAGAAAGAAGCAAGAGTGGTTTGCACACCATTAGTACCAATTTAACACCCTTATTTATCAATAAGTAACAGGTGACCATTCTAGGCTTGCAAAGGGCCTTCCACCATGCTGCATTTTTGGTAGCGTTTGGGCAGTTGTAGCAAATGTGCAAAATGTATTATTGTGCGAAAGTCGGTGCAGCCAAACAGTCACATAATTCCATTGGCCTTGCTCATACCTCTGACTAGGTCCAGAAGTGCTCCTCAGTGGTTCCTTCTTTTTTTGTCTCATTGAGTTTATAGTTTAGCTTCTATGGAAACGAGGAAGACTAAATCTGAGGTTACCACTCCACAACAAAGACTACCATACTACATAATTACTCTCCATAACACATAATCCCACTCTACATAATTCCTATACATTAAATACCACACACTTTCTATCCACATCAAAGTCAGTCTATCCACATCATTTCACTGCACATCAAACAACATAATTCCACTACACACAACCTACATCCACTCCACTCCAAGAAACATTAGTAAAACACTTTTACATTTACAATGCCAATAGCTCTAACTCTCGCAAATGTGAAACCTATTACATTGCAAATGCTTCTTTAACTAGTACTCACGTTTGCAGAGAGGTTGAGAAAGAGGGCTGGACCTCCAACCAGCGCTCAGGAAATCCAGTGCGTAGGACTTACAGGAGGTACCAGAAGTGCTTCTTGGCCCCCCAAGTCCCTCAGGAGTAAAGTGGACTTTATCCCCCAACCAGTACTGTGCCAGGAGGCTCGTTTGCAGAGTGGTGGAGAAAGGTGAGCGTGGCCTCTAAAGACCTCTTAGCAATCCCACTGTGTGGGACTCAGTGGAGGTAACAGGAGGGGTAGTTGGCTCCAAGGACAACCTTGGGGGTCAACTACCCCTCCTATTACCTCCAATAAGTTCTACTCAGCTGGATTGTTAAGTTCTCATGCCCCCTTTCCCCACCACTCTGCAAACACGCTCCCTGGCATGCTCTTGGGTGGGGATTAAAGTCCACTTTGCTGCTGGGGGTCCTTAGGGGCCAACTAGCCTACCTGATACCTCCAGTATGCCCCAGATAGTGGGATTGCTGACAGGTGGACACAGGCCATGCCCCTTTTCTCCGCCACTCTGCAAACGCGCCTCCTGGTGCGCTCTTGGTTGGGGGATGAAGCTCCCTTGCATCCTGAGGGTCCCTGGGGGCCAACTAGCCCACCAGGTACCTCCAGTAAGCACCACACAACTGGATTGCTGAAAGTTGTCCGATGCCACGCCCCCTTTTTACACCACTCTGCAAACGCGCCTCCTGGCGTACTGCTGCTCTGGGGATGCAGTCCATTTGTGTCCTGAGGTCCTCAGGACACAAGAGGACCTCATTGCCCCACTAGCAGTGCTCCAAGAGGCGCGTTTGCAGAGTAGTGTAAAAAGGAGCATAGCCTTGGACCACCTTAGTGTGCTGCAGGGAGGGGGCGGGGCCTCCGGTGAGATGCCTTTTTTCCCCTTTTTTGTGGGTTGGAAGGGGGGCTGTGTGGCCCCCCTTCTCTCAATATTTTCTGGGCCCTGGGGACCCCATTCCCAAGGCCTGCCACATATTTAATTTTTTTTAATCTTATTTTTAAGGAGGGTGGCTGTGCGGCCCCCCTCCTGAGGCCATTATTGGCCCCAGGGACCCCATGCCCCGGGGCATTGCCTTTTTTTAAAATTTTTGGGAGGGAGCTGCGTGCCCCCCTTCCCTAGGCCACTTCTGGCCACGGGGACCCCATCCCCCGGGGCCTGGCCTTAGTGTTGGGGACCGTAGGGGGAGCCCCAATACTAGGCCTGGGCGGTAAATTCCGTTCCGCTCGCGTGCTCGCAGTGATTTTTTACCGTTTCGCGGAGCTTTGCGTAGCGCGACTACGCAAATTCCGCCCACCCCTACCCAATACCCCCATGGTCCCAGCCGGCTCCCTGCCTCCCGCAGGAGCTGGCACTGATTTTGGACAAGGGGAACTGCTAACATGCAGCTCCCCTTGTCCAAAAGCAATTCTGCTTTGCTTCTTGGAAGCGAGAGCAGGAGTTGGGATATGAGTACAATGTGTGTCATAGGATCCAAAAGTCCAATTGCCCAGTTTCCAGATGTCAGCCAGATGCACAAAATCTCACTCATGATGTTTATTTAATGTAAGGACTTGTAGATGGCAACATACCAATCGTAGGCCATGACAGAGTACTGACAAAATTCTGCTGGCATCAGGGTCGCACAAAAATAAAACTGCACTAGGCCTTCAGTAAGAGGAATGTATGTACCCTTCAAAAAGAAATGGATCAACATTTTTGGGAATACCATTAAAACAAAAGTCATATTAGTGAATCACAAATGGGTGGGAAGAAAATACATATATGTGTACAGATCAGAATAAGAGTGATTTGCTGGCATTATACTCAGGTTTCCAACCATAGTTGTCCACAGCATGAAGGACAAAATACATTGCTCTCAAAAATCAGAAAATACCATAAGTAAGAAATTATCTAGTAAGGTTATATGTTCTGCTTTTTTCTTCTGTATAATGCTTGGTTTTACTGAATATCTAGCTGACAATAAACACAAGAATATTGGAAAATAATTGTTGAAAACATGGCAAAGGCCACATATAATTATATAAAAATAATGAGAAAATAAGAGCACAAAGACATATTATTCTACTACTGTTGCTGACAGAGGCACCTGATTCACAAAACTTTCTCGATGAGTAATTACTCCATAAGTCTCAGTTAAGTATACCTTTCTCCTGCTATCAATTGCTTTCAGGAAAATAAAAACTTATTTTTGAATTGAAGCCAAGGTTAGTATGCAAAATCTATATGTACTTTGCTTTAGTCACTGAATTTATTTGTGATGTGAGTCCTATGCCAAATGTAGGCATTAGGATTCAAGAAAGACTCTAGCAACAAGCTCATCATGCCTGTGTGATAGAAATATAAAAAGGAAAGTAAATTACTTCAAATGTAAATATTTTCATAGCAAACAGAGCCACCATCCCAAAGTAGGGAAATGTCTCAACCTTCCTTCACAGTTAAGATCAGAAGACAAAAAGTCGAAACAATACTCTATTTTCTTTTATAAATTTCTTTTTTATTGTGTTGAAAAAGGATTTGTTAGAGCACAATTCATAAACAACTAATCCTCTTTGCTGAAAGTGGGTTAGAAAAAAGACAACTATAATTAATTAATAGAATCTAATTAGTCATCTAATACTTTCCCCCTTTTCATTATTAACATATAAATACGTTTTAGAAACATACAGTGTTCCAGGTCTTTAGAATCTAAATCAGGCACATAATTCAATAAATGTATTTATCAGTCACAAAATAAACTCACACATCATTCTTTCTCAGTGATCCAGGTTGGACTTAGAAATCTGCAATTATTGTGAAATAGAGATCCAGTTATATATGCATTTAATTATATTCCATTTCTAAAACCACAGCACTATAGATTGTGTACAAGATGCTCATTGAATATACAACAGCTTCAGGTGAATGGCAATCAATTTCCAATATTATGTGCCATGATTAAATTAATGATGAAGATGATAAAATGGCTCCGGTTTGCCTCCAATTTTATCAAAGACAGGGCCAAGAAACCTTTTGAGAGGAAGAAGGTGAAGTGTCAGAATAAAACACCATAGCTATCTTACAGAATACAAATGTCACAGACAGGAATTTAGTTGACCATTAATTCAAAGTAAAAACTGGCCTGTATAAAAATCTGGCAATCCATGTGATCCAGCGCGATATTAGCAAACAGCATTCATACACCAGATACTCACTTTGGCCCATACATTCATACTACGCTAATACTTACGCTGGGTTTTATCAGTTGTTACTCTATATCAAAGTCCCTGCTACCAATTACCTTCTGATTGAAGAGTAATGATTTACCAATGGATCCTTTGCTAATTGGGAAGTTTAAAATGAGTGACATTCATTATAATACATATTCCTGAAAATAACCACTGAGTCAGGAAGTTTTAAAATGTTTATCTAAAGAATTTTGCAGAGTATAATACAGAGCCACATGATAATCGAAATTCCCAAGAATGAAGCATAGAATAATTATTGCTAATCAATGACGGTGTTTAAGAAAAGGAGAGGATAGAGATAGCAGCGCAACTAAAGGTTGCAGTATATTTACCTAAGTGCGAGAACCAAAACCCCTTAGCCAAGGAGTTGGACAGACTAGGACCCAGGAAGGATGAAGAGCAAAGACTTCTGCCAGGATCAGGACAGGACCGGTGACTTCTCTACAACGACGCCTGCGTCGTTCCCCTCTCTGGTACTCGGCTTCTCTTCGATTCTCCTGTGTCTCCCTTCTAATGGACTCCGCTGCACCCTCCTCAGGACCTCTTCTGGACAGGGATTCAGTCAGCAACCGATCAGTATGGCAGTCTGGAGCCCTTCTGTGTGTTCTGAGAGTAAGCTCTGACTAATTAACTAATGGTATATTCTATTATACCCTTCTACGCCCATGTACCTCCCCTTAATGTTGCTAAAATATGGGGCCACTACTTCTGATTGGACAGGGACAGGGGGTGGATTCTCGCACCATATCGATTTGGCCTAAATTGTAAAGCCTATTGTCTTTACGTTCCCACCCCTTCAAATTAATACATTCGCTTTATTTCCCACTCGTCTCATGACAAATGTTAACCATTAGGTCGTGGCCTTGGACGACGTCCAGGTTGACTTCATTCGTGTTGCTTTGCCAGCCAACAGGACACATGCGCAGAACCCTTTGCCTCTCGAGTTTTCAGATCACCAACCCAGGGCCAAGTTTACGAACTATTAAAAGTGCAAAAAGAAAATATTAAAATCACAGAATAAAATGTTTCACTGTATGCCCACTTTTTCTATTCTACTCCCATTTAATTATAACTTCTATCCCGCATTAGTAGCTTTAATAAACGACAATTTAGTAATGACATGAGAGCAAGCTGAAGCATGTTAAAACATCAAGCAGCCATTTTAATGCACACTGCGCAGAAGCAGAAATTTCCCACCAAGCAAAGAAAGACGTCACACCATGTGATCTGGTTGCGACATGCGCATTGAGGTTCCCGCACTTTAGCGGCCATTTTGGATTACAGACAAGCGTTATTCATTAGTAAAACACATATGCAAGCATCCTCACTGTTCGTGTAGTGTATGCAAAGGTTAGTATGAACAATACGAATTTTAATAAATTAATACTGTGAGGAGGATTGAATACAAGCAAGTTTCATTTATGAAACCTTGCTTCATCACATGCATGAAATAATAAAATCTTGAAATGGACTTAAGTTCTGGACTTTGATTTTCAAAGTTGTTAATTCGGTATCTAACTCCCACAAATGCACAACTGCAGAATCAGGCTCGATTGGGTATCTCTCAAAAGTATATTATAGACCATCTTGTTGAATTAATCTATTTTTTACTCTAAAAGGTTTATCTGACATTTTGTGGTATTTTAGGGTAACCCTGGCTCTGGCCATTTGCACAGTATGTTACAGATTGATTGTGTTGTTACTGACTGTGTACACTGATCTAACAGGCCACTGGGCTGACAAAGGAAAGAGACTCTCCATTGAAGAAAAACTTAAGGCCTACTCATCTTTAAACGAGGAGAACATACTGACGGTTTTCCAGAAAGAGTAGTCCCTTACCTTTGCAACATAGTACCCTGTCTGCCTCTAAATTGAGTCCCAAGCCTCTTGTTTTATAAGATCCAAAAAGATCAAGGATGACTTCACGTCGTCCCCTACACTAGACATTGGTCTGCCTATAAAATTGTACCCATACAGTATAACTACTCCAGTATAAGACAGCTTACTTATCTCATCTCACCAAGACCATAACTTTCCCATAGAACCCTACCATACCCAGATTCCAAAATTTCTTTGCCTGGCATAAACCCAAAATTTTGAGGAAGAGGACACATTTAGGGTCTGACTTAGGGTTTTGTTGCAACTCGTTGACTGTCTAGGTGGCTGATGTCATTACATTGGCCACCCTGATTGTTGGACTGGCCTTCTCTGCAGGGTCACACCCCAAATGTTTTACCTTTTACCCTCCACTTTTTGCTGAAATTCAGCCTTAGGGTGGTCTTCCCCCATTTTCTGCTGAAATTCATCTTAATTGGCCTTAGGAATCACTACTTATCAGAGCTAAAGTGATTGTGCTCACTCCCATAAACATGATAAATTGATTTACACATGAGCTGCATAATTAATTAAAATATAGGTCCTTGTAGAGTGGTATTACATATACCCAGGGTCAGTAAAGAAAATGCTACTAGTGGGGATGCAGCACTTATTGTGCCACCCACTTAAGTAGCCCTTTAAAATATTACCAAGGCCTGCCATTGCTGCCTCAATGCAGTTTACAATTCAACTTGGCAAAATAACCCTCTTGCCAAGCCTTAAAAGCCTCTTTCATTGTACATAAGTCATCCCAAGGTAGGCCTAGATAGCTCATATGGCAGAGTGCATTGTAATTAAAAGGTTAGACATGTACTTCCCTCCCTAAATGTATTTTTCCTACTGTGAGGCTTAGCTGTCCCAAAGAATAACATTGGGTTGTCTTATTACATTTAATAGGTGCTAACGTTTGATTGGGACCAGGTAGCATTTCATGTTTGGTATCTATGAAATTGTAATGGAAAATTTTATTTTTTAAATGTAATTCAGAGTTAATCAGATCACAAACCCCAATGACAATCCAATGGAGCACAAAAAATTATCTTACTTATATACAGCACTCAGTGATGTAACAGATAAGCAGGTGTGGGAACGACATAACTAGAGTACAATACTGGGGGCATAGCATAGAACTTAACAACATAATATAACAAGAGACAATCCATACATTCAATCTGCGTAAGCCCGTAGGCATTTCTCAGCTTCAATCTAAAGATCGCAGTTGAACTGTGCCCAGATTCTGTCAAACCTCATATGCGATTGGACACCCCTTACTCTAGCCAGTGCCTGTTCGGCGTCATATATTTGCTGAATGGTTACCTACCATTCTGCAGCCCGCAGAGGGACTACTGAAATCCACAATCTGACAATACAATGTCTGGCTGAGACTATACGTATAGACAGTAATCGTCTTAACCCAATGTCGAACTCCATTCTACAACCAAGCATTATTTCTGACGGAGTTAACTAGAGTTCAATTCCCAGTCTTACAGTGGTCAATGTAAACATTTCCTACCAGAATGCCTTCGGGCAGGACATGCCTATACCATTGTGCAGAATATCTGCTGCTTAATATCCACACTTAGGGCCACTAGGTTTGTTAGAAGTTTGCACCCCATCTCATGAGTTTTTCCGGTGTGTAATGCAACATTAGATTGCTGTAGTTTTAACTAGACTGTGTGTACAGCTCCCTCTACAGTCTCTAAAACCCAATATATAGCCGATGGAAGCACCTCCTAAGAGTACACTTTGCTCCATTTAGCAGCCAGGTGAGTGCTGTCATCACTCCTATACCTGCTCAGCTCTTGATAAACAGTGCTAATCAGAGATTTCCAAAGGGAAAATATTCTTTAATGATGAAGACAGATTTTACATTACAATTTTAAAAATGCCACTTTTAGAAAGTGGACATTTTCCTGCCCTTAGACTTTCGCTGCCCTGAGCCATTCTTCGGTCAAATGACTGGGTGTAACTGACAGTTAGAACTTGTGAATTTCTCCCAGGCAGTCACCCAATAGAGAGGGGAATTAAGTGTGCCTTAATAAGCCATTTGCAACTGAATAGCATAAAGGGCTTATCACCACCACATTGTGGCTTCAGCAAGCTTGGAGACAGGGCAGGGGAGTCATGAAATTCCAAGCACTGCAAAGAGAAACCTCTAAAAGCTTCTCCTAAACTTCAAAGGAGGCACCAGGTATAAAAATAGGGCCCTCAGACCCACACTTCAGTTCACTTTCTGCACCTGCTGAAGGACTCTCAGAGGACTGCCTGCTGCTCTGGCCTGCTGTGTATTCCACAAGGCTGCTAAGCTGCACCTGGAAGGACTGCTTTGTTGTCTGGAGCCTGCCTTGAACCCTCGGATGCCAGCCCTGCTGCATGAGCCCTGCATTTTCATTTGAGCCCCTGACTACCAGAGTGACTCCAAGGACTAGTCAGCTGGCCTCCTGTACAGAACCACAGGGACACAAAAGGCTACCACCATCGTGAACCTTAACCTGGACCCAGTCTCAGTGAGTCCTGAACGCCCAAGTGCTTACATAGTTCTGGACACTTGGTGATGGTGATTAAGGTGCCCAGATAGTCAAAATCTAAAACTTGGGACTTAAAACATTTCTTAGAACCGAGGGGAGACCTGAACCAACCTGCTTGTCGATCCTCCCAAGATGCATCGCCGGTCAGCCTGACTTTGCGGCCACAATATGGCTAAAATAGTAATTCAATGGCTATTTTATACATGTATTAAAAGTCAATTTCATTGTGGAAGTTGTATTATTGATAAAATGTTTCAAAAAGTAACTTTTAGAAAGGCACCTTTTCCCTGCCTGAAGTGCCTAAAGGTTAATTTGCATTAGCATACCAGCATCTGCCCAGCAAGTGCTTGACCTTAATTAGCTGTGAAAACTTCTCCCAGAGCAAAACAATGTCTTAGGCCTGGAGACCTTATGAACTGGCCTTGGGGCATTGGATTCATATAAGCTCAGGAAGGACAGTTTGGGTGCGCACAGGAACTTCATTACCTTGAAAGGGACAGAGGCGTGGCTTGCCCTTTCATAGTTCAGTATAAGGAGAGACCTGAAGAAGGGAAAGTCTTTGTCCCCAAGGAGGGATTCTTCACCCAGAACTTATTTGAAATGGACATAGGGGAGGGAACTGCTCCATTCCTTGGTCACACGTCTGGAAGAAAGGATTTTCCCATCTGGTGACCTGATTTACTAAGAGTTCGCATCAGGGTTGTGTCACTTTTTTGACGCAGTCAAAATAAAAAATCCATTTTGGGATTTTTAAAGCCATTCAAAGCCTGATTTGCTTGGCTTTGCATGGATTTGTACAAAAAAAAGTTACACAAGAAATTGCACAGCCCTGCCTTGCAATACCTTGCATCGGGAGGGTATTACATAGGTGGAGCATGTGCGTTCCAGTGCAATAATCCATGTACTTTGACCCCAACCCACATTTAGAAAGGCTTTTATATATAACTTTGTGCCAATATTGTGCACCTACCCAAGACTAGTGTAATGAGGAGAAACATCTTAATTTCTTCATCTTTGCATGTGTTCTGAATTCTGCAGCACACATACAAAGAAAAATAAGCCTCCAAGGATAGCTTTTTTGCAGGAAGGGACTTCTTCCTGCTCTAAAATAATCTTGACCACAATGCAGACACCATAGCATTATGGCACAAGGGTGTCAATGTTGGTGCTAGGCAACCCAAATCATGCCAGTGCAAGGTGGGAGCTGAAATGCGGCATATCTTTGCAAAAATGCACAGTTCGTCATTCTCCCTTTCACACAATAAAGCGCAGCAACTTCCACTCCTGCATTGTGCTCTGTGAAATTTGAATACATTCAAGCCTGTAGGGGTGAGGGGCACTGTGGGATTTTTTGCAATAAGGTAAACAGGAAATGCTGTAAAAGTGGTTATAGCTGCCACCAGGATGGTTTGGAAGTGTCCAGGAGTCACCCATCAGGACGTTTAGGGAGTATCCAGAGGTTACCCACACATACCCCAAGGTACAACCCTCTTTTGAACACTTTCATGATGATCAGAAGAGAACAAATGTAACTTTAAACATTGCTGTATGTTAAGCCTCTCTGTTCGGTGCCATAGCTACTAGGGGGTTGAGCTAAGGTTAATTTACAGATATTAGGGTTCATCTTTGCAAGTTCATTTCAATTGAGGTGGGCAACCCTCCACCCAAAATAATAATCTTTCTACTGACATTGGTGCTCAGCGGTGGGATCCAGAACATGTGTTTTGTAGTACCACACAGTGATTTTTAATTGGTGATTTGCTTTTATTGGTTTATTTCTTAATTCTCTGACATCTTTTCTTGTACTAAAGTATTGCACATTCAGTCTTTGTGTAGAGCTGAGGAGTTTGTGCACATAACAAGTAATGAAATTGAGGAGGGAATCCAAGAAGGAGTATTACCACATTGCCATCAGAACCTGGGGAGAGATCTGTCAGCTACAGTTCACATTGGAGGAGAATGAGGATGGAGGAGAATAAGAGATTATGGTTGCAGTTGAGGAAGCCCAAGTATCAGAGGGGGTTTTCACCAAGGAATATCACTGCATGTGTTTCCTAGGGAAGGGAAGAGTGTGTCCTCTCTCAGTCCCCATAACTGCTGAAGGAAAGGCAAGCTGAAAGGGTCTACAAATTGCAGCTGGGTACCTTCTCCCTTGCGGTGAAAATGTTGGCATTGGCTGCTGAAGAGAAAGAGTTGACCTCAGAGGAGAAGGAACCTTTTTGGCCCTCAAGAGGAAATGGACTTGAGGTCACTTGCGTTTCTGGCCTGGTCCACTGGATGATTGTGAACTCCTTAAAATAGACTAAGGACATAATTTATGGTTTGCTGGTTGTATTAATAGTGCCTTCTATTTTATGGCACTGCTAATATGATGGCTGGGATATTTGTCACATTTGTGATGGGGTAATCCATAAGGCAAAGGCTAAATCAGAACTTAAGAAGGTAAAATCTTTGACCTTGATGAACTTGCTTGCTATAGAAGACTCGCACTGCATTGCAGTCAGCCCCAAATCACCATGGTTATCTGGCCTACTGTATTCGTACACTGTCAATGACGCTCAGTGCTTTTTGATGCTATTTTTACTTAAAAAAATTAAAAACTGACACCTCTTGTTACACTTGTTTTTGTTGTTTTAGTGGTATTTTATTAGATTTGCGATTTTTATTGTTTGGTATTTTGACTTTATGACTGTTTTGGTACTTCATAAATGCTTTGCACATTCCCCTAAGTTTAAACTGTGTGCTTTAACATATCTACAAGGGGGTTGAGCTCAGGTTCATTTACTGACTTTGGGGTTCACCCTGACAAGTGGGCATAATTATTCCTTGAGGTGGGTGGCGGCCTACACAAAATATTAATCCACTTTCTTACAAACGGTCCTTCATCTCACCCATCCTTTCCAATCAGTATGTTGATACCCTTTGAGGACTTAGGGCCTGATTTAATTCTTGGAGGTAAGGGTACTCCATTGCAAGAGTGATGGATTAACCTTACTGCCAAGGAATTAGTTGCAGGCAGATCCTTCTCCATCGTAATTAAACCACTTCGACAGCTCTTTGAAGTAAGGAGCATTGCCCGTCACTGCCAGGAATACCCTAGTGGTAAGGGGCAGTGAAATCTGCTAAATAGTCCCATCACTGTGGGAGAGGACTCCCATGGTGAGGAGACCAAATTCTTCTTTATTTCCTCTTTTGACTATTAGTTCAAACATATATGTTCCATTAAGCTATTAAGCTATATTATATGGGCCATCAAGCTAGAAATGTAAAGGTAAAAGTGTTGCATGTAAGTATTTGTTTTATGAATATGGCCTACTTTACACAAAATGCGTAGTTTTGAACACAATGAACACCGAAAATGTAATAATTCCTTAATTTTTATTGCATCTTTTTAAAGAATTACTAATTTTATTAACCCTCTGGTGTTATTTTAACGCATTTTAAAACTACTGTTTAATCTATATGTTTTTATATAAGTATACTGTACTTATCCTGTATACAGGATAGGTAATCCTGAGCACCTTATACAGGGGATGACGTTTATACATTTGATTCTCCAGAGATGGCTCCAGGCTGGATTGTCATCTCAATTAGTTCTTCAATAGGTGTGAATCTGTGCTGGGCCCTCCACCTGTAGCAGCATCCTCCTTTCTTCTGTTTGGTACCTTCTCCTTGGTGCCGGAATGCAAGTCGTATCAACACTTCCTGCTCTCTTCCAACAACTAACTATGACAACTATAGTATTAATGCAGTATTGATTCATAGTCCATACTTGTTTTAATTTTTAGGTGTCTCTGGAACTGACATAGATGTTTTTCCAAAGAGCTTGTCATATTCAGGTGCACATTCTTTCACTACTATTTTCAGCACTGTGTCACTTAAAATTCTGTTTCTCTTCCTTATCACCTTCTCCTGTGGCTCCTGGCTGGACATGGTACTATCGAATTGTCTTCTGTGTGGATAGAAGCTGAAATCAAATGTACTTCCTGAAATGAGTGAGGTCATCACTTGCTGCTGTGCGACTGTCACAATTTACTGTTCATACTGATTCACAATTTCTAAATCAGTAGTTAAAAGTATAGTGTGGTTCTGAATTATTGTCTTTAGGAAAGAAACGTAAATCTTACTTAACATCCCCTATGTTGCGATTTGGTATTTATCGCAATTCAGGGAACACTAAATTCCTTCTCAATGTACATCAGGCTCTTAGTCCTTAGGTCTGTCACATGCCTAAAGTGAAAGCGTGTTAAACGCCAGCAATCGATTAAATAAATGCAATTAACATGTTCAATTGTCAGACAACATATCTCCTCCTGACTTCCAATTGAAACAATTTCACTGTAGATATCTGGTCAAGACCCTTAAAGGATGATGTCATCACGCCAAAATAGCCACCTTAATTAAATTTTTAAAAAAACTCTTAACAGATGCGAAACCTCATTTACAAGCTTTGGCACAGTCAGCAAAATTTCTCCTGCAAAGAATATAAAATATATAAGAACACAAAATACCTTAACCACATCCTTTCCTAATGTTACTTTAACAGTGGTGTATATGCTAGTAATTTCCATTGTGTTTTCCATTCTCCAAAGAAACACAAACCTTTGCCCTCTTAACACTTTAATGGTTGCCTTTGAGTCTGAGTGCTTTTTTAAAACAGCTTATATAGAATATAAAACTCTTCACATAAACATCCCTAAATATCAGTCTAAGAAATGGATGTGCTCAGCTAGATCCAGGACTATTTATAAGCAAAAGCAAACCAGTGCTCCACACCACTCTCATAAGAAAGAGCAACCCTTTCATTATCATCCTGAGGGCCTGAGGCCAAAAGGTGGCATGCCCTCCACCATCCACATTAGAAATACCATTCCTCTCCCCATCCTCAAGAAATGACTGAACATCCTGCTCAACAACAACAGCTGAATGGAGGAATGTGGAATGTACAATTCTCCCGTATAAATGCCGCCTAATGCTAACATTCCTGCAATTATTTTTCCAAGTGTTTGCACTGTTTATATTGCTCAAATGATCTGTGCTCGCAGAAGTGTAGTTTGTTATATTCTATAATATTCCATCATTTGCTTTACAGAGTACCTTCCAGTTGTTTCAGACCTCTACACTCTTGTAACCTATATATGGCCATTTTGTTGCCATACCCTTGTAAATTCCATACCCTTGTAAACTGTATTGTAAATTTTAACTTTGACCCATGTGTTGTATCATGTTCTATAACAATCAAGGGTTTAGTAAGTGCTATACAAAACAAGTCTAAATAAAAATAAATAATTGAAAATGCTATACATAGAGGATATGGAATCCCTTCCCACCTAAATATTCCACATACTCTTCCTTTTTCCTTTCAGGAAAGGAAGCCCTACTATTTAATCAAAACCAGGACTCAAGAGAAACATGAGACTCCAGAGGTTTAGCAAAGATAACTGAGAAGATGTAAAAAGCCTGCCCAGTCCAGCCTCTCACTGAATCCGTCCTCCCTTCCTATGCCGCCCTCCACTCCTTCTTCTGTTTCCCCAGATACTATAGGTACATCTCAGACACTGTGCCTGTTCTTCTCTGCTATTCCTCTGCTAATCTCTCCCCTAACCCATAGGCATTGTCCCTCATTTCTTAGTTTAACACTGCGCTGCTATGCAGATAGCTTTGCACTATACAATGCCCCAAAATGCACACATACATACATTTCATAAAATCAAGAGTAAATTCTTCACCTTTCAGTTGGAAAAAATATTTCTTTTAAATAAATGACTTTCGGACACTTGGCGCAGGTGGAATTTACTCCACCATATTACCCCTCTAGTGTACAAAATTCCATCAGTGGGTTTACCTCCACATTTGACATTTCCCCCAGCTTTCCGTTGTGACCCAACAATAAATAGGGTCACTGAAGTCTTTGTTAATATCCCTTGCTGCTGCTGACACATTGAGATCAAAACAATAGGTTTTTGTTTTTTTCCCATGACCTAAACTGTGTTCTTCATAGTCTTAGTGCATTTTTAAAGTCTGTGTTTTTCAGGCTGTATATGATGGGGTTACACAGTGGTGTCACAGCGATATACAACAATGACAGCATTTTGCTTTCCTTCATTGAATATGTTGAAGTTGGCCGCATATATGTAGAGCCCAGAGATCCATTGAACAAAATGACTACTGTGATATGGGAGGCACAAGTAGAAAATGCTTTTCGTCGCCCCTCAACAGACTGAATTTTTAAAATGGCTGAGATGATGTTGCTATAAGATGAAATAATTAAAATGAATGACAGAACTATCAATATAGTTCCAAGTATGTATGTAAGCACCTCAATAGAGCTTGTGCTGCTACAAGACAGTTTTATTAATGCAGTAGTATCACAGAAGAAGTGCTTGATTGTGTGTGATCGACAGAAGGAGAGTTGGGATATGAGTACAATGTGTGGTATGGGATAGAAAAGTCCAATTAACCAGCTTCCAAATGCCAGCCAGATGCACAAAGCCTCACTCATGATGTTCATGTAACGTAAGGGATTGCAAATGGCTATATACCGATCGTAAGCCATGACTGTGAGCTGGAGAAATTCTGTACACATCATCGACGCAAAAAAATACATTTGCAGAAGGCATTCAGAAAGGGGAATGTATGTGCCATTCTGAAAGAAATGGGTCAACATTTTTGGGAATATGATTGAAGTGGAACTCATATCGATGAAGGACAAATGGGTGAGGAAGAAATACATGGGTGTGTGCAGACTGGAACTAGTGTAAATTGTTGACATTATAATAAGGTTTCCTGCCATAGTTGCCAGGTAAATCAGTAGAAAAACTGCAAAAATAGGAATTTTTTGTTCTGAAAAATCAGAAAAGCCCACAATTAGGAATTTATCCAGTGAGGTTACATTTTCTTCTTCCATCTGTCCAATGCTGCTGCTTGGTTTTTTGCTGAAAGACAGCCTGAAAATAAAAACAAGAATAATATATATAGAATTGTTGGTAAAATGGCACAGACCTTGTGAGAAACTGGATTGTTGTTTGACTTGGGTGTGAGCCCTGGTCAAGCAACAGCCACAATCCCTTGCATGGTGAACCACAACAAGTCACTAAATCAACCTGTGCTTAACCCTGGGTGGCTTGGCAGAAAAAGCAGTCAGGCTTAACTTAAAGACAATGTGTAAATTATTCATGCAGCACTCAATAGTAATAAAGTGAAAACACAACACAAGAAATATCCCATGCCAATTTAGAAAAATAAAGTACATTTTAACAAATTATTTGACACCAAAATGAAAAATAAATCCAATTATCAGAACCAGAGTTATGAATTTTAAAATTTTAAGTACAAACTAGCACCTATAAGATCAAAGAGCCAAAGGCGGTCTTCTACTCATGTGAAACCGGGTCAAAGTAAAAAAATATGGCTTACTGCAATAGAGATCAGATACAATAAGTGGATTAAGCCCGTTCAGAGCTTACCTTTTGACCTAGTAGAAATTTTGAAAAAAATGTTTTGAGAAGATAAAACTTCAGAGGGGCAATGCTAGGTGGTGTCGAAGGAGGTAGCATCATCACCGGTAAGCCTTGGGTGGAAGCAGCGGAGAAGATTTTTACTTTCAAACTTAGTTAATTTTTTGGTACTTTAAAATCTGCAGCTGGATGAGGCAATAGGCTGTAGCCAAAGACGGTTCAGGATGTCAGACATCCCTTTGGCAAAAGATCGCTTTCAAGGGTTTGTTGTTGCAGAGAAGAAAGTTGTGGGAGTAGCCGCAAGGTCAGACCAACCGGTGATCTTGGATGGATAGATAAGGTGGTTGGTCCCGGTCTCCCCTCGGTTCTCAGAGCAGTTTTTCGCCAATTAGTTTCCAAGTTCTTAGTGTTGGAGTTTGGCTATCTGGGCACATTAAGCACCACATCCAAGGATTCAGGACTGGTGGGTCCACACTTTGGGGTTCAGGACTCACTCAGGCTGAGTCCTGGTGCGGGTTCAAGATGGTGCTAGCATTTTGCGTCCCTGTGGTAGGGGTGATAAGTCCTTTGTGTGAAGGCAGAACACAACCTTTTCAGTTCCAGTGGAGCTGTACTAAACTCCTCCCCCATCCTGCCAGCAGATAGGCCATACAGGCATATCTATCCAGTCATGTGAACAGGAGGTCAGAAAACTAGCCCTTGGATTCACCTTGGTAGACCTGAAGGCAGTTA
Source organism: Calotriton arnoldi (assembly GCA_963921515.1). Taxonomy (NCBI): domain Eukaryota; kingdom Metazoa; phylum Chordata; class Amphibia; order Caudata; family Salamandridae; genus Calotriton; species Calotriton arnoldi. The sequence continues at coordinate 241,885 of CAWUFW010014221.1, read as the reverse complement.
AAGATGCAGGATTTAAACAGCAGGGCTGGCCTCTGAGGGTTCAAAGCAGGTTCCAAGCAGCAAAGCAATCCACCCACATACATCAAAGCAGCCTTACAGAGTGCACAGCATGACACAGCAGCAGGCAGTCCTCTGAGAGTCCCTCCACAGGTCCAGGAGTGAACAGAAGAGTGGGTCTGAGGGTCCTATTTTAACACCTGGTGCCATTCATTTGGAAGATGGGAAACATGTATAGAAAGTCTATTTGAAGTACATAGAATTCCTAATGCCCCTGCCCTGGCTCCAGCCCAGCTGCAGTGACAATTTGGAGGCAATAAGTCCTTTATGTGAAGGTAGAGCACAGTATATTCAGTTTCAAGAGGGGCTGTGCTCAGCTCCTCTCACCTATTCTGCCAGAAGATGGTCCATTAGGATTTTTGGGAGGAATTAGCAAAGTCTGTCAGTTACACCCACTCATTTGACCCAAGATAGACTGCAGGCCCAAATTAGCTAAAGGCAGGAAAATGCCAACTTTTTAAAAGTAATGATAAACTAGGACGCCAGTCATAGACAGATCGCGCACTACCTAAGAACTCAGGAATGAGTGTATTAGCTCAATGTTAATCAAAACCTGTAGCATCATGTAAGATTGTTAAAGACGATTAATCAAATACACAACAAATTCAACAAAATTGCGAGAACAGATGATGATTGAATCCAAACATTTATTTGTATACAAGATGTAATACCAAAGATGATGAAATTTCTCCAGTGTCCCTCGGATTATGCCTCAGAAAGGGCCAAGAATAAAAATCTTTAGATATCTTACAGACTGAAATGAATATTACAAGAAAGTGAAAGCTAGCCTGCATAAAAAATCGCAATACATGCATGAAATAATAACATCTTGATAAAGGCGTAAGTTCTGACCTTTGATTTTCAAAGGTCTTTAATTAGATACTTACCTCCCATGAATGTGAACGCACAATTGTGGAATCAGACTGGATTGAGCATCTTTGAATAGACTTTTATGGACAGTTTTGTCATCTTGTTTGATTAAAGAGCCTTCTGCGCTAAAAGGTTGATTTAAGGTATTGTGGTATTGTAGGGTAACCCTGGCTGTGGCCATTAATGCACAGCATGTTATAGATTGGTTGTGTTGTTACTGACTGTGTACAATGGATGGGACAGGATTGGGTCTTGATTAGAAAGCACCCCTTGCATCATTCAGGATTGAATATATTATTTGGTCTTAGGAGAAGTGAGTACTAGAGCCTAAACCTGTTGTGTTTTGCCATAAAAAGGACCTCTACCGTATACTATTCAAAAAAACTTGTTGCTAAAGATATTCTCATGCACCAACATTTTTACATATAAATGAGCAAACATCCCCACCCATATAGGGATAATAAATAACAATGGTCCTTTACTCCCAGTTTGATAATCAAAACTAAGGAGGAAATTGGACACTCTTACCATATACCATGGTCTAGGTGTAGATAATGATTACCTTAACCAAGTTGAAAACTCTGGAAGATGACAGTAAACTGACCAAGGCTCACTGAGTTGTTAAAAGCAAACAGAGACAAGTGGTTTTACACTTGATGTAGCTGCCAGAAACACTGTTATCACAGAGAGTGCTGGACTGTACTCTCAATAATTAATTCTTGGGGTTCGCACTTGAACTTTAAAGGCATACATGGCAAAATGCTCCATAGTAGACATTATCGACAAAGACCTATGTTTCTGTTGCATCCTTAATTAAGTTTAGTAACTATGGGGCATATTTAAAAGCCCCTACTGCCATAGGAGCGTCACTTTTTGTCGACGTTTCAGTGGCGCTGTGTGCTGGATCATATTTACAAGGCCAAGCAAAGCCACTGTGTGTGGCTTTACACAGGCTTTTAAATATTTCTTTTTCATGCAGTACTCTGGGTCAAAGGGGTGTGTCATGGGTGTTGCTGTGGGTTTTCCATGGTTTTTTGACGTTGCCCCATATTTACAAGGATTCGTAAGTCTGAGCCAGTGCCAATAACTAACGCCTTTCCAGGGGAGGCATTGAAGTGGTGCAACAAGGAAAAGTACTTGTATTTTTCCTTGTTTTTTGCTTTTTGTACGTGTGCTGCATTCTGCACCACACATAGAAAGAGCTAAAGAACATTAATAATTGTTTTTGTGCAGGAACGTGTCCCTTCCTGCACAACAACGATCATCCCTGGTGCAAGGGAGCCTGCATTGGTGCGCAGCACTGGTTCAGTGGAGAATGCAGAGTTGTTCCATATTCTTGTAAATAGGGCACATCCCTGGATTTTTTAAATGGCGCAGCTCAGTGCAGCAAAACTGCTTTCGGTGCTGCCCTGCGCAATGTCTTTGTAAATATGTTCCCATATGTCATTATCGACTTCCAGCACAAAAGCCCTGTCTATACTGCTGTTCTCTAATAAAAGAGTGTGAGGACTGTCACATGCTCCCTGCCATAAAAACAGGCTTGAGGTCTGCAGCATTCTGATCCAGGCAGGTCACCATCCCTGCTCCCACCCATGACTCATATCCTCAGCTCTACATGACAAGTCTTCTGATGGATCTTCAGTTTCATTATTTTGAACTAGCAAAAAACCTATAATGTCTAATAAATATATTATTTGTTGACTGAGAAAAACATTTTTAAGTTTTTGGGGAAATATTAAAACAGACTTTTTGGGCTGGCAACAGTTGCACTGACTCTCGCTCATGGGAAACACACAGACTTGTGACATAAGATCAGGTAGTGATATGGGCAACCTAGATTGGAGAAAGGCTTCCTCTGGCCATGATATACTGCACATTATATACATACTAAAAAACAGCTTTAAAATGGTACAGGCCACCTAGCCTTGAGTCCAAATCCTGTTGGCCTACCTTGAGCAGAGTAGACAATAAACTCCGTCTGCAACAAGCTGTATTGCCTGTCCGGTGGTTCAGTAGTGCTTGTTATTGTGGGTTGTTGGCTGCAGGTGTCATGGGTGGACCGTAGAAAAGACGCTGGCAAGCATATCTATATGAGGAGGAGGAACGTCAATAATCGGGGGAGGACTCTGTGTTCCAGGTTTTTTTTTTTTTTTAACAAAGCCAAGAGAGACAAGCGAATGCTCACTCTTCAAAATCTTTATGCAGTTCTTCTCATTCACTGGTACCTATATATAAACCAGTTGTCAGGAAGATTTTGCCCCAGGGATGTGTTCCCTGATGTTGAACGTGGCAAAGGTATCTCCACAAGGGTAGCAGCTAAACCATTAAAAATATTGACTAAAAGTTGTGCATGGTGTACCACGAGTGATAAATCCTCTGAGGTGGAATACAAAGTTAAGGCTATCTTTAATGGGGTTCTTGTTTCTTTTCTTTCCCGTCATTCTAATCTCTTTTCTTTACTCTTTTTTTGTTTTTCTTTCTCTTCCTTTCTTCCTGTCAAATTCACTTGTATATGAGTGTAGCAGAAGTATGTACAAAGGTGCAACATACGAAGAAAGCAAATAAAAACTAAGTAAAAGAGCATGTGAATATAGTTCTAACAACAAAAAATATCTGATAATAGATTGTGGCACTGAAATAACCTGCACAAATAGAAGAGTCATTCCAGAACCACCTATACTACTGCAGAATTGCTAGTTGTCATTACTGTATCACTAAATAAAAAAACACCAGTTAGTGGTACAATAACGGAAAGGCTAAGAGGCATATTTATGAGAGCCTTACATCACGTTTGCACCATGTAAAGTGGTACATGTGTGACGCAAGGCTCTGCATCAAATTTATGAAGCCATGCAAACCCACCTTGCATGGATTTGAGTGGCCTCATAAATCTTTGTAAGACAACGCAGCTTAAATTGCTGTGTTACCTTACTCTGTGCTCGGGAGGCATTCCATGGGTTTATCCATGCAACACCCATGGATTCTGATGCTGCCCCAGATTAACAAGATCATGTAAACTTTGGGAAGCTCCAAATCATTACACCTCCCGAGGTGAGTTGTAACAAGGAGAAATATCTTTAATATTTTTAATATCTTCTTGTTATTTCCACTTTCTATGTGTGCTGCATTCTGCAGCATACATAGAAAGAGGAAAACGCCTCTTTAGGATTGTTTCTGTGTGGGAAGGTGCACCTTCCTCCTCAAAGATAACCCTTCTGACAACACAGCGCAGGGAGAAAGGACAGAAGTGCACCGTGGTGCTAAAATACGGTGCATTTCCTGCCCTTTCACTTTAGCGTAGGGGAGCGCACCAAGATGACTTGCTGGGCTCCCCTGCGCCAAATCCCTGTAAATAAGCCAATTACATTTGCTGCACTCAACAGCACACATTGAAAGTGGAAAATGCCTCTTAGGATTGTTTCTGTGCAGGAAGGTGCCCCCTCCTCTACAAAGACAATCTTGCCGACAACACAGAAACCTTTGCAACATGGCGGAAGAGTGGCTGCATTGGCGCTACACTGCCAAAACTGCCACAGTGCAGGGGCAAAGGACAGGGAAGCACCATATTGCAAAAATACGGTGCATTCCTGCCCTTTTTCTTTGGCATAGGCCAGCCCAGCAAACTGACTTGCTGTGTTGCCCTATGCCACATCCTAATAAATTAGGGCCTACAGGTGTATCTGCCCGTGGTTGCTCTGATTTCCTTTCAGATGCTACTTTAGTTTTCTGAAGCAGTTATTGCATACATTTTACCACATTCAGGACTATGTCAAGGCAAAGCAGCAGTAGCAGAGAGAAGAAAGTGCTTCTGTTTGTTTCAATCCTGTATAACCTGAGAAACATTAGGTCCTCGCTCTAACAGACTATTTTGCACCCTGGTCGGGATTTCTTTTAGGCATTGCTTTTTTTTTTTTTTTTTTAAATAAAACGTGGCCTCGCATAATTCCTTATTAGTTGGGCTTTTGAACTATTTTGGTTTCTTCCCTTTATACTTTTTGCGTATTTTCTTCTTGTGGGAGGCTAGTTCGAGCAGAAAAGTGAACTGTTCATTCCTGCTGACTTTAAAAACTGTCTGTAATGTACATGGAGTAGCAAGAATGAGTTTTGTAGACATTGCACATGTGCATGAAAAATCACGCTCTTTAATTTGACCCCTATTTGTATCAGTGAATATTGATAGAAGAACTGCAGGTGTATTTTTCACGCAGGTGTGCGCCCAGGAGGAAGTTGCAGACTATGCGAGATTTATGCAGACAATCCACATGTGCGTGAAAAAAAATCACACAAATTCAAGTGACCCCTATTTGTATGTGTGAATGTTCATAAGTGAGCATGTACCCCAAGGATCTGTCAACTGCCCTTATCTGTCAGAAGCAACCACAAAGTAACCTGGCTTAGGATATTCTGTGAGAAATGCACATGGTTCAACATCATTAATGCCAGCCCCACTGTCCTTCTCCGAATCCTATTTGGGAATAGAGCTGCTTGGTCTATTTCATCAATAACAATGTTCCTTCTCTGGGCAAGGGCCCAGTTACTGCACCGCACACTTTAATTTTATCTTCATTGAAGTTGTATTCATTTATTTCTCGTTTCCAAATGTATTTTCTGCTGGAAAGCCTTCTGGTATCTGAAAACATTCAGAAAGAAATTTGGATTTCTTAGCTCCTCACACTAGCATTGCATCTACACGAACACACTTGAATGAAACATTTGGAAGGGTCAAAATTGTTACTTAGGAGGAGAGACTGAAATTTCAGTTCAGGAGCTGACTTTAGTTTTAGGACGGTAGGTAGTTTTATGGAGGCTTGGAACGAGATTTACTGCAAAGTTCTGTGGCGGGATGTACTTTCCATTGTGAGTAATGATTTACGTTACTTGGGGCCATATTATCAAGAAGGGCGTTAAAATTATCGCCGCTTTAGCGGCAGGAAACTGCCGCTAAAGCGGCGATAATGGGCTTGATAATATGCCCTTGTGAATTCCCATAGAAGCCCATGTTCTGGTGTGAACATGGGCTTCTATGGGAATTCACAAGGGCATATTATCAAGCCCATTATCGCCGCTTTAGCGGCAGTTTTCTGCCGCTAAAGCGGCGATAATGTTAACGCCCTCCTTGATAATATGGCCCAAAGTTGCCTAAAGTAATGAAAAGTAGAGATATTCCCAATGTTCTGCTACTTTATGTTAAGGGAGCGTACCTAGGGCCATATTATCAAGAACGACGTTAAAATTATCGCCGGTTTAGCGGCAGAAAACTGCTGCTAAAGCGGCGATAATGGGCTTGATAATATGCCCTGGAGAATTCCAATAGAAGCCCAGGATCACAGCAGATCTTGGGCTTCTATTGGAATTCTCAAGGGCATATTATCAAGCCCATTATCGCCGCTTTAGCGGCAGTTTTCTGCCGCTAAAGCGGCGATAATTTTTAACGCCGTTCTTGATAATATGCCCCCTAGGGTGGTAAATGTGCAAAACTTCATCTACTAACATATGTAAAAAGCGATTAGAACAAAAAAATGACCCCTCCATGAGACAAGTGTGACAGTAGAGCAAGTTTTAACTCATCGTATTTTCAACGTAGTATTGTTGCTGCACTGTAGACCACACATACAGATTGGGAAAATAATTAAAGCATAGTTTTAGTACTGGTAGGGTCCCCTTCTAATACAAAACCTATGCTTCAGAATACACAAACACCGTTGAATTATTGTGCAAGGATGTGTGCGTTGGCGTAGGGCAGCCTAACATGTGCCAGCACAGGGAGAAAGGTAAACACCACAATGTCTTACTAGATATTGAACTGTTTTTATCTCTCTTACTTTCACACAAGGCAGCACACCAATTTTTATTGCTGTACTGCATTGCATGAAGATGTAGTTGAAGAAAGTCATACTTGTTGCCCCGATCAACCCCATTTTTTGATTGATACTGGTGGTAACTGATTCTGATTGTGCTCCGGGCTGTGCTAACAAGACCCGGGGCCAGTGCTCTGTGTAAAAGGTATATAGTATTTGGTGCAATTACAATTGGTATGACAACATACCTGTAAGCCCCTAGTTTATGGTAGGACCTCTGGTTTAGAGGCCCAGTAGATTTAATGCACTGAAGTGAGCACTGCTGTGTTGCCTGCTGTTATTTTAAAGGCAGCCCTGCCTTGCAGGCTGATTTTAAAAGTACATTATATGCAAATTCGACTTTGGAATAAAAAATAAATGAATGTGTCTGTCTGTAAAGCAACTGTTGCTCATGTAAAGCGCTCTGATACCTTTGTTTTGAGTAGGCGCAATATAAAACCCCCCCCAAAAAGCTACTTCAAAGTTTCAAACTACCTTATTTTTAAATATAAGTCACCCCTAAGGTCTCCCCTAGGTGCCCCAGGGGTAGGGTGCTTTGTAACTATAAGCAGGGCCATTATAAAATATTTTTTATATGCCGTGGCGAGAGAAAAACTGCCTATTGCATTGTTCCCCATTGTAGCACATTGGCTCTATGGGCTAACATGGGAATACTTTAATACAGTATAACTATTGATAGGAGCGAGATAAAAAAAATATACTTTAAAGTATTAAAGTGATAGAATAAATCCAACCACTTGCCATGGTTCAAATTATTAGAACTATCACAGAAATGAAGTTATAGAACTTGCTTTTCTGATGTGCTACAATCCAGCCTTCAAGCAGCTTCTCTGGCTTTGTCAACCTTTGGCGCTCTGCCAAACTGCCCTGATGAGGTGTGAAGTGGCCTGCATAGAGACAAAGGACATCTGGTGGGAGGAGCTGCAGAGGAAAAGGCTGCATAGCCAAACTGGTCTTCAAAGAGGGAATGACATTTAAGAAAGGACACAGTCTCAACCCCACTTCCTGCACCCCCAACCAGACAGGCGCCTCAGTAATTTAATTAGCAGAGGGACTGGAAGGCGAGTGTTAGGGAACTTAGCCATGTCAGTGGGTTGACTTAGCCAGATGTTAACCTCCAGAGAGAGCTTCTCTATTTTGGATTTTAAAGGAATAGTTCTTTCTGGGACAAAAATATGCCACACTTTGAAGGAAGTTGTCATACCTGAGGGTGGCACCCTGCACCCCATTGGTCAGGGGTGCCTCTCTGCTTGTCACCAAAGAACACTGGATAAATATTGGAGAGCTGTCCAGCAACCTAGATCCCTGCCTAAAATTTCAAGAAGAAGAAGGACTGCCCAGCTGGAATGCTGGACTGCACCAAGAGGACTCCACTCTACCTGACTGCCCCTGCTGCACACTTTGGGAACTACGGACCCAAGGACTTTGCCTTGCTTTAAAAGGTGAAGGAGTGGACTCCCTGAAAGCAATAATTTAAAGGAGCTCCACCTGCATCATCTTCAGTAAGAAGAAACCAGCTGACCACCTTCATCTGGACGTTAAAGGATTTTGCAGGTGCATTGTGAGAGATGGAGTCCCTTCATCCCAAGGAGAAACTCAGAGCTTCTGTAACCTTGGATTGGTGTTGTAGACACTTTGGAACCCTAAAAGGAAATTCTGTAAGAAGATCCAGAATTTTGGAGAAGATTGGAGAATATTTGGTAAAAAGTGACCGACCCATTGACGAGAGTCAAGCCGGAGATGTCGAACCACGACCATGCCTGAGATTCAGGTTTTCCCTGCTGAAGCTACAGAGCATTTCATTGTCAATGAGACTTCCAGCAGTTGACTGAGGCATCAACTTGAAACCAGAGCTGATGAGGAGCCTCACTAGACGTTGAGAGAAAAAGCTAAATAAAGTGACTAAGTCAGAAGGTAAAAACTTGTGTATCTGACCCCCTCTCCATCGCAGTTGGCCTGAAACTTTGACTTTGTCCTGGAGCATGTCCAGGTGTTCCAAAGTGACACTTTTGGCTTTTTGGCTGTTTATTTTTAAAAAATTCATATTGCCGGTCCCTACTTTGTATCTTTGTTGTTTTGGTGTCGTTTTAATCCTATTTTTATAAATTCATGTTGGATTTGATTGTGTGTTGTGTCTTACATATTTAATATATTGGTGTTTTTAAATGCTTTACACACCTGTCTCCTAAGTTAAGCCTGCCTGCTCGCAGCTAGCTACCAAGGGTTGAGCAAGGGAATAATTTATTGAGACCTTGACTGGGCCTTAAAATGTGATTGTGGCCTATTACTAGTGGTAGGTCTCTACCTGCACATACAATAAAAACAGTAAATCTGCTTCTTGGAGTTGCTTAGTTGAGAAACAACCAGATACCCTAGCATTGATTGGCACACTGAGAAAACAAAATGCAGAGAGAGAAATGTATGGAATTTGAGTGCAGCTAAACTGATTACCCGCATTCACTTTATTTTATTTCCAGCCCCTCATGCAAGGTTTTTCCTGGCAGTGATGGTCAGGAAAAACCTGGCATAACACCTTCAACCCTAAATAGGGCACGTGTTAAAATATTTTCCATCGGCAGAGGCAACAGGGGCTCCGTCAATAAAAAACCTAAGGCCCATCTGTATTTAAATGAGTTGGAATGAACTGTTTCCATGCACCATGTCATGCGGACATAGGTGGGGCACACAATGGGCCCCAGCCACCGTCCACATGGGCTTATTCTCCCTGTGGCCCTCTTTGTGGCCTTTTACCTACCTTTCCACTGACCTTTTCATGGTGTACCTGCCATGAAAAGTTCGGTGGAAAGGCAGGTCATAATTTCCACGGCGTTGCCCATGTCGACATCGTCAACATTGACCGTCACTGTCCCTGCCGCAGGAGCTCGGATCGTGGCAGTGTTCTGGAGGCAGTCTGGAGGTGCCCCCCATTGTAATCTGGTGGACAGACCACCAGGAATGCGTGTGGTTGGACCGCCAAAAGGCACCTACGACAGAGAGTAAAATCTTTGACTGGGATGAACCTGCTTTATGCATCTGACCCATGCTCCAGTGTGGTATACCTGAAATCACTGCTAGGTCCCAGTCTATGGCTTCTGTAGATGATCATTGCCACTTAGTGCTTTAGGTCATTGTAGTTTCATTATTTTGACTAACATTTTCCATATTTTTGTATTTTGGTTTGGAATGTTTCTTCTGTTGTGTTTTCATTTTAATTCTATTTTGGTACCCCATAAATATTTCACACATTGCCCTAAGTTAGGGCTGTCTGCCCTGTGATATACCAACCTGAGGCTCAGTTTAATTTAGTGACTTTGGGTTAATCATGACATGTTAGTGTTAATAATCCTTGAGGTGCGTGACTGCCCATCCCAAATATTAATCCACTTTGTTACAATTAGACTAAGGGCTAAGAGTAGGTTCAAGGTTAGGTTTAGGTTCACAGCAAAGTTTGGTTCATGTCTAGGGTTAGATTAGGGCTCAGGCTACTTTCTAATCTCAGGGTAGGGTGGAACGGGGCAGGCTGTACCCCTGGGAGTTGTTGTTGTCTGCTGGTGGTTGGAGCTGTCTTTCACGCTTCCCTGAGCGGATACTAGGTCGGGCTGGCGGGCTATTTCTGTGTCAGCGCTGGAACCAGAGGTTTCACAGAGATGACCAAAGATAAGCATCTGTTAATGGGGAAACAAAGTGCCATTGACAAGTACGCTCATGGGGGGCAAAGGCCTTGCTTCCAAACTTGGTGTCCGCTGAGACCCAGGTTGTTCCGCCTCCTCCGGTGACCCCAGCTACAGTGGATATGGCCTCAATTCTGGCAGTTATAACTCAGACCTGAGAGACATTGGAAGCAAGTATTGGGGAAGTCTCCTCAGATGCAATGCTGCTTCATCAGCACCTGTGACAGGTGAAAGATTGGATCACAAAAGCAGAGTTCAGGATTTCTGATGTAGAGGATTCTGCCAAAACATTGCAACAATCCCTGTCTAAAATGTCGGTAGTCACCAGAGAACTGGCTTCCAGAGTGCAGGACACCAAGGGGAGGGCCTGCAGGAATAACCTCTATTTTATGGGCTTCCTGGTGGGTTGCAAAAGGTTGGCACTAGAATTTTTTTTGCATAACTGGCTAACATCTGTCATGTCACAGATTCCCTGTCCTCCTGTTTTGTCATTAAGAGCACATTCAGAGCTTTGACCCAAAGGCCTCTGGTAAGGGCACCAACCCGTCCTTTCATTCAGAACGTGTTAAAATATCATGCTCATTAGGCGATCATACGCTTCGCCCATAGTCGGCTGTTCATTGGGTTTGAGTCCCGGAAGATCATGGTGCAACAACAACGCAAGTCCTTTCTTGAGGTTAAGCATAAACTGAGAAATCTGAACTTACACTACATGTTGCTCTATCCTGCCAAGCTGGAAGTTATGCACCAGAAGCGCACATACTTTTTCTACTAGCCGGGGGAGGGTTGGGAGTGGGCTGAGGAGCAACGCCCCTATGACTAAACCAACAGCCGGCCTGGGGAGGCAATGGGGACACTACAGTGGACCCAGAGATACTCACCAGGCATCTGCAACCCAGCAGCTGGGTCTGATGGCACTCAGGTGTGGTGGATGGGTCAAATCTGAGCCCAGGGGTGGTAACATCAACAACACACTACCTGATGATGTGTCCCAACTGAACCCTTGGGCACGACAGAAGCCGCATGTTGAATGTTCCCAGGCCACCCGCCAAGAAGTTGCAGCACAAATATGTCTGCTGTCCTATTTTTTTTGCCAATGTTCCTCTTTGTTCTGAGTTAGTGTGATCCTATGGCACACATTTTATTGGACACTCCCAAGCATCAATGTCATGAGAGGTCATGGGTAACTGTGTGCTTTGGTCTTCCTCTCCAACTGATCTGTTTTATTTGGGGGTTACTGTGGATTATGCTTCACTTCTGTTTTTCGCATTTATTCTTTGCACTATTGTTTTTACTTTCTTCTCGGGGTGGGGTTGGTTGAGGTCGGACCGGGATTGGTTTGTGTTTTTTTGTTTAGGTTGGTCCTATCCCTGCAATGTGACAGGTGCTTCTTGTGCCAGAAGTGTAGGGTTAGTGGGAGGGAGGTGGATGGGGTGGGTTGTTATTTGTTCCACTTGGTTTTTGTTCTGCTTGTCTGACAGACTGCTTTCATTGGACAATTCATTTGCTGTACCCGTTATTGCCTAAACACATTCAGCTGTCACATTATGGTCTGCATGCGTCACTGGGCAAGGGGCCTTATGCTTTAATCTTGGAATGGTAAGGGGTTCCTTGACTGTATCAAGAGAGGTGGTTTTACGTGCTGCACAAAGAAGTAATCCTGATGTATTGCTTCTTCAGGAGATGCATTTGGTCAGTAATATGTGCCTTTTCCGTGCTCACTTGGGCTTTGCACCGGTATACCATGCGCGTTTCACCTGAGGTTCCAGAGGGGTTGCCATTTTGATCTGCAGGGTACCTCCTCTTCATGTTTCGCACAATTGGTATGACAGATTGAGGAGTTGCATGGCAATCTTTGGCGTCATTGTTGGTGTCTGGCTCTTGGTGGCTTGTATTTATGCCCCCCCCCTCCACTATCTGCATCATTTTTGGGGACTGTGGGCAGTCTTCTAGTGGGACAACTGAGCAAACTAGATTCCTGGAGGGAGATTTCCACTCCCGATCATAGGTGACATATCTCCACTAGGGTTGTGTCAGATTAAGATTGGCTACGTGGCTTCCAAGGGCACGGTCTAGGAAGCTCTCAAGGCCACCATCCACTGGGGACATTATCAGTTTCCAATTCAGGTTTCACAAGCGGTGGGATCAGGCAATATTGTCCGGAAAGCGTGACACGCCACCCAGTCACGTATCAATCAATGAGGTAATAAAGCCAGCAAGACCCTCCATTGGTTATGTAGTAACACTCTCAAATGCGACCCAAATCCACACATAATTGTTCCATCGGGCTGGAACTCTCTAACGTGTCAGAGATTGTAGATGAGTTCACAGCATTCTGTGCACTGCTTTATATAAGGAGGACAGCCTAGATGGGGCAGAGGTGGAGCACTGTCTCCGTGCGCTTCCACTATGATGGTTGACGGATGCGGAGCACAAATCACTCGAAGCCGATGAAGAGGAACTTTTAGTGATTCTTACCCAGCTCCAGGGTACATTCCATGCTTCTAGAAGCAACAGATAAAAGGTGTTTGTGGTCAGACCTCCTTATGGCAGAGATCTTGGTGGTTCATAAATTTGGGAGACCTCCCGAGAGCTGTTCCTCCTATCAACCGATATCTTTGTTGAAATTGTAGACCAAGTATTTGTAAAGGCATTTGCCAATTGGTTAATGGCAGCTTTTGGATCATTGGTGACCAGAGACCAATCTGGTTTTATGCCCAAAAGGGCCACTAGACATAATATTCGTTGAGTGTTCAATTTCCTGGTATTGGCAAAGAGGTTGCTGGGACCTCTGGCCCATTTTCTGGTCGACTTCAAGAAGGAGTTTGATTTGGAGAGCTGGTCATATATGTTCTTATTATTAGAACACCTCAAGTTTGGTCCCTTTTTCCGCCGCTATGTTCAGTTACTATATACCGTTGTGTTAGTCTTGGAGCGGTGGTCTCTGAGTCCTTGCTGGTGCAGAGACAGAATATTTAATCAGAAATATTGAGAGACATGGATATTAAGTCAAGAATATCATGGAAGAAGAATATTGAGGTAAGTAATATCGATGTTACAAATATAAAAAATTTGTGTTAGTATGAAATATCGAATTTGAAAATATCTGTATTAAAAATATAGTTGTTCATACTATTGATTTTTAGTAATTTCATGTTGAAGTATAATATATAAATTTATTTTGTTAATGTTATTTGTAGTAATTTTATGTTTTTATTTATTTATTTTTAGGAAATATATATTTTTTAATTATTGATTTATATTTTTTAGGAGCAGGAGGTTGGGTTCATAGGGGATAAGGGTGGGGAGTAATTTAAAATTATTTGTTTGTTTTAAATAATTGCATTTTATAAAATTTTAATTTGTATTTATTTGTTTAATTTAAAAAAAAAAAAAAATATATATATATACAAGGCAATTCCAGCGCTCATTGGAATTGTAACTTACCCTGCTACGGTATTCACCATTCTGTTGCATGCTGGTAGCTGTGGTCTCACATTTGACTACAGCTGCTTTGAGTTAGCAGGGTCAGCTGTTCTCCCATTAATGGGAGGGCCGAAGAACAAACTAAGGAGGGAGAAGGTGCAATCTGGTGGTGAACGGTGTCTGAGGAAGGCTAAGGAAGCCAAAATGCATTACGCTGCACCATGACAGTGAATAAAGGGTTCCTGAAGAAATCCCTGCTGTGTCCTTGGTCTACTTTTAGTTAAGTGGTCTTCTTCGCTACATTACAGTGTCTGCCAGGAGCACGTTACAAGGACCAGTCCAGTGACGAGTCCCGGGTTTCAGCTGGCAACAAACTTTTTGTGAATCAAGGGATTGATTATCCCGGGACCGCCATGAGAACGGGCCATGCAAGTGGCCACTGCCAGGAGGCAGCCTGTGACTTCACGGGGGGAGTGCTCACTGTAGTTTCTCTCCACGGCCCGGTCTGAACTGTGATTGTGGTTTGGGCATTGGGGACTCGAGGGAACCCAGGACACTCATATACAGATGGCACCCGCCACTACATGGCCCCCCCTTACAAGGCAATTCCAGCGCTCATTGGAATCGTAACTTACCCTGCTACGGTATTCACCATTCTGTTGCATGCTGGTAGCTGTGGTCTCACATTTGACTACAGCTGCTTTGAGTTAGCAGGGTCAGCTGTTCTCCCATTAATGGGAGGGCCGATGAACGAACTAAGGAGGGAGAAGGTGCAATCTGGTGGTGAACGGCGTCTGAGGAAGGCTAAGGAAGCCGAAATGCATTACGCTGCACCATGACAGTGAATAAAGGGTTCCTGAAGAAATCCCCGCTGTGTCCTTGGTCTACTTTTAGTTAAGTGGTCTTCTTCGCTACATTACCGTGTCTGCCAGGAGCATGTTACAATGACCCGTCCAGTGAAGAGTCCCGGGTTTCAGCTGGCAACAAACTTTTTGTGAATCAAGGGATTGATTATCCCGGGACCGCCACGAGAACGGGCCATGCAAGTGGCCACTGCCAGGAGGCAGCCTGTGACTTCACGTGGGGGAGTGCTCACTGTAGTTTCTCTCCACGGCCCGGTCTGAACTGTGATTGTGGTTTGGGCATTGGGGACTCGAGGGAACCCTGGACACTCATATACGGACGGCACCCGCCACTACATGGCCCCCGCTTACAAGGCAATTCCAGCGCTCATTGGAATCGTAACTTACCCTGCTACGGTATTCACCATTCTGTTGCATGCTGGTAGCTGTGGTCTCACATTTGACTACAGCTGCTTTGAGTTAGCAGGGTCAGCTGTTCTCCCATTAATGGGAGGGCCGAAGTACGAACTAAGGAGGGAGAAGGTGCAATCTGGTGGTGAACGGCGTCTGAGGAAGGCTAAGGAAGCCGAAATGCATTACGCTGCACCATGACAGTGAATAAAGTGTTCCTGAAGAAATCCCCGTTGTGTCCTTGGTCTACTTTTAGTTAAGTGGTCTTCTTCGCTACATTACCGTGTCTGCCAGGAGCACGTTACAAGGACCCGTCCAGTGAAGAGTCCCGGGTTTCAGCTGGCAACAAACTTTTTGTGAATCAAGGGATTGATTATCCCGGGACCGCCACGAGAACGGGCCATGCAAGTGGCCACTTGCAGGAGGCAGCCTGTGACTTCACGGGGTGGAGTGCACACTGTAGTTTCTCTCCACGGCCCGGTCTGAACTGTGATTGTGGTTTGGGCGTTGGGGACTCGAGGGAACCCTGGACACTCATGTACGGACGGCACCTGCCACTACAGGGCCCCCCCTTACAAGGCAATTCCAGCGCTCATTGGAATCATAACTTACCCTGCTATGGTATTCACCATTCTGTTGCATGCTGGTAGCTGTGGTCTCACATTTGACTATAGCTGCTTTGAGTTAGCAGGGTCAGCTGTTCTCCCATTAATGGGAGGGCCGAAGAACGAACTAAAAACACGCAAAGGCCGGCCTTGGGGGATGGGGTCCCCGGGGCCATAAATGGCCTGAGGAGGGGGGCCATGCAGCCCCCCTCCAAATATATATATTTTTTAAAAACAGTGGCCATGCCCCGGGGATGGGGTCCCTGGGGCCGAATATGGCCTGAGGAGGGGGGCCACGCAACCCCCCTCCAAATATATATAAAAAAAAAAACAGTGGCCATGCCCCGGGGGATGGGGTCCCTGGGGCCGAATATGGCCCCGGGAGGGGGGCCATGTGGCCCCCTTCCATTTTTTACAAAAATAGGGGTCAGGCCCTGGGGGATAGGCCACACAGCCCCCCTTCTTAAAAATAAATAATTTAAAAAAACATGCGATCGTGCCGGAGGCCCCGCCCCCTCCCAGCAACACTCTGCAAACGCGCCCTGTGGCGCGTTTTAAGTTGGGGAATTAATTCCCCTTCAATCCTGAGGGCCCCTGGGGGCCAACTAGGCCACCAGGTACCTCCAGTAGGCGCCACAGGCCTGCGTTGCAGAGAGTTGGTCCAGGCCACGCCCCTTTTTACACCTCTCTGCAATGCAGCTCTGTGGCGCTTACTGGAGGTACCTGGTGGGCTAGTTGGACCCCAGGGACCCTCAGGATTCAAGGGGACTTAATCCCCCAACTTACAACGTGCCAGGGGGCGCGTTTGCAGAGTGGTGGAGAAAGGGGGCATGGCCTTTGTCTACCTCTCACCAATTCCACTGCGTGGGGCTTACTGGAGGTAAAAGGTAGGCTAGTTGGCCCCTAAACGACCCCCAGCAGTGAAGGGGACTTCAATCCCCATCCAAGAGTGTGTCAGGGAGCACGTTTGTAGAGTGGTGGGCAAAGTGGGCGTAGCCTGGTACGAGTACTTACCAGTGCTGCTGTGTGGGACTGACTCGAGGTAATAGTTTGGGAAGTTGGCCCCCAAGGATGTCCTTGGGGGCCAACTACCCCTCTTGTTACCTCCAGTAAGTCCCACACAGTGGGATTGCTAATACGTCTTCGGAGGCCATGGCCCCCTTTCTCTACCACTCTGCAAACGTGCCTCGTGGCAGACTACGGGATGGGGGATGAAGTCCAATTTAGTCCTGAGGGAGTTTGGGGGCCAAGAATCCCTCCTGGTACCTCCTGTAAGTCCTACGCAGTGGAATTCCTGAGCGTTGGTTGGACGCCCAGCACCATTTCTCCACCACTATGCAAACGCGACTACTAGTTAAAGTAGCATATTTCTGCACCTCTGACTTAGAGGTAGTTTTAATCCCCCTGCCCAATTATGTACTAGGGCCTTACAGAGGAGGTCATGCTAATCACAGGGGTACCCCAATGCATAGTGTTCCCTAGTGTATGTAGGTGTTTTCACTGTATTCTAAGTGTCTTTTAGCATAGCACTGGCTCTAGGCCTGGTTAGTCAGAGTCAGTTACCACCAGAACCCGTCTGAAAAAGTTGTGGGCACAGGATGATTTTGCAACAAGGCCTCTTTCTGCTCCTCTGTTGGTTCTTTCTGCACATGTCTTGCTTCTTCCTGCACTTTTCTTCATCTTTGTGGACTTCTGTTGCTTCTTTCTGTATTTCTTTTGCTGCTTTCTGTGCGTTTTTTCTTCTTTCTTCACATGTCCTACCTCTGTAGGCATAGTTAGAAACTAGCATTTAAAAAACCTTTGAAATTCACTTAAAAAACCATAGGTTTCTGGCACGCTATAGTTAGAAATTAGCATTTAAAAAACCTTTGAAATTCACTGAAAAAACCATAGGTTTCAGGCACGTTATAGTTAGAAATTAGCATTTAAAAAACCTTAGAAATTCACTGAAAAACCATAGGTTTTAGGGAAAGTTATAGTTAGTTGGACATTTCACTCGTACAAAACCATAGAAATTCCCCTGTTATAGTTAGTTCAGCTAACTATAACTCGCGCCCGCAATGCACTGCTGATGATGTCACATATTACATCACTCATGACATGGTCAGTGACATCACTGATGACATCACTGATGACATCTCAAATGACATCACTGATGACATCACTGATGACATCATCCATGTGATAATTTGATGCATCTTCTTACACCCTAATATAACCTTTGATACACCCACTCTAAATTACAGACTGCCATTCTCAAAACCATAGACACTCCAACACCAATAGCTACAGACCCACTCACTGATTCTTACGTTTACTTTTTGATAAAACCTCAACATATGCCCTGTCATCATTCGCCGAAGGAATGACTGCCATTTCAGTTTGGATGAGAAAAAATTTCCTCCAATTGAATGCAGGGAAAACCGAGGTAATGCTATTCGGAGAAGCCCCTCTACTCTGGTCTCCGAATTGGTGGCCACCCGCTCTCGGGCCACCCCCTACTCCCAAAACTTCAGTTAAGAATCTGGGCATCCATCTTGATCAGACTCTTACTCTGAAGGAGCATGTCTCCCGAACTGTTAGCAATTGCTTCCATGTGCTGGGCATGCTACGCCGAGTTTTCCCTTTTCTGCCGGATTATACACGGAAACCTCTTATTCAGACCATGATTCTGGGCCGCCTTGATTATTGTAATGCTCTTCTGCTCTCCGCAAACGAGTCTTCCCTTGATAGACTTCAGGTGGTCCAGAATACTGCGGCTCGGCTTCTCACGAATTCCTTGCCTGGAACCCCTTCTTTGCCGCTGCTTCGCAGACTTCACTGGCTACCAGTCCGTAAGCGGATAAAGTTTAAGACCGGCTGCATAGTCTATAGAGCCATCCATAACAAGGGCCCTTCTTACATCTCGTGCAAACTGAAGCCATATTCTCCGCACAGGACACTGAGATCCAGCTGTAAATTTCTTTTACAGGTTCCAAGGGTAAGGAAAGCTAGACTTGGTGGGAAATCTTTTCCCTCCTCGCCCCATCTTACTGGAATGAGCTCCCCTTACAACTTAGACAATGCCCGGACTATTTACGTTTCAGGAAACTGCTTAAAGCCTCACTATTTTAGTCTGTCTTTGCTCGCTCGCTGGTCCGCTTAGCGCAGAGATACCCCTTCGGGGGTGATTCAGGCGCTCTACAAAACTTTTAAATAAATAAATACACACACATCCACTCACTCACCCGTACAGTCACTCATACTTATGGTCACTCAGTACAGGACTATCATATGCACTCATACACCTATATAGACACTCACACTCCGCCACTCATCCATAGAGGTACTCACACACCTAGTGAGTCATGCAAATAATTAATCACACTGCCATTTACTCACCTATACAGTTATACATGCACCAGCTCAATTACTCATACAAATACTAGCACATTCTTATGTTCTTATACAATCACTGATACAAGCACACACTCATCCATACAGCCACTCTCACAATCACACACTCTCACTTATAGCCATTTATATACTCCAACACACAAATATAATGCCTTTCACATATGTAGTTACTCACACATGTACCACTGAGATATACATTCACTCACTAACACACCCATACACACACTCACCCACCATACAGTCCATCACAGATGCACTCTTGAAACCATGCACCCAGTGAATCACCCACTCACACATCTATGCACAGAGTCACACACACCCCACCCACACAAACACTCAGACACTCATACAGATACTCAGACAACCAATCAATAACCCATATAGAAACTCATGTAGCTATTCACAAACCCAAGCAACAGCTTACACACCAACAGACAGACGGATACAGACATTCACACAGTTTAGTCACTAACCCATGCATTCAGTAAGATACTTTTAATCACTCACTTATAGAGTCAGTCACGCACCTATTAAATCATCCATTCAGACACTTATACACCCACTCATTCTACAATACGCCTTTCCCTATATATATTACACATATTTAAACTTTACAGAAACACACAGTCACTGGATGATGTCATCAGTGATGTCATTTGAGATGTCATCAGTGATGTAATCAGTGATGTCACTGACCATGTCATGAGTGACGTAATATGTGACGTCATCAGCAGTGCATTGCGGGGGCACGAGTTATAGTTAGCTGAACTAACTATAACGGGGGAATTTCTATGGTTTTGTACGAGTGAAATGTCCAACTAACTATAACTTTCCCTAAAACCTATGGTTTTTTCAGTGAATATATATATATATATATATATCGATAAAAACACGTCGTCTCTGCACTTCCGCACTTCCGCACACTGCCAGGCGAACAGAGACCACACGAATCCCAGGTATATGGCACTGGTGATTTGGCATTTGTTTGATATTTTATTTCAACAATTATGACATTGTATATTGTGATGTGGAAAACAGAGGGAATCATTGCCTTTTAACAGTCGTTATATGCATAGTATTTTGTCCATGTCAGTCTAACACGTGGTGTGCACTTAGCAAATTTAAAAACATGGCGGGCCGTATCTGACTATCTGTGAGCAAGGACATTTTGTCCGAAACGCGTCAGAGTGCAGCTCTGTAAATAAAAACATCACCAGTGCCATATACCTGGGATTCGTGTGGTCTCTGTTCGCCTGGCAGTGTGCGGAAGTGCGGAAGTGCAGAGACGACGTGTTTTTATCGATTTGAAAATTCGGAAGGTGGTTGCTTCCGCGACGAATCCACTCCCCGGAAGTTGGCTGCCGCCATCAACCAGTGTATCCATATATATATATTTATATATACAAATGTCCTCGCGCCGCTGCACAAAGAAGAGCCACACTCCGGGATTATACGGAGAAAAGATTGTTTATTGACTGACGCGTTTCAACCAACACGGTCTTTGTCAAAGTCACTTCGCACACCCGGAAGTGCTTCATTTTCTACCAACAATTCATTGCATTGGTGATAGACACAAAAGAAAGATTTTTTTGAGCATGATACATTTTCATAGGAAAACAGACTGCCCCGAGTCGCGGGGACAGTTTATAAAGTTACATGCATCTATACTACATCCTAGATTTCATAAGCATTACTACAGACAGTATTGTGCATAGATATATATGCATGTGACTTTGTAAACTTTGTATATTTAAATATGTAAAGTAAAAAAACGAATTGGTGTTTTTAAAAATGTTTACAAAAATTAAAAAATTGTAAATAAAAAAAATAATTGTCGTTTCTTAAAATGTGTACGAAAAATTATATATTTTCAATGAAAAAAATTAATTTGTATTTTAAAAAAATGTTAACAAAAATGTATCTATTTAAAAAAAAAAAATCAAAATATTTGGGGAAATTAAAACAATTAATATAGATTTTAATTTTTTTTAAAACATATTTTATTATTGTTATAAATATATGTATACATTTTAGTGTTGAACTGTAAAAAAATGGTGGAAATTTTAATTTTATCTGCATTTTTATTATTCTGTTTGTTTGTAAATTAAGGGGCCGATTACGATGTCGGTTGGAAAGCCTCTGACCACTAGTGGGAAGCTTTCCGAACACGGTCGGATGCTTTCCAACCCACATGCTCGGTTAGCGGTCCGACTGCCCACTTACAAACTTGGCAGTCGGAACGTAAAGCGGCTGGTCATTCCGACTCAGTTCCGAACCGTTCTTGGAGTCTTCAAGCCAGTCTGAACCACACCGTAATCTGCTATGGACGCATTTCCACCCTCTGGATTACGATATCGGTTTTCCACAGCCTTTCCGAGCCAGTCTTCCCGACATGGAAAGGATGTCAGAAAGTGACTTTGGGGCTCCTAGCAGGGCCCCCTTCACCCTGCGGTTGGTGGTTTGGGGGTACCTAGGGTACACCCCTGTAAAACCCTGCACTATGCGGCAGGCACCATGGGGTGCCTTCCAGAGGGTGCAGGGTTTTACAAACACCCTCATTTCTCAATAGGAGCCTGGATTACAACCAGTTTACGGCTGTGACACAAGCTCCCATAGAGAAAAGTGAGTATTGAGTCAGTCGGAACTGCTGACCTGAGGTTGGTCGGTCCCGAGTCCAAGACGGTGTCGGTCAGAGGCAACTCCAACCGATATCGTAATAAGCCCCAAGAAGTTTATATGTATATTTTTGTTTTGTTAATTTTTTTTATTCCGCAGGAGTAGCATTAGTATATTAATTTGTTTATTAATCATGCATTTAATTATTAATTGATGAGTTATATGTTTTTCTGTGTTAGGGTTTGGTATTTTTTTATGACTTTTGGAATAGTGTTTTTTTAAGTTTTATTATCAAGCACTTTCCCTCAATTTTTTAGGTTGGAGTTGGAAAAGTAATTTTCTAGGATCTTATTGTCCAGCACTTTCTCTCAATTTAGTTAGTTTGGAGTTAGAATAGTTATTTTTGAGGTTTTATTATCCAACACTTTCCCTGATTTTAGTGAGTTTGGAGTTGGAGTAGTAATTTTTTAGGTTTTATTATCCAGCACTTTCTCCGAATTTAGAGCCCGATTACGATGGCAGGCGGACACCCTATCGGGGATTGTGACCCCCGACAGGCTATCGGCGGTCCCGCATTAGGCATTTTGATGCAACTGCCACCACGGCGGTCACAATGCCTATATTTTGCATTGTGGGGGTGCTTCTGGCTGCAGCACCCGCCTAAATGCAAAATAGGGACACTTTATATATCCCTGCTCTACATGGCAGGTACCATGCAGTGTCTGGGAGCCAGGAGGTGAGGGGGTCCCTCTAGGGGCCCCCAATGTTCCTTTCTGCCAGCCTTTTCATGGCGGGTTCACTGCCATGAAAGTGCTGGCAGAAAGGAACATCATAATGCCTACGGCGGTGCCTGGTAGGCACTGCCACCATTGTAGGCATTACAGACCATTCAACAGTCTGACGGGCTCCTTGAGCCTGTCGGAATAGTGTTGCACTGTCTTCCCACCCCTCTAGTGTGGCGGGCAGTATTCTGTACTGCGATGGTGATGGGACCGCCACCGGCGGGCTGTCGGTGGCAGTCCCACCGCCAACATAATTGGGCCCTTAGGGGTCCATTACGATGGCAGACAACGGAGCCAGGGACCGACCGCCGAAGTTGCGGCGGTCCCGCAATGCATATTATGATGCGCCCGCCACACTGGCGGGCGCATCCTGGGCCTATTACATTGTGGGTGGATCTGCTGGCTGCAGACCGGCCCGCAATGCAATAGGAGTGCGCACATCATTGCCATGCATTACATGCCAGGCACCACGTGATGCCTGCCACGTATTGCATGGCAATGAGGGGGGGTACCATGGGTACTCCCCATGTGCAACCCCACCCCCGACACCCTGGGGGCCCGCAACGGGCCCCCAATACCAGACACCACATGCCTTTCCCTGGCGGCAATGCCGCCATGGAAAGGCGAATCTCCGCATGCATCATAATATGGTTGGCGATGTCTTGCAGACACCGCCACTATATTGTGCCCCTTTTTGCCCGGTCGACGAGTCGACCGGCGGAAAAGCGGCGGACGGTCTTTCCGTCCGCCGCGGACCCCCCAGCCATACTAATATGGCGGGGGGTCAATCAGGCATGGATGGCGGGCGGATCGCCCCCGCCGGGCCAGCGGTGGCTACCGCTGGCCCGGCGGGGGTGATCCGCCCGCAATCCTAATGGGCCCCTTAGTTTGTTTAAAGTTGGAATTGTATTTTTTTTAATGGTTTAGTGTCCAGCATTTTTTTGGAGTTTGTTTTGTTTAGAGTTGGAATAATCTTTTTTATGGGTTAGTGTAATATATTATTTTTTATTAACTGATTTGGGTTTTGGTTAGTTAATATTTTAGGGGTTGCTATTTTTAAAAGTTTAGTATCTTAATATTTGTAAGTGTGTAATATTGTTTATAGGGTTTAATATTTTTTTTATTTTGGGTTTATATTTATATTTAATAATTTTTTGTTAGTTGTGTATATTTTTTACAATGTTATATCATAGTTATTTTAAGGAATATATTTGATAAATTAAATATAAAAAAAGACACATACAATTGTTTAATACAATGTTTTTTATTATAAGCATATTGGGGCCGAATACGATGTTGATCGGAGTTGCCTCTGGTAGGCGGTTCCAACCACCTGATTACGATTAACCCTGGGCGTAGTTCGCGTAGTAGCGCTACGCGTAGCTACGCGAAGTGCACTTCGCACTACGTGAGCTACGCGTAGCACTACGCGAGCTGCGCAGTGTGGTAGGAAATGCTGTTCGCAATGATTGCACAGTGCCGGATGCTTGTCCGCACTGTGCAATCATTGCAAACGGCATCTTGCACAGTGCAAGTGGTCGTTTTCTGCCGCTCGAGTAGATTTTTACTCGAGCGGCAGTTTTCTCAACGCGGACTGGTAGTTTCTCATCGCGAGTGGTCGCGAGCATACGCGACCACTCGCAATGAGAAACCTGACCTCCCCGCGTTGAGAATCTCGCCGAGAGGTTTATTTTCCACGCTCGCGATCGGCAACTTGATGTTGCTGATCGCGAACGAGTAAAAAGTCTCGCCGGGATGTCAGTTTGCTCGCTCGCGGTCGCCAACTTGACGTTGAGGACCGCGAGCAAGCAAAAAATGCCCGCTACGCGTTTTTGCACTGTGCTACGTGCAATTCGCGTAGCGCGTAGTTGCGCAAACTACGCAAACTACGCGAGCGTAGCGTAGTTTTCCGCCCAGGCCTAATTACGATGCGACCGAACACTGTTCGGTCGCATACTTACTTTTCTCTATGGGAACTTGTGTCCTATACAGGCTACTATAGAGAAATGGGGGTGTGTGAACAACCCTGCACCCCATGGTGCCTGCCACACAGTGCAGGGTTTTACATGGGGTACCCTCGACCACCAACCATAAGCAGCAGGGTGAAGGGGGCCCTGCTAGGTGCCCCCAAAGTCACTTTCCAGCATGGAAAGGCTGTGGGAAAATGACATTGTAATCCTGATGGCAGAAACGGCGTCCATAGGGGATTGCAGTGCGGTTCCGACCGGCTGGAAGACTCCAAGAGCCGGTCGGAACCGAGTGGGAATGACAGGAGGGTTTACGTTCCGACCGCCAACATCGTAATCGGACGGTCGGACCGCAAACTGACTGTAATTGACCGCATTGTACTTGTACATGAAGATGTTATTAATATCTATTTTTTGGGTAGTTTTATTTTCAATTTATTGGAAATAACTAAAATTAGTGTTTACAATTTTTATTTCAAATTATAGTAACTCATAAAATATAATACATTTCAACATGAATGTTTTTTAACCCCTTGACCGCGATCGGAATTCCGCTCGTGTGCTGGACATTCCGATCGCGGGTGGGGTCGTGACGAGCTCAGCTCGTCATGCGCACAGCGCTACCGCGCAGCATGACGAGCTGAGCTCGTCATGAGCACGGAAGGGGTTAAACAGCTTTATATTATTACAATTTAATTTTTAATACAGTTATAAGTTTTGGAAAAGAATTTAAAATGTATCTGTTGTTTGCAAATTATTTTTGTTTTAAGGAAATACAGTCATATTTTTGACATTTTTACAAATAAATATACTTTTTAATGTTTGATAATTTCAATTTACTTAAAAAAAAAAAATACATTTTATCTATAAAACGCAGTGTATTTCAACAGCAACATATGGTGCGGAGTTCTGGGGCTTCACAAAGAGTAATATCACCCAGCGCGAAGAAAATAGATTTTGACGGAAACTCTTGGGAGCACCGATCTCCACATCACAATAAGTCTGCCACACCGAACTGAACTTGCACTATATAGAGGATTATATAAAGGCTCGCCCTGCTATATTTTGGTTATCAATCTGGTAAAACTCAGCAGCTTCTCTCACCAGAGAGATAATAAGAGATTGCCTCAAGTGCGAAAAAGGAAAGGAAATACCATGGCTTGCTGCAGTGAGGGAGAGCCTGAGTTCTATTAATCATGCACAGGTTTTCTCAAATCCTACTGAAACTGACAGCATGAATAAAAAAGTCCTTCGTGGGGCTTTATATGCACACTGCAGGAAAGCAAGACACGAAAGGGAGGCCCTGAAATCGTCTGTGGCAACCTACATGTCAATTGAGGAAGTTTCACACATGCCATATAGTTACCTCTTAAAACCAATAGGCCGCTGGGAGAGAGGACTCCTCTTTCGTTTAAGGGCTGGCTCAGTCAAATTCTTACTCTGCTTCCCTTTGGGGTATAATGCCAACTTAGATCAACTACCATGCCCCTGTGATGGTCGGAGCGGGCAAACAAAACTTCACTTTTTATTTTTTTGTAATATCTATATGGAATTTGCAAAACGATTTTTGATACCGTTTTTTAAGAAAAACTCGCCTATTCATTTAGAAACAGCGTACATGGAAATTCTTAAATTAGAAAATGATTAATTAACTTTCCGTGTTGGCACCTTTTTAAAAACTGCAGTACGCGCCCGTAATACAATGTGCACTTTATGAATGTTGTTTTATTTGAATTATTTTTATATATTCTCATTATGTTTAATATGACTTAAATGGACACTGTGGGCAGATTAGTTCCTAATCTGCCCGTAATGATTTGATATGACTTAAATTAAGAGAGTTCTTAATGAATACTGTTTTTATCGCTTATAATATGATGTTTGTTTATGTACGATTTTATTCTTAGCTATGTGATAAAATGCTTTTATGTCACTATATATATATATTGCTGTTTGCTTTTTTAATTTAATGATTATATTCTGTCATATGTTTCTGTGTAAATAGTTGAGGTACAATGACATCATTATAATTATTAATATAAAAAAGACTAGCAATAGATTCTTTGCTGCTTTTGTTCATTTTTAATAGTTTATGGTGTTTGGATTCCTGTGATTTTTATACTATAGTTTTGGCTATTGTATCTAGCTATTCGAGGCCTTGGATGTTTGGCTATAGTCTAGTTTTGTACTGTAGGTGTTCAGACATTGATTTTGTTTGTTTACTAATTTCAGGACCTATTTTATAATTTTTATAATTATGTCATTGTACCTATAACTATTTACACAGAAACATATGACATGACATAATCGTTAAATTAAAAAAGCAAACAGCAAAACAAATTGTAAACAAAAACATTTCCCACCCATAGTAATTAAAAACTTACTTACAATTATTTCAGTAGTAGATTGTTCTCAAAAACGTAGAAATCCACGCTATGTCCAACCAAATCGCAAAGTTGCTTTCCGACTGCCTTTCACTGTCGGAAAGGCCTGCATTGATAGGCTGTGGGAAACCACCATCTTAATCCTGACGGTGGAAACCACACGGTGTCTGCCACTTAATGCAGTGAAATGTAGGGGGTACCATGGGTACCCACCCAGTGTACCAACACAAGGAGGGCCCGCAAGGCGCCCCCGAAACCAATCCCCGTCAGCCTTTCCATGGCGGTTTCGCCACCTTGGAAAGGCTGGCTGAAGCCAGCATCCTAATTTGGCCGACAGTGCCTGCTAGGCACCGCCACCATTTTAGGGATGCAGACCGCTCCGCCAGGCAATCGAAATGATTGCCTGTGGCGGTTTCGTGGCAGGTGCTCTTTGCGCGCGCCACGGTCGCGGTCCGGATCCGCCCACCATCCTAATCTGGTGGGCGGTGAATCCACGTTCGATGGCGGAGGGCTCGCCACCGCACCGCTGGCGGGCCTTCCGCCATTGTAATCAGCCCCTTAGTTAGGGCTTGCTCTAGCCTTAATTCTTGTTAGGTTTGCACTTTTTTGATAGATTCAATTGGTTTATGTAGAGTTGGTTGTATTCTTCCTAGTGTGGTTGAAAGGCCTTATGCCATCCTTCCACTGGGTTATTTCTTTTAGCTTTTTGTGCTAGGGTGCTTTCATAGACATTCCACCAGGGGATGTGGAATTTGAGTTGTCTTCGGTGTCCTGATCTATGTATTCTTCCTACCCATGTATCTTCAAAATAGTAGGGTAAGGGCCCAGTTTAATTTCATTGGCTTGGTAAAAGGGACTTTCTATGAGTAAATTGTAGTAGTTTGCTACTTCTGTTGTGGGTACATAGGCTAGAGCTAGCAGTTTTTATTTGGTATGCAAAGATGCTGTTTGTTGCATATTCTACACTTATAGGACGATTTTGATGTCAGAGGTCGGAACGTAAACTGGACGGTCATTCCGACCCAGTTCCGACTGGTTCTCAGAGTCTATGCAGTTGGTTGGAACCGCACCGTAATTGCCCAAGGACTTAGTTTCCGCCGTCAGGACTATGATGTTGGTTTCCCACAGCCTTTCCATGCAGGCCTTTCCGACAGGGAAAGGCAGTCGGAAAGCAATTTTGGGGGGCCCTAGCAGGGCCCTCTTGCCTCCGCGGTCCACGGTTGGTGGTCAAAGGGATACCTAGGGTACCCCCCAGTAAAACCCTGCACTGTATGGCATGCACCATGGGGTGCCTGCCACAAGGTGCAGCATTTTACACACACAACCATTTCTCTATAGGACCCTGTATTATGTCCGGTTTATGGCCATAACACAAGCTCCCATTGAGAAAAGTGAGTAATCAGAGTCGAGACCGAGATGGTGTCGGCCGGAGGCAACTCTGACAACATCGTAATAAACCCCTTAGGGGCCAATTACAATGTCGGTTTCTGAATCGTTTCCGACCGAATCGGGTTCTGTGAGTCCGACCGACCGATTAGGATGCTTCCGAACATCGTTTGGTTGGACTCGCATTGACTTTAATGGGGACCCTGCATTCTAAACAAGAACAAAGGCTCCCAATGAAAAAAGAGGTGGTTGGGAAATACTTGCACCCTGTGGCGGGCAACTCATAGTGCCTGCCACACTGTGCATGGTTGGAAAGAGGGATCCCTTGGGTACCCCCATGAGCCTCAAATGGAGGCCTATGTGTGAAGGAGGGCATGCTACGGGCCCCCAAAGTCAGATTCTGACAGCTGTTTTGTGTCGGGCAGACTGATTCGGAACAGCTGTCAGAATCGGACATTGTAATCGCTCGGCCGGAAACTGTGTCCATAGAGCTGTACTATTTGGATCCAAACGACTTGGCCTGTCCGAATTCCGAACAGACCAGAATCGGACAGCCCAACAGTTTCCTTGCATCATTATCGGTCGGTCGGAAATGTATCCGATTCGGTCGGAAACATAGGTTCCGAATGGGATTCGGAGAATCAGAATCCTGTTCGGAGCCTTTCCGACCGACATTGTAATCGGCCCCTTAGTGTAGATTTTTGGAGATGCTTCCATATATTTTGGTTAAAATGGTAATAGCATCCTTGTTTTGATGAATGTGGATATATATTTAAAATTGCTTGGATCATTGCTTGCTCGAAGTCTTTTATTGTTTTTTGTGGGAAGAAATTTTCTGTTTGTTGTTTAATTATTTTTAGTAGTTCTATATAGGTTGTACTTTGTTTGTTGGGAAGTAGGCCGTATATGAAAGGAATGTTGGTTTCTCAGTGTTCGCCATGGATAGTGTAAAGTTGAAAGAATGGCTTGGGACATATTTTAAATGTGCTGCCCATCAACCAGGTTTCACGTAGATTTAATTTATGGATGTTGGTATTGGTGGCAAAGATGAGAATTCTTCTTTCATGACTATTGTCATAAAGAATGAATTTTTCATCTTTGTGTATGACTGTATAATCTGGTAGGATTTCTATATCTGAGAAAGATTTGGGGGGGTTGCAATGAAATTATTGATGAGAAAATTGCATGGCTGGGGTTTGGGTTCAAGCTACCGTAGGGCGCGAGTTATAGTTAGTTGAAATAACTATAACAACATCTGGTATATTTCTGTGAATTTTGGAATTTAAAACATTACTTTGTTATGGAACATCTCACCTAACTATAACATTACTTTATCCAGTAGAAAGATATATATATATATATATATATATATATATATATATATATATATATATATATATATATATATACCTACTGGCGGTCGCCAGTAGGTAGTTTAGTTAGGACCTTGTTTCTGTTCAAAAAGCGTTTTTTCTTTTGCCAATATATTTGGCGCCGTTTGACGAATCTTCGTGAAATTTTCAAAACTAATGGTTCACTCAGGTCAGCTCCTGTCTTGAAAGTTTCGGGGTGATTTGTCAAGTGGGGGCTGAGAAAAAAGGGGGTCCCAAAACGCGTTTTCCCCAATGTTAATTTCCATAGGAACTTTAGACACGGCTACAGCCCGAACTGCTGAACGGAATTACACCAAATTTGGCAAAAAGGTAGCTCTTGGTCTGAAAAAGCAACCTTTTTTTTTAAATGGTGTAAATCCGTTCAGTAAATGCTGAGAAATTCAAAAAATAAAAAATTATATATCTGAGCGCCAAGGAGGAGTCGCGACTCCTCCCGAGCATGAGCTGACTTCTGATTGGCTGCCAACACTCCAAACCAGGAAGTGTTGGCAGCCATCTTGTGACTCGGTAACCGAGTCACAAGAAAACAGTAAAAAAAAAGATTAAAAACAAGAAAAGGGGGCAGGGTAGAAACACCCTGACCCCCTAGGCCTGCTCAGGGGGTCCCACAAGGACACCCAGGGCCAAGAAAAGCTTTTATTTATAAAAAACCTTGGCCGAATTCGCCGAGAAAATTTAAAAAAACAAAGCGCGGGCTCTAACGCTTCGTTTTCTATAAGTCCCCCGGTGGGCCAGGTCCCGGGGGCATTGCCCAATTATGTAGCGGGGGCCTGTGGGGACCCCTGCAGCCCTGGGGACTGCCACCTCCCCAGGGTTTCATTCATGATGTGCAGGGGGACGCAGCCCCCCCACAGCCCCAGGGACCGCCACCTCCCTAGGGCTTTGATGATTAAACACGGGGGGCACACAGCCCCCCACACACCCCGGGGACCACCACCTCCCCAGGGCACTCTTTAATGAAATGCGGGGGTCTGTTGTGGACCCCCGGCACCCGGGGACCACCACCTCCCCAGGGCTTAAATTAGTTGGGAGGGGGGCCACGCGGCCCCCCTCCTGGAGCCCGCTATGGCCCTGCGGACTGCCACCCCCCCGGGCTAGCTCCTGCAATGTCCCGGGGTGACCACCCCGGGACATTGCCGGTGCATGGCACTGCTTTGCTTTGTTGAAGCGAGAGCAGGAAACATGCTCTCGCTTCAACGAAGCAAAGCAGAATTCCTTTTGGGCAAGGGGAGCTGCATGTTAGCAGCTTCCCTTGCCCAAAAGCAATGCCGGCTCCTGCAGGAGGTGGGGAGCGGGCAGGGACCGTGGGGGCATTGGCGCTCCCCCCACAGTCCCCAACTTTAGGGCTGGCCCAGGGGGATGGGGTCCCCGGGGTCAGAAGTGGCCCGGGAGGGGGGCCACTCGGCCCCCTCCCTTTGGGTGTTCATTTAAAAAAAAAATAAGGCCGGGCCCCGGGGATTGGGTCCCAGGGGCCAGAAGTGGCCTCAGGAGGGGGGCCACATGGCCCCCTCCAAAAAATAAAAATAAATTAAGTCTGGCCAGGCCCTGGGTGATGGGGTCCCTGGGGCCAGAAGTGGCCTAGGGAAGAGGGGCCATGCGGCCCCCGTCCTGTAATTAAAGAAAAAATGAGGCCATGCCCTGGGCAGACTACGGGATGGGGGATGAAGTCCAATTTACTCCTGAGGGATTTTGGGGGCCAAGAAGCCCTCCTAGTACCTCCTGTAAGTCCTATGCAGCGGAATTCATAAGCGCTGGTCAGAGGCCCAGCACCCTTTCTCCACCACTCTGCAAACGCGACTACTAGTTAAAGAAGTGTTTGCAATGTAATAGGTTTCGCATTTGCGAGAGTTAGAGCTATTGGCGTTGTAAATGTAAAAGTTTTTTACTAATGTTTTTTGGAGTGGAGTGGATGTACGTTGCTTGTAGTGGAATTATGTGGTATGTTGTGGAGTGAAATTATGTGGATAGAAAGTATGTGGTATTTAGTGTATAGGAAATATGGAGAGTGGGATTATGTGTTATTGAGAGTAATTATGTGGTATGGTAGTCTGTGTTGTGGAGTGGTAACATCAGGTTTAGTCTTCCTCGTTTCCATAGAAGCTGAACTATGAACTCAGTGAGACGAAAAAAGAAGGAATCACTGAGGAGCACTTGCGGACCTAGTCAGAGGTATGAGCAGGGCCACTGGAATTATGCGACTGTTTGGCTGCACCGACTTTCGCACAATTATACATTTCCGCATTAGCCACATAATTCATCACCTGCTCCCTAATCTGCAGATTTGAACAAAAAAGCCTTGTTTCTAGCTCAAACGGCTCAAACGTTATCAAAAATGCAGCAACAAGTGTTACAGCGTGGTGGAAGGCCCTTTGCAAACCTAAAATGGTTACCTGTTACTTATTGCTAAATGTGGGTGTTAAATTGGTACTAATGGTGTGCAAGCCACTCTTGCTTCCTTCAGCGCCTCTCTTGCCTCTTTCTGCATTTCTGTTGCTTCTTTCTGCACATTTCTTTCTTTTTCTGCACTTCTCTTGCCTCTTTCTGCAAATCTCTTCTACTTTCTGCACCTCTGTTGCTTCTTTCAGCAATTCTCTTGCCTATGTCTGCACTTCTCTTCCTTATTTCTGCACCCCTACTGCCTCTTTCTGTACCTCTCTTGCCTCTTTGTGCACCCCTCCTACCTTTTTCTGCACCCCTCTTGCCTCTTTTTGCACCTCTGTTGGTTCTTTCTGCACTGCTCTTGCTTCTTTCTGCACTTCACTTGCCTCTTTTTGCACCCCTGATACCTGTTTCTGCACCTTTCCTGCCTGTTTCTGCACCTCTCTTGCCTCTTTCCGTACCTCTGTTGCCTCTTTCTGTACTTCTCTTACTCTTTCTGCACCCTTCGCGCCTCTTTCAGCACCTCTGTTGGTTCTTTCTCCACTGCTCTTGCTTTTCTCTGCACCTCACTTGCCTCTTTCTGCACTTCTCTTGCTTATTTCTACACTTCTGTTGCTTCTTTCAGCAATTCTCTTGCCTCTTTCTGCACTTCTCTTCCTTCTTTCTGCACCCCTCCTGCCTTTTCTGTACCTCTCTTGCCTCTTTGTGCACCCCTCGTACCATTTTCTGCACCTCTCTTGCCTCTTTTTGCACCTCTGTTGGTTCTTTCTGCACTGCTCTTGCTTCTTTCTGCACCTCACTTGCCTCTTTCTGCACTTCTCTTGCTTCTTTCTAATCCTCTGTTGCTTCTTTCGGCAATTCTCTTGCCTCTTTCTGCACTTCTCTTGCTTGTTTCTGCACCTCTCTTGCGTCTCTCTGCACCTCTGTTGCCTCTTTCTGCACTTCACTTGCTTCTTTCTGCACCCCTCCTGCCTCTTTCTGCACCCCTCTTGCCTCTTTGTGCAACTCTCTTGCCTCTTTCTACACCTCTCTTCCCTCTTTCTGCACCACTCTTGCCTCTTTCTGTACCTCTGTTGCTTCTTTCTGCACTTCTCTTGCCTCTTTCTGCACCCTTCACCCCTCTTTCAGCACCTCTGTTGCTTCTTTCTGCACTTCTCTTCCTTCTTTCTGCACCCCTCGTGCCTCCTTCTGCACCTCTGTTGCTTCTTTCTGCACTTCTCTTGGTTCTTTCTGCACTGCTCTTGCCTCTTTCTGCATCACTCTTGCCTCTTTGAGCACCTCTGTTGCTTCTTTCAGCAATTCTCTTGCCTCTTGCTGCACTTTTCTTCCTTCTTTCTGTACACCCCTGCCTCTTTCTGTACCTCTCTTGCCTCTTTGTGCACCTCTCCTACCTCTTTCTGCACCCCTCATTCTTCTTTTTGCACCTCAGTTGGTTCTTTCTGCACTGCTCTTGCTTCTTTCTGCACCTCACTTGCCTCTTTCTGCACTTCTCCTTCTTCTTTCTACACCTCTGTTGCTTTTTTCAGCAATTCTCTTGCCTCTTTCTGCACTTCTTTTGCATGTTTCTGCAGATCTCTTGCCTCTTTCTGTACCCCTCTTTTCTCTTTCTGCACCCCTCTTGCCTCTTTCTGCATCCCTGTTCCCTGTTTCTGCACCTTTCCTGCCTGTTTCTGTACCTCTCTTGCCTCTTTCTGCACCCCTCAAACCTTTTTCTGCACCCCTCTTACCTCTTTTTGCACCTCTGCTGGTTCTTTCTGCACTGCTCTTGCTTCTTTCTGCACCTCACTTGCCTCTTTCTGCATCCCTGTTCCCTGTTTCTGCACC
Organism: Calotriton arnoldi; assembly: GCA_963921515.1. Classification (NCBI taxonomy): domain Eukaryota; kingdom Metazoa; phylum Chordata; class Amphibia; order Caudata; family Salamandridae; genus Calotriton; species Calotriton arnoldi. The sequence continues at coordinate 208,017 of CAWUFW010014221.1, read as the reverse complement.
TCTCTTGCCTCTTTCTGTACCTCTGTTGCCTCTTTCTGCACTTCTCTTACTCTTTCTGCACCCTTCGCGCTTCTTTCAGCACCTCTGTTGGTTCTTTCTGCACTGCTCTTGCTTTTTTCTGCACCTCACTTGCCTCTTTCTGCACTTCTCTTGCTTCTTTGTACACCTCTGTTGCTTCTTTCAGCAATTCTCTTGCCTCTTTCTGCACTTCTCTTCCTTCTTTCTGCACCCCTCCTGCCTCGTTCTGTACCTCTCTTGCCTCTTTCTGCACCCCTCCTACCTTTTTCTGCACCCCTATTGACTCTTTTTGCACCTCTGTTGGTTCTTTCTGCGCCTCACTTGCCTCTTTCAGCACTCATCTTGCTTCTTTCTACACCTCTGTTGCTTCTTTCAGCAATTCTCTTGCCTCTTTCTGCACTTCTCTTCCTTCTTTCTGCACCCCTCCTGCCTCTTTCTGTACCTCTCTTGCCTCTTTGTGCACCTCTCCTACCTCTTTCTGAACCCCTCTTGCCTCTTTCTGCACCCCTCTTTTCTCTTTCTGCACCTCTCTTGCCTCTTTCTGCACCCCTGTTCCCTCTTTCTGCACCTTTCCTGCCTGTTTCTGCACCTCTCTTGCCTCTTTCTATACCTTTGTTGCTTTTTTTCTGCAGATCTCTTGCCTCTTTCTGTACCCCTCTTTTCTCTTTCTGCACCCCTCTTGCCTCTTTCTGCACCCCTGTTCCTGCACCTTTCCTGCCTGTTTTTGCCACTCTCTTGCCTCTTTCTGTACCTCTGTTGCCTCTTTAAGCACTTCTCTTGCTCTTTGTGCACCCTTCGTGCCTCTTTCAGCACCTCTGTTGGTTCTTTCTGCACTGCTCTTGCTTTCTGTACCTCTCTTGCCTTTTTGTGCACCTCTCTTGCCTCTTTCTGTACTTCACTTGCTTCTTTCTGCACCTCTCTTGCCTCTTTCGGCACCTCTGTTGCTTCTTTCTGCACTTCCCTTGCCTCTTTCTGCACCTCTAAGTTAGAGGTATTTTTTATCCCCCTGCCCTATTATGTGCTAGGGCATTACTGGGGTGGTCATGCCAATCACAGGGGTACCCCAGCCCATAGTGTACCCTAGTGTATGCAGGTGTTTTCACTGTATTCTAAGTGTCTTTCAGCATAGCACTGGCTCCGGGCCTGGTTAGTCAGAGTCAGTTACCACCAGTACCAGTCAGCAAAAAGTTGGGGGCACAGGATGACTTTGCAACAAGGCATCTTTCTGCACCTCTGTTGGTTCTTTCTGCATATCTCTTGCTTCTTTCTGCACTTTTCTTCGTCTTTCTGGACTTCTGTTGCCTCTTTCTGCATTTCTCTTGCTTCTTTCAGCGCCTTTCTTCCTCTTTCTGCACAAGTCCTACCTCTGTAGGCACAGTTAGAAATTAGCATTTAAAAAACCTTTGAAATGCACTGAAAAAATCATAGGTTTCAGGGACGTTATAGTTAGAAAGTAGCATTTAAAAAACCTTTGAAATTCACTGAAAAAAACATAGGTTTCAGGGACTTTATAGTTAGAAATTAGCATTTAAAAAGCCTTAGAAATTCACTGAAAAAACCATAGGTTTCAGGGACATTATAGTTAGGTGGACATTTCACTCGTACAAATCCAGAGAAATTTGGCCGTTATAGTTAGTTGAGCTAAGTATAACTCGCGCCCCCGCAATGCACTGCTGTTGACATCACATATTACATCACTCATGACAGGTCAGTGACATCACTGATGACATCACTGCTACATGGAACTCCGCGAACTCCGCGAACTCCACCCAGGCCTAACTCTAACTTGTGCCCCTGTGCACTTTTTATGAGCTTACATATGACATCTCTCTAGGCATGTTCTATGGCATAATTTATGAAATCTTAAAATACATCATTGATGAAATCACTGATGACATCATCCAGTGAGTGTGTTAGTTTGTTTTTATTGTTTACAAAGTGGCGGGTAACCACCATATTACTTTTCTACCTAATTTTGTATTGTAAGAGTCCAGCTAATGGGTGTAAGTGTTTACAAAACTGTTGTGCTCCTAATGCACCATAGGTGTGTAGAGGTATTGAACCCATTATAAATCTTTATATCAAACTCTCTTTGCAGTTGACATTTGACTTATGGTTATTATGTCCCACACAAGATTTTTGGTACTGCAGAAAAAGTTTCCAGCGGGACAAAGACTCTACAGACTACATACTAAGTATTGTAAGCAGCCTTGAGTTATATGAAGGAATCCTCTCAGCATGACAATTTCTACTTAACATAGAAGACTAGGTACTCCAGGTACTAACCTATGTAATGTGTTTGTTTTTCTTAAATAGATGGACTATATGTACATTTTTCACCACAATATGAAGTCTGCCGGTGGTATGATCTTTAGCACAGTCAAACCTTGGTTACTGTAAGTGAATAGTCGCTCTTTGCACAAGTTTTGCATAGAGTGTATACTGTTCTTAGTAGATACTCTTTAATCACCTGTTGTGTATATCTCATGATAGTTTTCTACAAGTAAAGACAGTCGTAGTAGGGCATTAGTTATGTAACAGGGCTTTCGTATCTGGATGAACTTGGTTTTCCCTGAACAGTTGTATACAGATTGAACACCGCGCAAAGGATAAGTTACCCTGTCATTTCTGTGGTTCATCGTCAACATGAGCTGCCCATGAAGTAAATACATTTTTTGTGAATGTATGTAGGGTACAATGTCTTTATAATATAAGTTGTGTTCAGACATTATTTTGGTAAAATAATGCCTTTTTTATTGCAACACAACAGGATATGGTTCACAGTTTGGAAAAATTTAGACGGATAAATATTCAATAGAATCGGATACTCAGTTATTGTAACTCTGATATGAAGACATGTTAAGGTCATAAAATGCTTTATTGGATTATTAATTGAAATCTTCACACTGATAAAGAAATGGTCATTACAACATAATTAATACCTCAAAACTGCAGTGTAATTAAAAAAGTTATGACCACCTGATGTGAATGCATAATTACACATGTTGTTTATACATTGAAGGCCCAACCCTCTCCTTACCCAACCTTAAAAGCCTGATTTACTTTACCAATGTTTTATTTTATTCTCCGGTTGTTGTAGACAACTCTGGTGACACTCCTTATGGGTTAGGCCAACTCCACCTCATATATAGATACATGTTGTGCTGAGTGTCTAATTTTCCAATTATTTAGTATTTTTTTCAGACAGTCATTGTCAAAAAATAATGAGGTACTTGATGAAAAAAGGGGCACAAAACAACTTGGTTGTGTATTTCATGTCTTTTTATTCTTTCTTGCTTACTTTTTTCAGTGTCTTTAATCTTATTTATATTAATTTTTTGCAGCCAACAGTTGGTTACCCCATTTATTGCCTGCAAGGTGGGGACTATTTCAAGGCTAAAAAAGTAACATATATTGAATATGGTTATACATGGTTATATTGCCACCACAAGATTAGACTACTCTTGTGAAGTGTGCACGGTAAGTCAAATTATGTGTATTGGACTTCCGTCTTTGGAATTTGTGCTCGTGCTCAGAGAAATAGCTTTCAGTGAAGAAAAGAGAGTGTATTAACACTTATAACAGAAAAATTCAAGTTGTGACCTACTTGACAAGGAAGTTGGTAATCCAGGACTTTAGCTATAATGGGCTCCTTGAAAAGAGAATGCTTTCAGCATATAAGGGTTAGTGAACTTTAAGGCTAAGGGGCCGATTCCGATCCTGGTTGGAAACCGTACCGACCGACACGGACCGGGCCTGGAGTCCGACCGACACATACCGGTGCAGTACGACCTGCCGAGTATGATGCAAGTCCAGTAAATCACAAACGACTCGCACGGAGCACAATCCGCACGACCGACACGGACAGAAAATCGTGATTCGGCCGTAAGCTGACCGGGAACCATTCCGAACGACACGGACCGGGAATGGGTCCGACCGACTCGTACGCACGCTGTACGTCCGGCCCAGTACGATGCAATGCGTGTAAAATACTAACGACTCGCATGGAGCACAAATCGCAAGACCGAAACGTACGGGACATACTGACTACCACGTAAAAGATTCAGTCGCGACCAACGCGTACGCGAATGCTGCAACATAGCATAATGTGAGTGTGACACACTCGGATTAGCCCGCAATTGCCGCTGTGAGCGTCCGTCCCGGACAACTGAACGTGTCCGTCATGTTCACCAAAATGGCATAGAAACAAACTGAAAAAGACCAAACAAGCATTGACAAAGTCAATAAATAATAAAAAAAAAAATGGAACAAAGACACACCCACAACTCCACCTACATAAAGGGCCAAAATGCCTACCATGATCCTTTGCAAATTCCACACATATGACAGCAGAGAACACCACCAACCTGCACTCAGAGACACACTCACAACTCACCCACCACACAACCTTCACACCATTTGCACCTCTCAAAAACACACTCACAAACACCCAGATAAACTGACACTCACCCACCCTCACTTTCACCCTCACACACACACATCAATCTCCACAACCACCCATCACCATGCCCCCAAAGAAGAATACAAAGTTCACCAATAGTGAGTTGGAAGATTTGGTTGATGAAATCCTCAGAGTAGAGCCACATTTCTTTGGCACATTGGTCCAACAGACCCCCATGTCACAGAAAACAAAGATGTTGGAGAGGATTGTCGACAAGGTGAATGCACAAGCACCTTGCCTGCGCACAATGGAGGATATCAAGAACAGGTACTACGATGTGCGAAGAAGGGTCAAGAAGCTGTTTTCCAGAGACCATGCCCTGAGCCAGCAGACTGGTGGTGGCCCTCCTGCAAAACCAACGCACTTCACTTCCTGGGAGGAGAAGGTGCGGGCCATCCTTCCACCGGAGGGCATCCATGGATTAACAGGAATACCAGAGCCTGGTGAGTACATAACCAACTCGCCAATATTGTGAGGCACTACCCACACAGACTTCACTGTCAAGGGGACAGTGAAACCAATATCTGTTTGCAAAGCCATAGCAACCGAAAGCTAATCATCCTGCAATGTGTATGCCACTTAGATAAACGCAATACCTGCAATCTCATAGTAAAATGGAACCATGTCATAACATGTACAAACTTACTAACAAATATAGCAAGGCATTGGCCCAAAACACCAACAAACACTGTCAGCCATTTTGCCAGCACTATGTCACCCACTCACAGGGAAGCAGAGTCAAAATGAAGGAAGGTTGGTTATGCTGGGAAGGTGGGTGTAGAGAAAAGCATGATGGGAGTTGCAGTCACAGCCAACAGTCCCCCTCCCACATGGCCCATCAAGCCCACCCTGAGCCATGCTCACCTCACAGGGAGTGGAAAGAGACTGACAAGATGGCTGACACTGGGCTCTGCTGTGGGGAGCACTAGGCCCTGGTGGTAATACTGCTCAAACAAACAACAGGACACCACTGTCAGCCATCTTGCCAGCACTGATACACCACCTCACAGGGAAGCTGAGTCACAGGAAGGGAGGTTGGGTATGCTGGGAAGGTGGATGTAGCCAAAAGCATGATGGGAGTTGCAGTCATAGCCAACAGTCCCCCTCCCACATGGCCCATCAAGCCCACCCTGAACCATGCTCACGTCACAGGGAGTGGAAAGAGACTGACAAGATGGCTGACACATGGGCCTGATGTATGAATTGGCTGCAAGTCACACATAGGCACTGGCCCCCACAAACACGATCACACCCACAGCCAACTCAACTGTATGTTTCCACTCACTGTCTGGGGAAGCAGTGTCCCAGGGGTGCCCTGGCCTGGCTGTGAAGGTGTGTGGGTTACATGACAATTGGGGCGATGCAAACATAGCACATATCAAAACACACACACAAAGCTACATATACATCATTGACAGGGGACATATGACAGTGAATGGAATGGCCACAGCAAGATAGCTGACACTGTTGCATGGTGACAGGTACACAAGTTGCTGTTGGGAGCTGCATCCCACTCCTACATCATGCAGCATTGTCAGCATCCTTGACACAACACTCCCCTTACTGTCATTGAACCTTGCAACAGAAGGAGTAACCTGGACTGGGTAGGAGGAGGCACACAACTTACAGCAGTATAACCCAAATACACAAACCTCTGGCCCTCACTGTCATGAGCATTGAAAATCAAGAGGGCTGCCTTGGTTAACTCCTCTTCCCATGGAGAACATTGACAAGATAAATGACTTTATTACGTACAAAGCTCAGCAGCAACATCATTTGCTACGGTAACACCATCACATGTGTGCAACGAGATGTAAACCAGGAACATGTACATCAATATGGTAGCTCACAAGAGATTCCAGACATACCGGACTGTGACCATGTTGTTCCGACACACCAATGTGACTCAAATAAACATGCACAAAGGCCAGCACACATGCCCCAATCTTGGAACACATCGTAAGAGGAAGTGCACGTATGTCCTTGTCAAAGCACAAATGATGATAAGGTAAACACACCTGTGTCAGGCACGGGATAGCACTTGAGCAGCAATGGCCATGTACAGTACTTGAATCAATACATGAGCTGACCATGCACACAGCTCCAACTGCCCATCAAAATGCATCAGGTTGCCATGACAATGTGCTTAAGCAATATAGACCTCTGTCTGTGACAATGGAGGACAATGCAATGTACATACACTCATCATGAAGTACAGTAGCAACTGTAATGTGTGTGATCTGTTGATGTGTGCTGAACCACAACATACATTGTGTGTCTCTTCCACCCACAGGGGATGCTGGGGACACTGCAGGGACCAAAGAAGGATCCCAGGCCCAGACTCTGGTCGACACTGAGCTCTCTGGTGTGGATATCTCACAGTCTCTTCGGACGACGACGAACGACCTGGCCCCTCCGGTGTGGCTCCGCGTCCAGCCCCAGCAGCTGTAACATCAGCACCCCCTGCCACCACTCCTGCCACATCTGCAGACACACCAATGACCTCTGCCGACACGGACAGACCAAGGCAACAGAACACTGACTGCACAGCTACACAGGGCACCCTGGAGGTGAGGGACAACACCACCAGTGCCAACACAGAAGGGGGCCCAGTGTCATCTGTGCCTGCCACAGCAGGTCGTGCCCGTGTGGGCAGGGGTGGTGTGAGGGTGGGCAGGCTGAGGCCACGGCCTGCAGATGGGGCTGGACTGCAGGATGATCCACAGTTGGTACGCATCATAGATGCGTACCAGGAAAGCACCGGAGGCTTTGGCCAGGTAGTGGGATCCTCAGGGACATGCAACAACAGCAGGCTGCCCATCATGCCAGATCGGACTCCCACATGTCCATAATGGAGTCCAAAATGCACAAACTCGATGAACTCACGCCGTGCATAGGGACATACTAACATGCCTCCACAAGATATCTGACAACATGACCACACCTCCTTGTGTGCCTACTACATCTGTTGCCACTACATCTGCAACTGCCACATGGAGGGATGAGGACTCTAGCGGAGAGTCCCCGGCACGGCAGCAGCCTGCACCTGAGGGTCCCCCTAAAAAGAAGAAGAGGGGTCGTCCGAAGAAGGACAAGTGAGAGGCAGATGGCCACGCATACCCCCCAGGAAGTGAATACCTGTTCCAGACATCCTCCAATGTGTGCAAAGCGTTTACCTTGTTGACTGTCGCTAAACTCCCACACATGTGATGGAGGGTCTAAGTTGGACCAATGTTACAACTGACTGTGGACTTTACTCTTGAAATTTCATCTACAAACACTACCAACTCCTCTGTGAACTTTGGATTCCTATCGCACTGTACAGCACTTTCATTTATGTATACTATTCTAACACATGCATGTTAATAAATTCACAATCACACAAAACTTGCTTCTGTTGCGACTTTAACTTGGTTTGTGTCATAGAGATGATGACCTGCTAAAAGTATACTGTGCATGAAAACTACTACAGCAATGTAAACACAGTTATGTGAGTCATGGTGATGTGACACATATGAGGGAGACACACCACTACGTCAACACGACACATACTTACCATGGCCATCTAACTCATCGCCTACACTTTTGTGAACTGACAATACAGTGGAATGCACATACACAACACCCATCCTGAGTCAGTGGCAATCAGCCCACAGGTACAGTATGGAATTGATTGTTGGATGTGTGGACACAGACAAAGCACAGTCCAAAGTGATGCACAGGTTTAATACACAATCACCACTTGTGAACTCCACAACATATGGAAGGTAACCTCACGTGATAGAGAGCACAAAGTAACCAAGTGGTAAACAATGAAAGTTCAGGGGTGTGTGGCACATCATCGGTTTGACAATGACAACTTGCACTCTGTAACAGGAATCCTTGTTTCGGGGGTCACACGTGACCAAACTACAGCCAAAGGACCCTGTGAAGGACAGACATACAACACTATTAATATCACAAAATAACAGCATACATCTGCAATACACATGCCAAACACAAATCTTAAGATACGTGAACACAACCTAGTAATCATGTCAACACTGTTTGGGAGTACATACTAACTTAAAGGATACATCACTGCAAGCATCCTGTCAAGTAGCACACAGCCATACATATGCAGCAACATTGCACCACCTACACATATCAGGCCATGACAAAACGTAGACAACACATCACTGTATACTCACAATCATGTGAAAAGTTGTTGATGAGCTGTGTCAGAACATCCCCCTCACCCTCATCATCACTGGCAACATGACCCAGAGCAGGATCCTCCACGGCTGGCGGCTGGCGGTCATCATCATCCTGGATGAGAGCCAACTCCTCCCTCACTGCCAGGTTGTGTAGCATGCAGCACACAATTATGATTTTGCACACCTTCTCAGGGGCAAATGGGAGGGCCCCTCCAGTCCTGTCCAGGCAGCGGAATCTGCTTTTCAGTAAACCAAATGTCCGCTCTATCACTCTCCTGGTCCGCCCATGTGCCTCATTATAACGTATCTCTGCCGGTGTCACAGGGTTCCTGAGGGGTGTCAGCAACCACGGCATGTTTGGGTATCCGGAGTCACCTACATACAAACAAACAAACATTTAATGGGTCTGAAAAGAGGTTGAAAAATAATTTACCATAAACACACAAGGGAAACAGATATTACACACCGACAAGCCAGGCACGCTGGTTCTGCAGCTGTGACATCATTGTTGGGATCTGACTAGTCCGCATGATGTAAGCGTCGTGTGCTGAACCAGGGAAACATGCACACACATGTGATATAGTCATGTCCGACAGACATACCACCAGGGCATTAATGGAGAGGAAATGTTTTCTGTTCCGGTATGTCTGCTCATGTGCTTGTGGTGGTACCAAAGCCACATGTGTGCCATCCATGGAGCCTATGACATGTGGCATCCTTCCCAGTGCATAAAAGTCACTCTTTATGTCAATGAATTGTCCTGGGGTTGGGGATTTGATGTAACGGTCCAGGAAATGCAACATCACCTCCAAAACATCGCGAAGCACATGGATGAACATGGTCTGTGACATCCCACCAGCAGAAGCCACAGTGTGCTGGAAGGTGCCGGTGGCAAAGAAGTGTAGGGCTGCCATCACCTTCACCTTGGGGGTCAGCGTTGATGGATATGTCCGGCCAGGTTGTAAATGTGGGGCCAACTGCTCCACCAACACCTCAATCAGTGGTCTGGTGAAGCGGTACCGTCGGATGCAGTCACGTTCAGCCATGGTTGCAAGGTCAGGGAACGGTCTATGAACAGCTGGTCTCCTGCAGTACATAGTTGAGCAAAGAAAGATTGTCAGTTCCCCTACAAATGTGGCAATGACCATGCTAAATATCACATGCTACATCATATCAAGACACAATTACTTGATGTGTGTGCTGCTGGGCATGGACACATATGTCAGCTATGTGCCCCTCACCTGACATCTCAGCTCAACATGGATACACAACAAGTGCAATGCTGCGGCGTGAACAATCAATGGGGTCTGTCACAGTACATCTGCACAAATGTCACATACAAAACACACACCTCAGTGACTAGTAAGGATAGATGTGTTCCCCACATGACAGGTGCTTTTTCAGTCACACACACAAGGACCTTGTAGTGCCACAAGGACACTGTCATGATGTAGCGTCTGATGTACACGTACCAACACACCCATGAAACCCACATGATGTGCTACCAGATTTGTACGCAGGGAATACATGAATATCTGTGACACACAGACACAACAGCAACTCACATGGGCAAATCACATGGATGTTGTAAAGGATTGTCATCTACCACATACAATCAGAGACATGTGTGTAGCACAATACGCACATACCCTGGATTAACCACACAATGGTAGCTCTGGGACACCCTGTGACACACAGTCCATTTCACCTATGAGTCAGGGTGTATGTAACATGTCATCACACAATGTGCACCTTGAACTGTGTACAGGCCTCAGGGTTGGATCTGCAAAGTTGTCACTCACAGTAGTGATGTGCCTCACACATAATTATTTTTGTTTACATCAAACATGGCACATCCTGGGATTGTGTGCCACTAAGTTCCACGTCCAATATGACATGTGTAGCCATATACCCACACATGTTATAAAGCCTGAAATGCCATTCCATATACTGTGTGACAGGATGTAAGTTTGTTGTAGAGCACTGGAGTCCCTGCCAAGATATTGTGTGTGGCATCCTTAGGCTATTGACTGTAATGGTGACAGACACGGGTGAGATATCAAGAGACGCGTCGTTCACTTAGGGTCCAAGCCGGGCGCACGCATTGGCTCTTGACTACAATGGTGACAGACGCGGGTGAGCTTTCAAAAGACGCGTTGTACATTTATGGGCCGAGCCGGGCGCACGCATTGGCTCTTGACTGCAATGGTGACAGACGCAGGTGAGTTTTCAAAAGACGCGTCGTACATTTACAGGCCGAGCCGGGCGCACACATTGGCTCTTGACTGCAATGGTGACAGACGCGGGTGAGTTTTCAAAAGACGCGTCGTACATTTACGGGCCGAGCCGGGCGCACGCATTGGCTCTTGACTGCAATGGTGACAGACACGGGTGAGTTTTCAAAAGACGCGTCGTACATTTACGGGCCGAGCCGGGCGCATGCATTGGCTCTTGACTGTCATGGAGACTGATGCGTGTGAGTTTTCAAAAGACGCGTCGTACATTTACGGGCCGAGCGGGGCGCATGCATTGGCTCCTGACTGTCATGGAGACGGACGCTGTTTTGCTACTTGTACGAATCGCGTCCAGAAAATTCAGTTGCCACCCAACAACAATGTAACAAAGTCAATGGTGTCATGATGGGGAAAATTTGAATGATGCGGAAGGCGTGTTCGCAGCGTGCAATGCAATGGATTGGCCAATTTCATAAAAAGCAAACGTCTCGGACCTATCGGTTTGGACGCATGGGACACATTCAGCCTCTGCAGCACAGATATAAGGCTGTCTGTTCCCCAGAGACCTCACTTGCCTGCACTACATGCTACAGGACTACATCTACCACTACCACTGCTGCTGTCTCTGCATACTCTGGCTACTGCAATGGCACGTACTGTGGAGAGGGCCCCAGCATTCACTGAGGAGGAGAACCAGGCCCTGCTGGACAGCCTCCTGCGACAGTACAGCAAGCTGTATGGGAAACCAGGGGAGCAGGTGAGTGTGCAGTCCACTGCCTTTCTAGTGTGCATGTTGTCTGACTGGCACTACTAACATTGTGTTCACCAAGGGCAAGCATGCTCACTGAGTAATTGTAAGTCTCCAAGTGTGTAGAAACAAGTAATGTACTTGTGCAGTGTCTAAGAAATAGCATTTTGTATTTGCTTTGGATTAACATGCACTGTTATCATGTTGTCAATGCTGGCTTGCACCCAGGACAACTGCCCATGTCCATAGTTGCACTCCCTGTTTCCATCATATGCCCTTCAGCAAATGACATGTATGTCCAACTATGTGATGAACAGACATGTTGCATGTGTGGCAATGGTGTCTAACATTGTCATCCATGCAGGTTGATGCCCAACAGAAGCAGGAGATTTGGCAGACCATTGTCCGGGCAGTACGATCTGTGGGGGCCTTCAAACGCCGCATCCGCCACTAACAGAAGAGGTGGCAGGACCTTCGTGGCTGGACCAGGAGGATATCCAGAGTCCAGCTGAAGCTGTCGCCTCCACGCAGACGGGGCGGACGACGGACACTGACCCCCCACATGCTCCGGATACTGACGGTGTCTTCCCTGACCTGGATGGGCAGTTGAAGGACAGACAGCAGCAAGGAGGGGGTAAGTTCATGCCTTTTTGGTGAGCTATGTCTAACATGCAATTTGCACCCCTTCAGCCTGGTAACACTCCCACAGTTCGTCTGTCTGCTGAGACAAGACTCATGTGGCTAAATTTGGTGATGCCCCATTCTAATCTGATAACCAGGTGTGTCCCTTTCGGTCTGTGACTTGTGTCACTTGGGTTGGGTGTTCTTGCTGTTGTCCGAGGTTGATGTTGTGAACAGCATCTGCTACAGGTGCATTGGTTTGGGCTGCATGGGTGGGGCTATTGTCTGACGTGCGTCAGCACATTGACAGAAATCAGACCTGTACTCTGTGTGGGCCATACATAAATGTTCTAATTGCTGACCTGAGTCACCATAGGTGTCTGAGGTGTTTACCACACACCCATGCAGCAGGTAAGACCAATGTTGTGGCCTCAGGGGAATGAAATTCATCCGTGTAACTAATGCATAGCCACCTGCCAAGTGTTCCTGGTAATCCCATGTTGCACATGGTCAAGGACAGGTATGGCAACTCCGGCCATCCGAGACACTCTGTCCTCCTAATCCTGGGTGTCATCCAACATCATGACCATTGCAAAATGTGAATTAAGGTGTCTGACTCTGTGTCATTGTGTACTGGCATAGCTTTATGGACTTCATGAGTGGTAAAATGTTAATTATGTACTGACACCTGATTTGTGGCTGTTGGATCTGCACATAGGGTAAAACATATGTGTGTAATCACTAGACTGTGCCTAATGTTGGATTCCACATTGATGTGCAAGCAGCTTTACTTTGTTCTCGGCAGCCTGTGATGTGTTCATGTTTACTGATTTGTGTCATCACACACTCAAATGTCTCATTTGGATGAAGTGTGATCATCAGATTCTTCCTGATGTGGGTTGTATGGGGTGTACATGTGTACTTGACCACTACAGAGCTTGCATTCCCCACAAAATAATGAGTGTGACACTGTGCAGACTGTTGTTTTTGGATGCACTGCCCCTGTGACAGGAGCCAGTAATGACTCATTGGCCAGACAGGCCATTGGCATGGTGTACCATATGCCAATCAGGAGCCTGCAATATTGTTAGTTGTCCTGCCTGAACTCCATTGTAGCATTGGCTAGCAAGACATGAGGCCATCATGGTTTCTGAAGATGGAAGCATTTCCATCATATCAACAATGATTACGGCTAGCCCATTTACTGACACAAGTACTCAGTCACTGGCAGGAGATGGGATATGTGTGTAATGACACATTACACTCACAATCCTTGCAGATAAGTAAACTGGCAATGTGGTGCATGTTTGCACATATCATTAGTGACATCATACATGCACCAGCCAGGTGGGTCCATTGCCAGGATGTGTACGAGGAGCATAGTTGACTGGCAGACTGACAAGTGCCTGGTTCACATATGTGTCATTCATTTAGACAATGATTTCCTGATAATGCCAGGGCTTGCTCTGTGATGTGCTGCAATTACAGTCATGTGTCAAGTCAATGCAGGTGATTAATGTGATTCTGTTTTTCCTCCTTGTTTACAGCATCATCTTCGGCTACTGGAGGAGACAGCTCCACAGACTAGGATGAGGCGCAGAGCCAGACAGGGTCCGCTGTGGATGAGGCGGAGGGACCCAGTGGCAGGGAGGGTGAGGGAAGCCACACTGAGGGACACTCAGCAACAACCACCTCAGCTGAGGGACACTCCAGCTCCAGTGAGGACTCCCTTGTGGAGGCGGGTGTTACAGGACCACAGGCCACAACTAGCGAGTCTGTCCCCGCCACCAACACTATCTCCACCCTCCCAGCTGCTCCCATACCAGATGTCCATGGAGCCTCCCGTGTTAGGGAGCATGTCTCCTTCAGTCCAGGCACCATACCCCCTGCCTCTGTCTCCCCTGCTGCCCTGAGTGTGGAGTCTGTGGACTTGCTGAAGCAGATCCATGTGGGGCAGACATCGATGCTGAGTGTCCTCCATGCTCACACCGGTCTATTGACACAATTGGTGTCATTCATGGAGGGCATCTCAGCAAACATGTCTGCCCAACAGCGGACCAGTCAGTCCATGGCCTCCTCATTGACGGCAGCAGTGTCCCTCCTCCAACAGTCCCTCACCCCTCCTACCTCTGCCCCATTCACAATCCCCACTACCCTACCTGCCCAACGCACACTCGCACAGGCACATGCACCCACAAAAACAGACACAAGCAGCACACAGCAATGTCAGTCCAAGGCAAAACGCACATGCGTGCACACTCAGGGGACTGATGGCACACACACAGGGGATAGGGCACAGATGCACAGACAGGCATCCAAAACCACTCCGCAGCCCTCAGATACCTCTCCCTCCAAAACCCCTTCCCTTGACTCACCTGCAACCCCCCTTCCCAATAGGTCTTCCTCTGTGACCTTGGCCTTTTCCCCAAAGATCCATCTGAACCAACTCACAAGGGAAAGGGGAAGTCACCACACACAGAGAGGAGATCCCCCACCACACGCACACCCTCCCCCAGGAGCAGGAGCACAGAGGCCCCCACCCGTAAATCCCCCAGGACCAGAAAAAGTAAAACCCACCACAATCCCACACTTCCACCACACAGTCTCCGTCCTCCAAACCCCAAACCACCACTCCAGAAGTTCCCAAGCCACACCCTGTCCCAAGTTCCCCCACACACTATTACGTCATCCCCAAGATGATTAGGCCCTCGCCCCCTGCCACAATCACTTAGACATCACACCCTCAGTCTGTTCCTGCTTCTGCAGTGGAGATCGTGTCCCCCCAATCTGAAAGGCCGACTTCATTTGAGCCCCTGCACACTCCTTCGGACATTGCCTCTGCAGTGGAGCCCCCGCCCACTCAGTCCGACAGGCCCACTGCAGTTGCCACTGAGGATCCTGTAGCCACCACCCCTCCCCTGCCCCATACTGCTATCCCATGATCATGTCCCTGTGGTGCCTGGCTTGCCCCAATGGATGCCCCTCCAAGGGGAGATGTCCCCTAGTTGTAGCAATGCAGGCAAGCAATGTGTGACAACTTGTCATGTGTCACCCATGACGGACAATTGGAATGGACTGGCCATTGGCCTTTTGATTGCTCTTGCCATCATTTTGTTTTCGACCAGCTGAATAAAGCATATTTCATTTCTGTATTTGAATTGCATTTAATGCACATGATGTTGCTGATGAATGTCCTGAAGTTGCTGTTGTGATAGTGTTTGCTGACAATCAGTGATGTGGTGAGGTGATGGACTGCATGTGGTCCATGGCATGTGTCCTATTACAGTATGTAGCCATGTCATCATTAGCTGCAATTTGAGGCAGTCATGAGCCACAAAATTTGGCACTGGGAGTGTGACCTTCTTTTCACCACTTCACATCTTGGCCGTACACTGTTGCACATATGTAGGGCTGACATCTGTGCACATTGTACTTTTTTCTGACTGTAGGCCCATCTCCACTGGACATGCAGAGTAGTGCATTGATGCTGAACAAGTCATCTGTGTCATCAGTGCAACTTGCTATACATGTGTTTGGAGTATGTGCAGGTAACTTAAGACACACTCCTGTACACAGGCTGTGTGACCAGAGCTTGGAGTGTGTTGTAATTGGTGGCTCAATGTCCGAGTTTGATACTGACATGACAGGGCCATGCACAGACAACGTTTGACACAGCTGACCTTCCACATGAGTGTAGTCACCTCATGTCAGTGTGGCATTAGGTGACATTGCCTGAGCCCATGGTGTGTGTTCTGTGAGCATGACTCTGTGTTGTCCTGTGCTTTGTCAACATCTTTGACCTGGGCTTGCTGGGATGTAGGTGCATGGAAAAATACTAGTCATTAGGGTGTCATCCCTGGTTGTGGTTGATGTGAGGTCCTGCACTGTGTGCAAACGCACATTTGACATATTCAGGATTCACCAAGTCACATTTGTGTTTCCAAAGTAATCTTGTTTTCACTATGTGGTATCTTTCTGTGACCTAGTCACTTGTATGTGTGTGTGACAGCTCCCACTAATCAGATCCTAGCCTTCAATGTTGGATGATGACAACATGTGTTGTTTGTGGGTCTCCTGGGGTTTTTTATTTGTCTGGGACAGTGACAGAGATCCCAATGTGTCTGATACATTTCACCTCATGCACATGTACCTCATACTATGCAGTGTGACAGTCACTCACAAGGTTTGTTGACTGGCCATGTGTAATGTGTTTGTACACCTCAGATACCACCACCATCCCTGGGATTGTCATGGGTGCATGTGCAATGTCACCAGTCAATGTGGGCTGAGGTGATGCTCATTGTTGCAGATCAAGGTGTGTGGAGACTGGCAAATTGTGACTTGTCTCATGGCTAGGCCCCTACCTACATTGTGGCCTTACATTACGGGCCATGCCCAGTGAGTTGTGTTTGTGTATGTGTGATGGACGTTGGTCAAGACACATGACAGTGCACACAGGTGAACGTGCTCCACAGTATGGGCAACATCCAAAATTGTCATCATGGAGGGATCATCATACAGGCTACTGTGACCACAGTGTAGGGTCCTTGAGGGTACTGCTGGAGTGGGTCTGTCTCTTGATGTGTTGGTTGTTTTCCCGCACAGCTTGTTGCACATGTGTCTGTTGTGGACCTGCTCAACTGACAATGGCCGTTTGTCCACACACAGGAACCCAATTCATTAGATACCTCTGGATTGTACTGAATACGCATATGTCTCATTGGAGTTCAGCCCCTCATGATGTGTGTTGTTGTAGCCTGGGGACACTTACACACACACACATGTTGTGTTTGACATGCAGTGTGTGGCTGGCTGATTGTGTTGGTGCATCTGCACCCATGTATTTATATTGGTTTAGTGGTGCGTTGAGTGGATGTTGTTTAGAGGTATTTTATCTACGGGCCCTGGGACTCCTACATCACCAGTCTGCACATCCATCATGTTCACTACTTCCCATTGCTGCCACAGTATGGAACGTGGTCTCATAAATGCTGTGGTCTCCGAAGGATTCATTCATATGTGTGTTTGTTTGTGAACGAATGTGTTTATGCATATGATGGTCACTTCTTACTAGGGGTGGGCGGAATTTGCGTAGTCGCGCTACGCAAACCTCCGCGAAATGGTAAAAAATCTCAGCGAAGACGCAAAAGTTCCGCGAACACGCAGAATTGCTTGTTCCGCCCGTTCGCGATGCTTTTTTCCTGTTCGCAAACGCTGTTTGCATGCTCGAGGAGAAATATCTTGCAAACACGCATTTTGAAAGTGCGAACAAGCAAAAAACTCCGCAAAGCCGCGGATCGCGGAATTTTTGGTAATTCCGCGTTCTCCGCGGAACGCGAAATTACCCAAATTCCGCAAATTCCGCGAGCGGAACGGAATTTACCGCCCAGGCCTACTTCTTACATTGTCCACTTGAACATTGGAGGCATTGTCTGCCCCCACCTGCGATGATTTTCTGCACATGGCTGAGGGTATTTTTGAAGAGACAACAATGTTTCCCTCAGCAGATCTGTGTATGTTTGGCACACAACCACTACTTTGTTACTACATGGCTTGTGGTTTTAGGACCAGGAATCCTAAATGATAGCTAGCACATGGTGGTTTTTAAGCCCCTTACTCACCTTTTGGCCACTGCAGTGGGGGGGGGGTTAACTCCATTACACAAATGTCCCTAACAATGCTGGGGGGTTGAACCCCACACTCACCTTCTGCCACTGCGTTGGGGGGGTTCAACCCCATTACACAAATGTCCCTAACAATGCTGGGGGGTTGAACCCCACACTCAACTTTTGATCACTTCAGTGAGGGGGGGTTTGACCCCATTACACATGTGTCCCTAACAATGCTGGGGGGTTGAACCCCACACTTACCTTCTGCCACTGTAGTGGGGGGGTTTGACCCCATTACACATATGTCCCTAACAATGCTGGGGGGTTGAACCCCACACTCACCTTTTGATCACTTCAGTGAGGGGGGGTTTGACCCCATTACACATATGTCCCTAACAATGCTGGGGGGTTGAACCCCACACTCACCTTCTGACACTGCAGTGGGGGGTGTTTGACCCCATTACACATATTCCCTAACAATGCTGGGGGGTTGAACCCCACACTCACCTTCTGCCACTGCAGTGAGGGGGGGTTTAACCCCATTACACAAATGTCCCTAACAATGCTGGGGGGTTGAACCCCACACTCACCTTTTGGACACTGCAGTGATGGGAGTTTCAGTAAGTTGTCCCTTTCAGTGTCACTGTTGCAAACAGTTTACACACAGAACACATTCTTGGCATGATAGCATTGGGGGAGTATTTGGCCTTCAACCCCTATGGGTGGGGACTGCTGGTGGTGATAGGCGTCCACTTCCCTATGGGTAGGGACTGCTGGCAGTGATAGCCATCCACCCCCCTATGGGTATGGACTGTTGGCAGTGATAGCCATCCACCCCCCTATGGGTATGGACTGCTGGCAGTGATAGCCATCAACCCCCCTATTGGTATGGACTGCTGACAGTGATAGCCATCCACCCCCCTATGGGTATGGACTGCTGGCAGTGATAGCCATCCACCCCCCTATGGGTAGGGACTGCTGGCAGTGATAGGCATCCACCCCCCCATGGGTAGGGACTGCTGGCAGTGATAGCCATCCACCCCCTATGGGTAGGGACTGCTGGCAGTGATAGGCATCCACCCCCCTATGGGCTGGACAATGCTGGCAGTGATAGCCATCCACCCCCTATGGGTATGGACTGCTGGCAGTGATATCCATCCATCCACCCCCCTATGGGTATGGACTGCTGGCAGTGATAGCCATCCACCCCCCTATGGGTATGGACTGCTGGCAGTGATAGCCATCCACCCCCCCATGGGTAGGAACTGCTGGCAGTGATATCCATCCACCCCCTATGGGTAGGGACTGCTGGCAGTGATAGGCATCCACCCCCCCCATGGGTAGGGACTGCTGGCAGTGATAGCCATCCACCCCCCTATGGGTAGGGACTTCTGGCAGTGATAGGCATCCACCCACTATGGACTGGACAATGCTGGCAGTGATAGCCATCCACCCCCTATGGGTATGGAATGCTGGCAGTGATAGCCATCCACCCCCTATAGGTATGAACTGCTGGCAGTGATAGCCATCCACCCCATATGGGTAGGGACTGCTGGCAGTGTTAGGCATCCACCCCCTCATGGGTAGGGACTGCTGGCAGTGATAGCCATCCACCCCCCTATGGGTAGGGACTGCTGGCAGTGATAGGCATCCACCCCCCTATGGGCTGGACAATGCTGGCAGTGATAGCCATCCACCCCCCCATGGGTATGGACTGCTGGCAGTGATAGGCATCCACCCCCCCTATGGGTAGGGACTGCTGGTAGTGATAGGCATCCGCCCCCCTATGGGTAGGGACTAGTGGTAGTGATAGCCATCCCCCACCTTATGAGTAGGGACTACTAGTAGTGACAGTGACCCCCCTCCCTATGAGTAGGGACTGCTGGTAGTGATAGCCATCCACCCCCCTATGGGTGGGGACTGCTGGCAGTGATAGGCATCCACCCCCCTATGGGCTGGACAATGCTGGCAGTGATAGCCATCCACCCCCCTATGGGTAGGGACTGCAGGCAGTGATAGGCATCCACCCCCCTATGGGCTGGACAATGCTGGCAGTGATAGCCATCCACCCCCCTATGGGTATGGGCTGCTGGCAGTGATAGCCATCCACCCCCTATGGGTAAGGACTGCTGGTAGTGATAGGCATCCGCACCCCTATGGGTAGGGATTACTGGTAGTGATAGCCATCCCCCACCCTATGAGTAGGGACTACTAGTAGTGACAGTGACCCCCCGCCTTATGAGTAGGGACTGCTGGTAGTGATAGGCATCCTCCCCCCTATGAGTAGGGACTGCTGGTAGTGGTAGCCATCCACCCCTATGGGTGGGGACTACTGGTTGTGATAGCCATCCCCCACCCTATGAGTGGGTACTACTGGTTGTGATAGCCATCAAGCCCCCTATGGGCTGGACAATGCTGGTAGTGGTGGCCATCCAACCCCTATGGATTGTGCAATGCTGGTGGAGAGGGATATCCACCCCCTATGTGTGTGTTGCGTTGGTTCGTGACATTTGTTTGTGTGGTGGGTGTCTGACTTACCGTCTGCGATGTACGCGTCAGTTCCGGCTGTTGATCAGGTCATAGATGTACAGTGCAGGGATGACCTGCGCGATCGGATTCATTGTTGGTTCGTCTCGTAGTTATTGATCAGTGGTTCGTCTCGTAGTCGTAGATCAATTTGTGGCGCGAATCGTACCTGATATACTGCTCTTCCGGTTGCTGTGACGTGCTGGAGGTGGCGACCTGTTCGGCACGTAAGACGTACGCATCGTACTTGGCCGGCCGGAAACTGCTGTGAAAATGCTTCCGGGCGACTCTATTCAGCATTTACGAATCCGGCTCGTACTGGAAATGTAGCTGGAATCGGAGCCTACATGTCGGTGGGGATTTGGATACATTTGCGCATCGTACTTCATCGTTCAGACGGACCGGCTCCCGGAACGAGTAGGTCATAAGGTAACGATACGGACAGCTCTTGGAGGGCTGTCCGAGCGAGATCAGAATCGGCCCCTAAAAAGGAAAGAAGGAGAAAAAGAATCAAGTTTAAGTTTAGTAGCCAAATAAAGAAATCACTGGTATTCAATGTGACGTATTCAACCATAATACCTTTTTCAAAAATAGAGACACTAATGCCAGGTCGGGGAATTAATAGAGTTGGCAAATTAGCCAGAACTTTCAAATTATTCCTAAAAGGTTGTAGATTACTTAATATAGATGAAAGGTACAAAATCTGTTAGACTTTGAATGATACATCTAAGGAGAGAGCTACATTTAGGCAAATCATAACTTTGTTAATAAGGAATATTCGTCAGGTTTTTTAGCTTATTGCCGGTTATTAAATGTTGCAGGATTAGAGGAACAACAAGAAGGAGTCTCTGTATAAAGCAACTCTAAAACGACTAAAGAGACAGCATTGCAAGCGTTTTTAAGTTCTTGAGGAAAACAATGCTACCATGGGTTACATTGTATGATACAAGGGGGCATGGTGCAGGGTATTTGAATGCAATCTCAGTGAAAAATGAAGGAAATGATATGGCCTTTCATACAGTTCTTGTAAAGTTATTGGGTTTGAATGCATTGTATTTAGACAAATTCGAACTCTCCAGACAGCTTGCGGCATGCTGTGATTAAGCCCTAGAGATAAGATAGAATCATACCATGTACTAAAACAGGTCTACGCTGTGCAATACAAAGGGACATAGTATCAGAAACATGTGTGCATTATCAGTAATAACAAGTGAAGACATGTAGCACTTTTTGATGTTCTCATACAGTTATTAAAGTTTGTAAGCATTTATATTTTAAAGCAATTCAAATAAACTGGAAAGCTGGGGCACACTGTGGTTAAAACCTTGCATTCTTACCTCGATATCTCTGGATAGTTTGAATTATCTAAATGCAATTTATACAAACTCAATTCTTTTTGAGGTGTCATTACTCTTGCGAGAGGATGGCGAGCTGCTCGCGGAACACTTGTGAGATCGTAATGTTGTACATTTTATTGTCATCTTTTAATATAGTTATCATATTTTCAGCTATTATTTAATGCTAATCTATAATAGAGTAGTGAATAAAAGACGTTAACATGCAACA
Organism: Calotriton arnoldi; assembly: GCA_963921515.1. Classification (NCBI taxonomy): domain Eukaryota; kingdom Metazoa; phylum Chordata; class Amphibia; order Caudata; family Salamandridae; genus Calotriton; species Calotriton arnoldi. Next base: position 186,037 of record CAWUFW010014221.1, on the reverse strand, counting down.
TAATCCCCTTTAATGGTCTTGCTAAAGTTTTTATTTTAGCTTAATTATTAACATTCACAACCTCTGCTTTATTTGTGTTGCTTTATGGTTGTTTTAACCAGTTAATATCACTTGCACTGTATTAATGCACACTCTTTTCTCTCCCTGTACAAACAAGCTCACAAGACTCTAGCGAGATCGAGGAAGGACCACGTGGCAGGGTCACTCTGTAAATATCCATGTGACTCTCGCTGGATCACAACAAAATTTGAAAATCAGCCAATGAAAAAGCTCATACTGTTTATCATGTAACTATGGACCATACCAACAGCAGTTGATCACAACCTAGCCTACTTTTGTAACTGTTCAAAAGATACCAATTACTTTTATAATTTTATCACCCTTCCATTTTTGTCTGTCCTCAAATAACTCCTTATTGCTCCTGAAGCTATCTCATTCTGGTGAGCACTCCTCTTGTGACTGAGATCTCCATACTATACCATGGTTGGCCTCTGGATTTTGGGACGTAGCTTCATACACTGCACTAGAAAACATGCCATCAATTGTGATATTTTCAAGAATCTTGCATTTCCAGCTTAGACATAACTTGGATTGGTCATAGAGGTATGAGGTTGCATCAGTTGTTACAAAAGGTTGAGAGCATTCTGGATTGTGAGAATCCTGGCCTGATGATAGTGTTCTGTGGTGAGAATGACCTAGGCACAATTATTATTATTATTATGAACACTTATATAGCGCAACAAACACCCTACGGGTACCCTGGCGCTGTGATATGAATGTCTAGCTAAGTATGGATACCGGTGGAATTCCCCTTACCAGAAAGAATCACAGGTGTTGCACTTAAAATCTAAATGAAGCAGACCTTTTTACAATTGATGTCTCTCTTTCCTCATATGTTCAAAAGAGTTTTAACCTAATATTGAGAAATCCTGGTGGAATGTCAATGAAACAGTTTCTGCACTTCTTCATGACAATGGCATGGGCTCTATATATCAGAACAACATCTGGTTTGATATGACAAGTGTCTCTAGGGTGAGATGGAGTGTACTTCATTGCACAAGGGAACAGAAACTTTCTTATTTAACATCAAGGAATGCACCCATTTCTATATGTAACTGAACATTACACACTACAAACTCAAAGGCTTTTGACACAGCCAAACTATTGCAACATTATTTTATTATTTCATAGTATAAATCCCTTTTTTTGTTGAATACTGACACCCGCAAGAATTTCACACGAGCACAAAAATGCTTGCTTCTAATCTTGCAAGAGTATTGGGAGCTCAAACATTCAAACTATATTTAATGCATAATAGCTCTGCATCGTAGGGTGTTGGTGCAAACACAGAAGCTTCTGTACTGTAAACTTTCTCTTGAGAAAGATTTTATTTACCCCACTTTGTTTTTTATACAATCCCATGAGAGTCTTGCAAGATCGTACATTTTTTGGGGGGAAGAATTTACCATTTCCATCATTACAGTACTAATGCCTTACTGTCCCCAAAAGTAGTGTGTGGGTAGTAGGCCTGGTCGGTAAATTCCGTTCCGCTTGCGGAATTTGGGTAATTTTGCGTTCCGCGGAGAACGCGGAATTGCCAAAAATTCTGCGATCTGCAGCTTCGCGGAATTTTTTGCTTGTTCGCACTTTCAGAATGCGTGTTCACAAGATATTTGTCCCCAAACACGCAAACGGCGTTCGCGAACAGGAAAAAAGCATTGCGAACGGGTGGAACAAGCAATTTGCGTGCTCGTGGAGATTTTTTACCGTTTTGCAGAGTTTTGCGTAGCGCGACTACGCAAATTCCACCCACCCCTAGTGGGTAGAAAGTGCCCTCTCCAATGAGACCTTTTCACAGTATGACAGGAGTGCATAGTAAGGTGCAATGAGAGACTGAGACTGAGTTCTTCAGTAACTCCTCTACCAAGGGCTACAAGTGTGTATAGTAGGGTTTGGGGAGAGACAGTCCCTCCAGTAACACCTTGCATCAAGATTTTGTATACCACAGAACTTATTTTACGATCGCAAGATTGTAAACTTTTCTTAGAGGAAGAATTTCAACTTTCCTTTATAATAATAATATTAATCAAATTTGTAAAGCGCCTGGTTACACCTGCCACCATGTCCCCGCACTCAGAAGAAAGTCCAGGGGAAGCAATAACCTGAAGTCAAACACTACCAGTGGTCACAGAATCAATAAATGCCACCTTGAGCCATTATAGCCCCTATAAGCATGCCCCTGAGTAGATTGAAATAAGCATGTTTTAAGCCTCTTTCAAAACAGCAGTTCCGACGGTTCCATCCACAAATGAAGAGGTAGGAAATTCCAAGCTTTCCCTGCTAAGAAAGCTTAAGAGCGGCCTCCCAAACTGGCTTTCCTCACCCACGGAACCGCTGCCATATTGGTGCCAGAGGAACTAAGACTGCAACTTGACTGGTGGCTGATCATCAATGAGGTCAGATATCGTGGACCCCTATCATTAAAAATTCTATTACAGAAGCCCAAAGGTTTGAATAAAATTCTTTCGTTGAGTGGCAACCAATGTAGGGTGACCCAAGCTGGACCCACAGGAGCACATCTGGGTAGGTTTAACACTAAGCTGGCCACAGCATTTTATACTCTCTGTAATTTCTCCCTTTTGTAGCCCCTAGATATGGGTCATTGCAGTAGTCTAACTTTGAGGTAACTAATGCCTGTACAACAGTTTTCCTGGTAGAAAGCGGAAGAACATCAAAAAGTTTCCTTAGCATTTTAGGAGTGTTAAAACACTTCCCTGCCACAGTGACATTCTGGTGTTCCAAAGATAACATTGAATTGAGCCATACTCCCAGATTCTTGACTTTTTCCTTCAGGACTAGGATAGAACCCATTGCATCAGGCCACCAGGCTGATGTACAGATAGAGGGAGACTTCACAACAATGAGAACCTCAGTTTTATTAGCCTTAAGTCAGAGGCAACTATTGGTCATTCAGCTGGCCATCTCCACCAAACACCTTTCAAATTTGGCAGCCGCTCCTTACACCTCCTGAGATAGAGTGACTATTAATTGAGTGTCATCAGCATAAGACAAAATAGCCACATTGTGACACAGGCGCATATAGATGTTAAATAATGTTGGGCTCAATATAGAGTCATGCGGCACCCCCTGTGGCAAAGATATCGGATCTGAAGAATAAGGGTTTTGGACCACATGAAAGGAGCGGTCTTGGAGAAAAGACGCCAGGCATCTCAAAGTATAACCCACCACCCGCAGTCACCTAGCCGATGTAAAAGTAGGCCATGATACAAGGTATCAAAGGCAGCGCTTAGATTCAAAATCATCTCCCGCAGCATAACATCTGAAGGATTCAGTAACCATCAGTACGGCTGATCCCATAGATTGATGCACGCAGAAGCCGGAATGGGCCAGGTGTAATAGATTATTGGCCTCAATAAACTTGGTCAATTGACTATTAATCAGTTTTTCCGCCACTTTTGCAAAGAAAGGGAGCAGTGAGATGGGTTTTAGGTTTTCCAGCTATGATGGATTTAGGGAGTTTTTTTAACAAGGGCACCACCATTGCCTGCTTCCATTTCAAAGGCACATGTCCGGATAAGAAGGACCTAACCAACAGGTTGCTCAGATGAAGCACAATAGCTTCCTGAGTCTAAGCAAGAATGTTGGCGGGTGCCGGGTGCAACAGGGACCCTGACCTAATTTGACCTCATAACCTACAAAGCTCATCTTCAGAAGGAACCTCACAACTGAGGAGATGGGCCCCAGGCTGGGAAAGCTTCGGAGGCTTGAAAATCTCTGACCTCCTGCAGGAAATACTTTTAGATTTTTTAAATTGTATTAGCAAAGAAAAGTGTTATCTCATTACAACTTTGCACTGAAGGTGGATTACAAGCTGCCACCCACTCTAGGGAGGACAACAACTTAACTATGGAAAAGAGGCCCTTTGCAGAATTGGCAGGAGCCTCAATTGTCTGGGCATAGAATTCCCTGTGCGAGCAGTAAATTAACTTATGGTATTGCTTTAGTGCCTCTTTGTAACAAATCTTACTTTTCACACTGTAGTCCCTCGCCATACACACTCCAGGCATTTAGAAGACTTCTTGGAGAGAGCTAACTCTTCGTTAAACCATTCCACAGAGGGTCATGCGCGTGACACCTGGATCTGGGTAATGGGCACCAGTTTATCCAGTGCAACTGTAATCCAGCTCTCAATATCGGTATTAGCCGTACCCACATCTTCACCTACAACTGGGATAGATTGATGAAGAGTAGTCAACAGAGCCTTCAGTGACATTCTAGCCCATTTATGGGATCAAAGAGTAGAATTCCCTTAGAGACAACAGTCGGTGTATATAGCAGTATCTGAAACCGAACCATACAATGATTTGACCATATAACCGGCAAGGGGGCTTGCACCGTGATAGCGGTGAAATTAGCAAAAATGGGACCAAGAGTGTGCCCTACCTGGTGTGTAGGGCCCAGGACTAGCTATGTCAGTTGCAGTGTCTCCAAATCCTCCACATGCATCTTAGCTGTAGAGCAATTTTTATTTTCAAAATGTAAGTTATAATCCCCTAACACTAACAGGTGTTTATAGCATAGCATAAAAGAGGGCAATAAATCCACCAAATCTGAGATAAAATTCATTGCTGGTCCAGGTGGATGGTAAAGTAGAAATAGAACAATAGTAGACTTACAGGGTAAGGCGAGAGTGAAGAGAGCTGCATCACATTCGGCTAAATCCAAATCCGTGAGTGACCACTAGAGAGAATGTTTAAAAATAATTGCGATACTGCCACCTCTTTGCAAGGCGTGATCGAATCTGACTATTCCATATCAGTTGGGAATGGCGTTGAAGATATCTGAAGCCAAGGAATTGGATAGTCAGGTTTCCATTAAAAATAATATGTCAGGAGATTGTTTAGAAAGGAGATCAAAGATCTCCTCCCTCTTATGTCTGGGCAACGAGCAGCAATTAATAACTAAACAATGCACCACTTGAGGTACTTGTCCACCCCCTCCCACAGCTACTGTCCCTGCAAGTTTACCTCTTAAGTTAAAACTGCAGTGATTACACACCAAAACACCCTGGGAATTATCAAGAACGTGGCTACATCCCTCTGTTAAAGCAGGAGCACAGTGATGGAGTTCCTCATTAGAGTATCTTATAGGGGTTGGCCTTGGATGGGCAGGGGTCCTGGCCCCTGGTACCATCCGGGTGCAGATGGGCTTGCCTTTGGGGTGCCTTCGTCGTGCCAGTGGTGTGCCCGCTGCACAAGTCTGCACATCGGCCATCCCTAAATACCCACCTTGAGAAGGGCGGAGATTGACGGGAATCCTTGTTCTGGAAAATAGTGTGCGGGACCACAACACACAAACAGTACTTATGTCTTATAGTCCCCATTAGTAGGTAGTGGGGAGAAAGTAGACTCTCTAATGAGACCTTTTCACAGTATGACAACAGCCATAGTAAGGTGTAAAGAGAAACTCCAATCTTACTGACACTTCTCCACAGTCTAACAACTGTGTATAATAGAGTATTAGGGGAGTCTGGCCTCTCTACTGACACCTTCTATGAAGGTAACGAGTGTGTATGGTAGAATTTAAAGAGACACTGTCTCACCACTCACACCTTTCCCTAGGCTCAGCAGTATGCGCAGTAGGGTAGGAAAGGTACACACCTTGCATGTAGGACCATACTATTCCATAATAAGTATAACAAGTACTGAGACCTCTCCCCAGGAAAATAACCATATATATTAGGGTTTGTGAATGGATTTGACTTTTCACTCAGCTGTGACCAGAATGACAGGCATACACAGTAATGTGTAGGGAACATTCTCCTCTCCACTAACCCCTATCGTCAGAACAATATAAATGCACAGTACGGTACAGCACAGTAGGGTGTGTGGATGGACTGACGTCTCCTTTCAGACCTCTCTCAGATGAAAGGTGTGCGTAGTAAGGTGTATGGAGTGACTGGCCTCTCTATGAAGACCTTTTTTCTGAATGATGAATGGGAATAGTAAGGTATGGGAAGGCACTGGGCTCTCCTTTCAGACCTCTCTCTAAGATGATGGGAGTACTTATTAGAGTGTATGGTGGGACTGGATTCTCTGTTGAGACCTTCTCTGTTATGATGAGTGTGCGAAGTAGGGTGTGGGGTGGGACTAGCCTCTTCTTTCAGATGTCATCAGTGCCATCATCAGTGATGTCACTCCCCATGTCATGAGTGACGTAATATGTGAGGTCATAAGCAGTGCATTGTGGGGTGTAAGTTAGAGTTAGATCAGCTAAGTATAACTGATGAATTACACTGGTTTTGTATGAGTAAAATGTGATCCTAACTATAATGTCACAGGAACCTTTGGTTTTTTCAGTGAATTTCTAAGGTTTTTTATAATTCTACTTCCTAACTATAACATCCCTGTACCCGTTGGTTTTTTCAGTAAATTTCTAGTTTTTTTTTTAATGTTGTTTCCTACCTATAACCTCCCTGTAATCTATGTTTTATTTAGGTGAATTACTAAGGTTTTTTGAATTGTATTTCCTAACTGTAACCACTAATCTTTGACAGTGAGTGCATGAATATCTCAGTTGGTCTGTGGCTGGGTGTGAGAGCATCTGAGTGGGTCTGTCAGTGGGTGTGTGATTGTCTGAGTAGGTCTGGGAGTGGGTGCATGAGTCTCTGAGTAGGTCTGGGAGTGGGTGCATGAGTCTCTGAGTGGGTCTGTGAGTGGGCATGTGAGTGTCCAAGTGGGTCTGTGAGTGGGTACATGAGTGTCTGAGTGGGTCTGTGAATGGGTGTGTGAATCTCAGTTGGTCTGTGAGTAGGAGTGTGAGTGTCTAAGTGGTTGTGTGAGTGGGTCTGTGTGTGTGTGTGAGTCTCTGAGTGGGTTTGTGAGTGGGTGCATGAGTGTCTCATTGTATCTGTGAGTGGGTGTGGACTGTGAGTGGGTGTGTAAGTGTCTGAGTGCTCTCTGTTTTGCCCTCTTCTGCTCTTTTTTGCTTGTTTTTCTGCCCTCTGTTTCGCCATTCCTGCTAATTTTTCTCCTGTCTGTTTTGGCCTATTCTGCTCTGTTTTGCCTTTCCTGCTTGTTTTTCTACTCTCTATTTAGCTTTTTTGCTCCTTTTTCTGCCCTCTATTTTGCCTTTCCTGGTCAATTTTCTGCACTCTTTTTCGCCTTTTCTGCCCTCTGTTGCCATTTATGCTAATGTGTCTGTCCTTTGTTTTGCTTTTGTTTATTCTCCCTCTAAAATGGTGGCCAACAAAATTTCAATAGGGGAGGGGGACCATGTGGCTCCCATTCCCAGGTGGATTTTGGCCCTGGGGACCCCCTTCTCTGGGCCTGGCCTGCATCGAATAGGAGAGGGGGCCAATTCTGGCCTGGGGTCCCCATTCTACGGGGCCCGGCATCATTGAATAGGAGAAGGGCACTACCATGTTTCCCTGGGATCCCTGGAGCCTTCCCAGGGCACCCAGTGTGCTTTGGGACCATGGGGGAAGTCTTGAGGCCCCACGATCCCAGCCAGCAGCCTACCTCCTGCAGGAGCAGGCATTACTATTTCACACAGGGAACTCCTTGTGTGCAAGAGCAATAGTTTCCTATCATTTCCTGCTCACATTTTCAAAAGATGAAACCTCCTGTTCCAGGGGGCGTAAGCACTTTGACAGCTCCCATGAGCTGGAACTGGAGTGTTTGTTTTTGCTTGGCAGGAGCTGTCAGCTCCTGCCAAGCAAAAGCAAACATGTATGTCCTGGAGGTGGGCACCCAGGGACATAGCAGGAGCTGGCCCGGGGGGAGGTGATGGTCCCCAGGGCCATATATGGATCCAGGAGGGAGGTCACGCATCCCTCCTCCTTTGTTATGCATGGGCCGGCCCTGTGGAGGTGGTGGTCCACGGGCCGTATATGGCCTGGAATGGGAGCCATATGACCCCCTCCCACTTCAAAATCTGTTTTGGCCCCAGGGAGGTGGCGGTCCTCGGAGCACTGAGGTCTGTGTGACCCCCCCACACTATTGTTACATTAGCCTGCATATCTCTGCACGAGCTCATCATTATTTGCAAATTATTCAAGGTACTGAATTTACAAATTTGGATATTGTTTCATTTAAAATGTTGCAAACTACTTAACAGATTTACGCCAAATAATAATCTCAAATGAGTTATCTCAAATGACATCACTGATGACACCATCCAGTGAGTGTAAGTATTTTGTAATAAGTTTATGATTGCTAAACATATATACTAAGCTACTACTAAACTTAAAGTAGTATACTGGGTGTACTCCTAATGAGTGATACTACTTTTAATATATATCATGTGAGTGGCTGTGTGACTGTATGTATCTTTGTGCGTATCAGTGTGTGAGTGGCTGTCTGTTTTGGTGAGTGAGTGGGTGTGTCAGTGGATATATGGGTGAGTGAGTGACAGTGTAAGTGGTTCTATCAGTGGGTAAGTGGGTGTGTATTGACTGCATGGGTGAGTGAGTGGGTGTCTGAATGGCTGTATGAGTAAATGACTGGGTGTGTAAGTGGCTATAAGGGTGAGTGAATGGCTGTTTGAATAGGTATTTCATTACGTGACTTTGTGTGTGAGTGACTGTATTGGACAGTGAGTGTCTGTGTGAATGGCTGTATGGGTGAGTAAAGGAATGTGTGAGTTCTTGTATGGATATGTGAATGGGTATCTAAGTCATTGTCTGAGTGAGTGTATAAGGACATCCCCGGGTGAGTGAGTGGCTGTGTTGCGAGGCTGATTGGGTGAGTAAGTGGGTGTGTGACTTTGTAGGTAAATTACTGGATAGGTAAGTAGCTGTATAGGTGAGTGTGTGGTTATGTGGCTGGCTGTATGGGTGAGTAACTGGTTGTGTGAGTGGCTGTATGGATGAGTGAATGGTGGTGTAAGTGGGTGTACGAGTGAGGGAGTGGGTGTATGAGTGGCTCTATGGGGGACTGAGTGGGTGTGTGAGTACTAGTATAGGTTTATGAATGGGTTACCTCTTTCCCTCTATATACAGAATTCAGAGAATTACCTGCTGCTGAGTGCATCCTCATTTCTGGACAAAGTAGAAAACACACACATATATATATATATATATATATATATATATATATATATATATATATATATATATATATATATATATATATATATATATATATATATATATACCTACTGGCGGTCGCCAGTAGGTAGTTATAGTTACAACCTAGTTTCCATAGGAAAAGCATTTTTTGATTTGCTAATAACTTTGGCGTTAGTTGATGAATCTTTGCGAAATTCTCCAAATAAAAAGTTTATCCAGGTCAGCTCCTATCCTGAAAGGTTGGGGGAGATTCGTCAAGGGGGGACTGAGAAAAAAGGGGCGTCCCAAAACGCGTTTTCCCCATGTTAATTTCCATAGGAAATTTTGCGACGAGCTACAGCCCGAACTGCTGAACGGAATTACCCCAAATTTGGCAGAAAGGTAGAGCTTGGTTCAAAAAGCGACCTTTTTTTTAAATGGTGTAAATCCGTTCAGTAGTTTTTGAGAAATTCAAAAAATAAGAGTCAAAAAATTAATTTCCCAAAGGAAACTTTGTGCAAGGCTACAGCTGAAACTACTGAACGGAATTACTCAAAATTTGGCACAAAGGTAGTGCGTGGGTCAGAAAGTGACCTTTTTCTTAAATGGTGTAAATCCGTGCAGTAGTTGCTGAGAAATTAGAAAAATAAAAGTTTCGATATCTTGGCGGAGCCTAAGTCCCGTGCACGAGCTTCACTGTGATTGGCTGCCAACACTCCAAACCAGGAAGTGTTGGCAGCCATTTTGTGGCTCGGTAGAAGTGAGTCGCTAGAAAACAGAGAAACAAAGGTAGAAAAGAAGAGAAGGGGGCAGGGTAGAAACACCCTGACCCCCTAGGCCTGCTCAGGGAGTCCCAGAAGGACCCCCAGGGCAAAAAATTAAAAAAATCGGCGCAATTCGCGCGGTTCCTGTGTTTTATTTTAATGAGACCCCGGGGTGGGCTAGGTTCTGGGGGCATTTCTTAAAAAATAATAGCGGGGCTCGCTGGGGCTGCCGGGGCCCGCTGGGGTCCCCACAGTCTCAGGGCTTCACTCATGTTGGGAGGGGGTTTGCGCGGCCCCCCTCCTGGAGCCCTCCATCTGCTTATAACTTTTACGTCGTTTGACGATTCTTTACGAAATTTTTCAAAAAGTTTCTCTTTTTTGATCAGCTCCTATCTTGAAAGTTTAGGCGTGATTGGTCAAGGGGGGGCTGAGAAAAAAGGGGGGTGTCAAAACGTATTTTCTCAATGCATTTTCCATAGGAAAACTTTAGACAAGGCTACAGGTCAAACTGCTGAACGGAATTACGCCAAATTTGGCAGGGAGAAAGGTCTTGGTCCAGAAAGCGTGGTTTTGTAGAAATGGTGTAAATCCGTTCAGTAGTTTTTGAGATATTAAAGGGAAAAATATATATATATATCTGGTCGGTGCCTAACTGCCGAGCACGAGCTTGCCTCTGATTGGCTGCTAACACTTCAAAGCAGGAAGTGTCCTCTGATTGGCTGCTAACACTTCTAATCAGGAACTGTTAGCAGCCCTCTTGTGCCTTGCATCGCGTGAAAATATAAAAGAAAGGTTCCGGGGGCAATTTAATATAGCGGAGCTCTGTGTAATGATGATTTGGACACAGTGAAGGTTTAAGATTTATTAACAATAAAGGAGAAACAGGTGAGCGCCAGGCAGCACGACTTCCACTCCAGGACACCAGTAGGAAGAGAACCCTTTCACGCTCCCTGTGCCCAACATGACCACTTCGCAGCTATGCCTTTAGAAGCCAGTCCGTCGGCTCGCAGCTGTCTACCTTTGCGAGCTAGTACGCTGCTGTGCCTCTACCTCTGTGAGCTACTACGCTGCTGTTCCTTTGGGAGCAGACGGCTCGTGGTTCTGCCTCTGTGAGTCAAGCGGACGGGCCGCAGTTGTCTCTCTGCGAGCCTGGGTACGAACTGTTCATAAGTGACACTATATGAGCATTGAAAAGCCGTTTTGTGATTCAGTCCGTCAGCTGGCATCTGTCCGAGGCATTTCTGAAAACATACCGGAGCTCTTTCTGTGAGAGATACCCCTTTTACGCTATGTCTCCCCACATTAGCAGGTAACGCACCCTCTTCCCACATCACCAGCATACCCCCAACAACCTTCTTGGGCCCGGAGGTGTCCCTCTACGAACTATTAATAAAAAGATGCTTGTGAGGTTGGAGAAATAAGAATCTTAGTCATGTATAGATTTACATATAAAACATTTTATTGAAACAAAACAACAACAAATAAAATAAAACTATGTACAGCCGTGGCGTGTCATCGCTGGTCCATTTGTGATTCACAGCCTGCAAGACAAAAAGAAAGATAAGATGGTGCGTCATGCGTCCAGCAAAGGAGATAGAGAGACAGAGAAAGAGTGAGAGAGAGGAAGAGAGAAAGAGTGACAGAGAGGAAGACAGAGAAAGAGAGATAGAGTAAGAGAGAGAAAGAGAGAAAGAGTAAGATACAAAGAAGAGAGAAAGAGAGAATCAGTGTGAGAGAGAGGAAGAGAGAGAGAAAGAGTGAGAGAGAGGAAGCCAAACAAAGAGAGAAAGAGTGAGACAGATAGGAAGACAAGGAGAGAAACAGTGTGAGAGAGAGGAAGAGAGAGAGATAAAGAGAGAGAGAGGAAGAGAGAGAGAGAAAGTGAGAGAGGGAGAGAGAGAAAGAGTGAGAGAGAGGAAGAGAGAAAGAAAGAATGAGAGAGAGAGAGAGGAAGAGACAGAGAAAGAGAGAAAGTGTGAGAGAGAGAAAGGAAGAGATGGAGAGGGAGTGTTGACACTGGAGAAAATCTTCGCAGCTCACCTTTGTGCCACGGGTGTGTCTCCAACCACATGCCGGGACATAGTGCACCGTCAAGTTTAGTGATCTGAAAGATAGTATAGATTTAGTTATTGCAGAGTACATACAGCTGCACACGCGTAATTCTCTGTTTCAAGGAAGAGAGAAAGAGAGAAACAGTGTGAGAGAGAGGAAGAGAGAGAGAGAAAGAGTAAGAGAGAGGAAGAGAGAAAGAAAGAATGAGAGAGAGAGGAAGAGACAGAGAAAGAGAGAAAGAGTGTGAGAGAGAGAAAGGAAGAGAAAGAGTGTGAGTGACAGAAAGGGAGAGATGGAGAGGGAGAGTGAGTGTTGACACTGTGGACAAAATCCTCACAGCTCACCTTTCTGCCACCGGTGTGTCTCCAACCACGTGCCGGGATATAGGGCAGCCCTCAAGCTTAGTCATCTGAAACATAGTATGGAATCAGTAATGGCAGAGTACATACAACTGCACAATTTGTGAATCACGCCTGCAAGAGAAAAAGAAAGATAAGATGGTGCGTCATGCGTCCAGCAAAGGAGAGAGAGAGAGAGAAAGAGTGAGAGAGAGGAAGCGACAGAGAAAGAAAGAGTGAGAGACAGAGGAAGACAGAGAAAGAGAGAAAGAGTGAGAGAGAGAAAGAGAGAGTGAGATATAAGGAAGAGAGAAAGAGAGAAACCGTGTGAGAGAGAGGAAGAGAGAGAGAGAAAGAGTGAGAGAGAGGAAGAGAGAGAAAGAAAGAATGAGAGAGAGGAAGAGAGACAGAAAGAGAGAAAGTGTGAGAGAGAGAAAAGGAAGAGATAGAGAATAAGAGAGAGATAGAGTGTGCGTGACAGAAAGGAAGAGATAGAGAGGGAGAGTGAGTGTTGACACTGTGGAGAAATTCTTCACAGCTTACCTTCCGCCACCGCCGTGTGTGTAAGAGGGTCCACCAACTTCTGAGGTGTGCACGCGGTAAAGCAGAGCTCACAATTCAGATTGGGTGTTGATTGTCAGGATGGCCACGCATCATCGCAGTCTGCAGACGCGTTCAGCTGTTGTGGCACTGAGTGGCGGGAGTTCCGTGTTGGGGGGGACGTCAATCCGTGAATCACAGCCTGTTAGACAAAAAGCAAGATAAGATTGTGCGTCATGCGTCCGTCAAAGGAGAGAGAGAGAGAGAGAGGGAGAGATAGAAAGAGTGTGAGAGAGGGAGAGAGAGAGAGAAAGAAAGAGTGAGAGGAAAAGAGAGAGAAAAAGAAGGAAAGAGTGAGAGGAAGGCATAGAAAGAGAGAAACAGTCGGAGTGAGAGGATGAGAGAGAGAAAAAGAAAGAAAGAGTGAGACGAAGACAGAGAGAAAGAGTGAGAGAGACGAAGAGAGAGAGAAACAGTGAGAGAGAAGAAGAGAGAGAGAAAGAGAGAAAGAGTGTGAGAAAGAGGAAGAGAGAAACAGAGGAAGAGTGAGAGAGAGAGAGAAAGAGTGAGAGAGAGAGGAAGACAGAGAGAGACAAAAAGAGATACAGTGTGAGAGAGAGGAAGAGAGAGAAAGAGTGTGAGGGAGCGAAAGGTAGGGATGAAGAGGGACAGTGTGTGCCCACACTGTGGACAAAACCCTCACAGCTCACCTTTACGCCACCGGTATGTCTTCAACCACGTGCCGGGACATAGTGGAGCCCTCAAGCTCACTCATCTGAAACATAGTATAGAATTAGTAATGGGAGAGTATATACGACTGCGTACGCTTAAATCGCTGTGCCGCCTTTGTGTATCCACTCCTGCCGCCCAGACGTATTTGCCCACCGCTGCGCACCCAGGCGTCACTGCTCACCTTTTCACGGACAGGGCACCCTCCACATCATGCAGTCCCGCTCCGCAGGCCAACAGGTCTCACATTTGGTGCTGGGTCTTGATTTTGCCATGGCAGAGGACATACCAGTGCACCTATCATCATCGCAGGTTGCACACCCGCTCAGTCCTTGCGGTGCCACTAACTCAGTGAACAGTGAGGCCACGCACGTGGCGGTAGGCCTCCCTGTTCGGTGGCTCAGGCCTACATGAGGTGTCCGGAGCACCGAGACGGGCCATCACAGTGCATGCGGTGGGAGCAACTCTAAAATGGAGTAGAGCACGTGTGCCCGGTCTTTTTTATTGATATGGTCACGTGTCCTGTGACGCCTGTGCTGGATGGGTGTGGTGTGGGTGTATACCAGCCATGAGGGAGTGGCTGTGGCATACTGACAACTAGACCTGTGACCAGCAGGTCACTACAATGAAAATCTGGGCCATGTAGCGTTGTTGTCCTTCCCTGTAAGCGTAAGCAGAGTGGGCTGGCCTGGTGTATGCCAGTCCTGCGTGAGGCTGTGAAGAATGACTCCGGAGCTATGGGCGTGGCTCCATCGTCAACTGATGCAGCACTGTTACCAGATTGGGCTAGATCACGCACAATTGGGCTATATTTTTCACGGTTGTGCGGTAAAATTTTGGTTTGTGCTAGTTGCTAGATTATAATATATATACAGCGCTCCAGCAAACTAGTATGTTAAAGCGCTTTATTAGAGAAATATTTACTTGGCAGCCTGCTGCAACATCAATTCCAATGCATTCACCGCCTGCTTGACGATGTCCCTCCCCTCCTTCCTTAAAGTAGCAATATTGGGCTACTTTGGGCTAGTTTTTGGTTGTCTTTGGGGTAGAGAATGCTTAAAAATCTGGCAACACTGCCATACGGGTGTTCTTGTTGTAGTGCTGCCGTCACCCGGGTGGCAAGCGTCAATGTGTCCCTCTGTGAGCCAAGTCCCACAACATGGCCAACATGGAAGGTACAGGGAATCACTGACCCTACATTCATCTATAGTTCCACAGAAGAAAGATGGTGGACATGACACATCTGTGTGGATGTGAATGTTTATTACACATTCAGTGGAGTATTGCAGCTGTAGCAATACTGGGCATGCAAAGTCCAATTTTCAGTTTTTGGGACATGGAGGGCAGCCAATTAGATACAAGCTCGTTGTCGGAGTTAGGGTACGCCAACCTATGTACTTATACAATCACTCCGCCAATCCCGACGCACTTATAAATTCACTATACACTCTCGTTGCAGTACTCTAATCATCCAGTCTCTATGTACGTACTTGTACAATGACCGAGACAAAGTTACATAACCAAAGTTTTGTCCCACTGTCAAAGGTAAGTTGGTTGCATACGCTGTCCAGAGCACAATGTAATGTGGTAGGGTCCAGGGGCAGCATGTTGCATACATAATGAACACACGGACACAGATAGATAGTGGAACTGGGTACGAGCACGTGCACTCGACTCCTTTTTATTACCAGGGTCACATGTCCAGTGACATCTGTGCTGGATGCGTGTGGGGTGAGTGTAAGCCAGCCCTCGGGGAATGGTTGGTGCTGGTAACAAGTACAACAGTAATCATCGGATCACACACAGACATTCAATCATAAAGGGTCCATGACTTGTGCTGCACTAAGTTAGGGGCACCAGATGTGAAATAATACACAAAATATTCTATCGTAAAGGCTTAATGACTTGTAGTACACTGAGGTAGGGACAGCAGATCTGAAATCATATACAAAAGATTCTATCATAAAGGGACCATCAGTTGTGGTGCACTGAGGTAGGGGCATCAGAAGCATTCTGTGTGTGCACAGCTAGCGATGATGCGTATTCCGGGAGGGCCGCACTGGTAGCAATGTGTGTTGCCTACTGGACTGCGTCATCTGCAATCGCAACTCGATCTGAATTGTGAGCCCTACTGTCCGCAATGTGGATGGAAGGCAGTAGTCAGCACAGACATCGAGGAATGCTTTTTGTGACTTCCTCTTGACAAAATCCGAGGACATACAGTAGAATTCTGTCTGCAATTAATAAATCATGTGTCAATATAAATTGTGAGTGTTAGACCTGGCACCATTGGCGTGGGTCTCCCTTCCATTTTTCGCTGTTGTCTCCTCTGTTTTACTGGTGTTAGATGCTCTGGGCGCTGCGCCACTGCCATTCAGTGTCACAGCGCGAATGCTCCCTGTGTAAATATGTCTATGTGAATTGATATATCCCTGATTGGCTTATTTGGTTTACCTGTTAGTCCCTAGTAGTGTGGCCTATGTGTGCCCAGGGCTGGTAAACCAAATGCTGCTGGTGGGCCTGCAGCACTGATGTGTGCCACCCACAGAAGCAGCTTGTAAAGTATGTCTCGGACCTGCCACTGCAGTGTCTGTGTGCAGTTCAGAACTGCCATCTTGGCTGTGAAGTGCCCTCACTTCCCAGCCCCTGAACCTTCCCTTGGCAGCCTGTAAGTCACCCCTATGGTAGGGTGCATTGTATGTGTAAGGTAGGACATGCATTGGTGTATGTAGCATGTCCTGGTAGTGAATTACACCCCATTTCGTTTTTCACTACTGTAAGGCTACCTGTTCCTCATAGGCTAGAATGGGCAGTTTGACTATTACACTCTATAGTCCTAACTGACCCCAGGGACCTGGTAGAAAAACGAATTTAGTATGCCTGAGCTCAGAATATTAAAATACATCTTTTAGTGAAGTTTATTTTTATATTCTGTGTTTGAAAATACCGGGGCATATTAGCAAGACCGGCGATAAAATTATCGCCGTTTTAGCGGCAGGAAACTGCCGCTAAAGCGGCGATAATGGGCTTGCTAATATGCGTTATAGAATTCCAATAGAAGCCCAGGTTAGATGTGCAGGACATCTAACCTGGGCTCTATTGAATTCTATACGCATATTAGCAAGCCCATTATCGCCGTTTTAGCGGCAGTTTCCTGCCGCTAAAACGGCGATAATTTTATCGCCGGTCTTGCTAATATGCCCCACCACTTTTAGAAAGTAGGTATTTTCTTGCCTAAGCCTTCCAGTGTGCTCTGCCGTTATGTGTATTGGCTGTCTGGTTTTAGAGGGGCAGGACAGGCTGAGTCAGACCTGGGTTGAATAGAGAGATCTGCATTTAGAGTGTGGGGAGGGGTGGCTCCTTGACCTGAATAGGGCTGTGCCTGGCAAGGTGAATGCTGGCTCCACCTCCCACTGTGTGTCTGCTAGCAGACCCCCTCTTTCTGAAAGGAAGGATGCAGCCTGGTAAACAAAGTGCTCCAGGCCTGAGCAGAACTGGTTCTGGCTAGGTTCAGTGACTGGTAGCTTCTAAGAACAAAGGCTTTTGGGGTATAAATATCTGTGCTCAAACCCCTACATTTTGTATTGCTTTTGGATCTGGAGAGGAAACTCTGTCCGTGCCACTGGAGGAATCTGCAGGAAGTGACTGTCCCTGTGCTGTGTGTTGTTTCTTGCACTGGCCTGCAGAAGTGACCACTGGACCTTGAAGAAGAGGAAAAGGAACTCTTGAGAGAACTTTTATTTTTGTTACAGCAATTACCCAAGGGCTAGGAAAGAGCTAGCCTCCTGCTGGAGTCTCAGGCACATCAGACTCCACCACCAACCTCCTGCTTCCTCCCTGTGAGGACTGCTATCTGCTGAGGAGGCTCCTGTGAGTTCCAGGGCCTCTAGTTTGCATCAGAGAAAAGAGTGTGGGAAATCGACGCTAACGCATCTTTGCGGGCCGCTGCAGTCGAGAGCGCTGGGAAAATCATCGCGCTACTGCCGCCGAGGGCCCGCAACACGAAACCATCGCTGACGCCCCTTTGCGAGCCGCTGCAGCCAAGACGCGCTGGAAAGATCATCGCGCTGCTGTCGCCGCGCACTCGCAACCCTTAAAAAAATCATCGCTTCGAGACATCGCATTGCGGACGCCGTGCGTCCGCCACTTTGATCGCATCGCACCGAATTTCGTCGCTCCCTCGCGGAGCATCTTGTCTTCGCATCGCAACACGATCGCACAGCGCAACAGGATCGCCGCATCGACTTCTCCCACGCGGCAAGAAAGTAATCGCATCGGCGGTCCAGCGTGCAGAAGTTTGTCGCATCGTCTCCGCACGCATCACGCAGATCGGCGCATCATCCTCCCTTGCGGCAAGGATTTCAACGCATCGCCGGCCTCGCGTGCCGAGAATCATCGCTACAGCTTATTTGCGACATTTTGTTGGTTTTACTACTAAACCCAGGTACTTTGTGAAAGAAAGGGTCGCAGAGACCACTGCTTTGAACTTGAACCTTATTTTTGCAACCTTTGAACTATTTTTGACAGCCCTTCAACAGCTAGCCTATTTTTGACAGTATTGTGGCTTTTACAGTTATTGGTCTTGTGATAAATCTGCCTTTATATAAAGATACTTATTTTTTATAACTACTTGTGTGGTGTCCCTTTGTAGTGTTCCTCACTGTGTTACTGTGTATGGCCATAAATGCTTCACACCCTGCCTCTGAGATAAGCCTACCTGCTCGTGCTACGTTACCACAGGGTTGAGCAGGGGTATTAAAGAGGGTAGCCCTCTCACTCTGACTTCGGAAGAAGGGTCCCTACTTGGACAGTGGCCACCCATTGCCAATTAGAGACCCCCATTTCTAACATTGGTGGTCAGCGGTGAGGATCTGGGCTTGCATTTATGATCGCATACAGTAATTATAGTGTACACTACTAGTGAGTGCAGACCATAACGTACCGCATACATTTTTTGAGAGTTTTTGGGATCCTATATTGTGATTGATATTGCCGGTGATTCTTCACCCGCGCCCATTTTTTGAAAGCTTTTGATCCTATATTGTAATTGATATTGCCGGTGATTTTTCACCCGCGCACATTTCTGAGAGTTTTTGGGATCCTATATTGTGATTGATATTGCCGGTGATTTTTCACCCGCGCCCATTTTTTGAAAGTTTTTTGATCCCCTATTGTGATTGATATTGCCGGTGATTTTCACCCGCGCACATTTCTGAGAGTTTTTAGGATCCTATATTGTGATTGATATTGCCGGTGATTTTTCACCGCTTACATTTTTGGAGAAGTTTTCTTCTGTCCTTTATTGATATTGCCAGTTATTTCTACAATGGGCAAGCCCAGATCCAATGCCTCAGAGGATCTCTCCTGGGAAGAAGAGAAAATAGAATCCTACAATGCCAAGCAGCTCAAATATTTTTGCAAGCAATTCACAGTCCCTATCACAGGTCTCACTAGAAGGGAGGAGTATTACAAGGCGCTGAAGGCCTGGCTAGAAGCCAGGGATGCCCCTAAGGATATAGGAGAGCTTGTGGAGGTAGGAGAGCAGCAGGGCGATGTAGTAGACTTAGTAGGAGATCTAGCCCTTTCCAACCCGGGCTCTAGTGTGTCCGCTAAGGGTATGTCCCCAGAAGAGCTGGAGGACAGGGAGAGAGATAGGCGGCATAATATGGAGATGGCTAAGCTTAAAATGGATGGTCACCGGGACCTAGAGAACAAGAAGTTAGAAATTGAGATTATGAGAATGAAGCTTGAGCATGAGAGAGTATTGAGGGAGTTGGAGATTAAAGCTAAGAGCATGGAAATCTCCCCCTCTGGTGGCAGCGTACCTGTAGTGCACCCTGAGAGTAGGGTGTATATACCCAAGGAGGTTATTAAGGATTTCCACAAAAGTGAAGATATTGGGCAATGGTTTGCCGCTTATGAATTAGCCATGGTGTCCCACCGGGTCCCTGAGAAGGATTGGGGAGCGGGGTTGTGGGGACGCTTTGTGAGTGAGGGAGGGATACCTTGTTGGACCTTCCCCCAGAAAGTAGGATGGTTTATGCCCACATGAAGGAAGCGTTGATGACCCGCTATGGTTTGACCCCTGAGATGTATAGGCAGAGGTTTAGGGTCTGCAAGAAGCTAGAGGGTACTACGTGGGTTGAATATGTGTCTTTTTTTGCAGAGCCATGGAACGCTGGGTAAAAGGTAGCAAAGTAGAAACTTTTGCACAGTTTTATGATTTGATTGCATGGGAGCATTTATCTAGTAATTGTTTTCCTGAGCTACGCCAGCACCTAATTGATTGCAAGCTGACTAACCCTAGAAAGCTTGCTGAGGAGGCGGACCGCTGGGTGAGCACCCGGGTCCGCAAGGGTCCAGTGGGAGATGTCGCCAAAGGTGGGCAGGGTCCCCAGCAGAGGAGTGGGGGGACAAGGGTCAACAGAGGGAGTTCCACCGAGGGCCCCAAAGTAATCCCCAGGGAACCAAGCAGTGGTGTCCCAGCCCCCCAAGAAAGGAGGACAGGGCCCCCAACAGGTAGGCCTGTTCCCGGGGGCCCCCACGTGTTACAACTGTGGTCAAGTGGGCCACAGATATTTTGATCCCCAGTGCCCCCAAAGGGGGCCAGTACACCCCCGTGCACCACCCCGCCAGATTGCTAGTGTAGCCCTGGGAGAGGAGGAGATGGGTGCCCAAGAGGGTGGGATCCCGTAGAGTTGACCCTTGTCTCATTAGGGGACTTTGAGATGGTCCCCAAGCCTGCACTGCCTGCTAACACTTAAAAATACAGGCAGTGGGTGACCATCAATGGCCATAGGGTGGAGGCTCTAAGAGACACAGGGGCCAGTATAACTGCTGTCAGCTCCCGGTTGGTGTCCAAAGAGCAGGTTGTCCCCCATGCATTCTACCCAGTGGTGTCCGCAGACAACTCAGAGAGCCAATGTGAGGTGGCTCAGGTTCCCTTTGAGTGGGGGGGTCTCAGGAACTCTTCAGGTAGCTGTGAGGCCCGCCATGCCTGTAGACTGTCTGCTGGGCAATGATTTAGAGGACTCCCCGTGGGCTACGGTGGAGAGGAAGGCTCACTTAGAGATGTTGGGTCTGCCTGAGTGGGCGTGTGCTACCACTCGGTCCATGGCAGCCAAGGAGGGTGTTGAGAAGGATCTGGAGCCTGAGAGTATGGCCCAGATCCCTGCCTTAGAGAGAAGGGGCAGGGGGCGCGGGAAGCCGGCCCCCTTGGTTCCCACGGCCCAGGCAGGAGCAGACCCTGAAGGGGATGCCCTGGAGCCTACCGGGGAGCAGATCACCGAACTGGGGGACCTGCCTGAGCTGACCCATTGGCAGCAGGAAGGGGGACCCACCAGGGAGGAATTTTGTGAGCAGCAGAGAGTTAGCCCCTCTCTTGAGGGTATGCGGCGACAGGCTGCAGCCCAGGCAGAAGGTGACATGTCTGGTTCACATCTGATTTATTGGGAGAACAGTCTCCTGTATAGTGAGCCTAAGGTTGCTGAGCCAGGGTCAGCCCGTGTGCTGGTGGTACCCGAGTGCTTCAGAACCTTCCTACTGGGGTTGGCTCATGACATTCCATTGGCAGGACATCTGGGGCAGACCAAGACCTTTGAGAGGCTGGCCGCCCACTTTTATTGGCCCCAGATGCACAAGAGTTCAGACACTCATTGCAGGACCTGTGAGACTTGCCAGGCAAGTGGGAAGAGTGGGGGAAGATCAAGGCCCCACTCCAGCCCTTTCCAGTTGTGAGTACCCCATTCGAGCGAGTGGGCATTGACATTGTGGGGCCTCTGGACCCCAAGACAGCCATGGGCAACAGGTTCATCCTGGTCTTGGTGGACGATGCCACCCGGTACCCTGAAGCCATCCCGCTCAGGACAGTGACGGCCCCCGTGGTGGGACGTGCACTGATGGGGATTTTCTCCTATGTGGGATTCCCCAGAGAGGTGGTGTCTGACAGGGGGACCAACTTCATCTCCCAGTACATGAAGTCTCTGTGGAAGGAGTGTGGGGTAACGTATAAGTTCACCACTCCTTACCACCCCCAAGATCATGGTCTGGTTGAAAGGTTCAACCGGACCTTGAAGGGCATGATCATGGGCCTAGAAGAGCCCCTGAGGCGTAAGTGGGACGTCCTCTTGCCATGCCTGTTGTTTGCCTACCGTGAGGTGCCACAGAAGTCCTTAGGGTTCAGTCCCTTTGAACTCCTCTATGGCCACCCGGTTAGAGGACCTCTGAGTCTGGTCAAGGAAGGCTGGGAGCAATCTCCCAGGAAACCTCCCCAAGATGTATTTAGCTACATGTTGGCCTTCAGGAACCAGACTCGGCGTTTCAGAAAGATTGCTGAGGCAAATCTGGAAGCCAGCCAGGAAGAAATGAAACGTTGGCACGACCAGAATGCCACTCTGGTCGAATTTAAACCTGGTCAGAAGGTTTGGGTACTGGCCCCAGTGGAGCCTTGTGCGCTCCAAGATAAGTGGACCGGTCCATTTGAGGTTGTGGAGCGCAAAAGTCCAGTTACCTACTTGGTGGACTTTCAGTCTCCCAGGAACCCCTTGCGCCTACTCTGCATATTATTAGCGTTAGTTGTTGCTCTCATTTGTGGCAAATTTTTTGGGGCGGAAGCTATTGCTGGAAAATAGGCGATATCGGCTGTTTTCACCAGGTTGAGAATGGAATGATAATTTAAAATCACTGAAAAAACCATAGGTTTAATGAACATTATAATTAGAAATTAGCATTTAAAAAACCTTTGAAATTCACTGAAAAAACCATAGGTTTCAGGGACGTTATAGTTACAAATTATCATTTTAAAAACCTTTGAAATTCACTGAAAAAACCATAGGCTTCAGGGACGTTATAGTTACAAATTATCATTTTAAAAACCTTTGAAATTCACTGAAAAAACCATAGGTTTCAGGGACGTTATAGTTAGTTGCACATTTCATTCATACAAAACCATAGAAATTCGGCCGTTATAGTTAGTTGAGCGAACTATAACTCACGCCCCCACAATGCACTGCTGATGACGTCACATATTACATCATTCATGACATGGTCAGTGACATCACTGATGACATCACTGATGACATCTCAAATGACATCACTGATGACATCACTTATGGCATCATCCACATGAAAATCTGATACACCTCCTCATACCTTAATAAAACCTTTGATACACCCATTCTAAAATACAGACTACCATTTTCGAAACAATACAGACACCAATACCACTTACTACGTACGCATGCACTGATTCCTAGGTCTACACACACATCCACTCATTCACCCATACAGTCATTCATACATGCAGTGACTCATTAATACAACACTATTATAGGCACTCATACACCTATACAAACACTCACACCACCACTCATCCAGAGTTACTCACACATTTAATCAGTCATGCAAAGAATCAATCACACTTCTATTTACTCAGCTATACAGTTATACACACACAACCTCACTTATTCATAGTGATATTAACATATACTTACTCTCTTATACAATCACTGATTCAAGTACACACTCATCCATCCAGCACTCTCACAATCACTGACTCTCATGTATAGTCATTTATATACTCCAACTCTCTCATACACTGCGTTTTACATATGTAGTTACTTGGACATGTAGCACTGAGATATGCATTCACTCACCAACACACCCATACACACACTCACCCACCCATACAGCTGTTTCCACATGCAGTTTTGAACCCATACATGCAGTGAATAAAGAACTCACACATGTATGCACAAAGTCACACACCTCCCACCCACCCACACACATACTCAGGCACCCATACAAATACTCAGGCAACAAATCAATAACCAATATAGACACTCATGTAGCTACTCATCAACCAATGCAGCAGCTTACACAGCAATAGACAGACTGATACAGACATTCACACAGTTTAGTCACTAACCCAAGAATTCAGTAAGACACATTTAATCACTCACTTATACAGTCAGTCACACACCTACTAAATCCTCCATCCACACACTTATACACCCACTCATTTTTCAATATACCTTGGCCAATATACTTATAAAACATATTTAAATTTTACAGAAACACACAGTCACTGGATGATGCCATCAGTGATGTCAGAGAGGAAGAGAGAGAGAAAGAAAGAATGAGAGAGAGAGGAAGAGACATAGAAAGAGAGAAAGAGTGTGAGAGAGAGAAAGGAAGAGATACAGAGTGAGAGAGAAAGAGTGTGAGTGACAGAAAGGAAGAGATGGAGAGGGAGAGTGAGTGTGACACTGTGGAGAAAATCCTTACAGCTCACCTTTCTGCCACCGGTGTGTCTCCAACCACGTGCCGGGACATAGTGGAGTCTTGAAGTTTAGTCATCTGAAACATAGTATGGAATCAGTAATGGCAGAGTACATACAACTGCACATCCCTAATTCTCTGTTTCGCCCCTGCGCACCCAGGCTGCTGCACCCCATCGACTCCCGCCGCCCAGAGGTGTCTGCCCACCTCTGCGCAGCTAGGCTGCTGTATCCCATCCACTCCCACTGCCCAGAGGTGTCTGCCCGCTGCTGTGCACCCAGGCTGGTGCACCCCATCCAGTCCCACTGCCCGGAGGTGACTGCCCATTCCTGCGCACCCAGAGGACTGCATCCCATCCACTCCCACTGCCTAGAGGTGTCTGCCCGCTCCTGTGCACCCAGGCTGCTGCACCCCATCCACTTTCACTGCTCGGAGGTGTCTGCCCGCTCTTGTGCACCCAGGGTGCTGCACACTATCCACTCCCACCACCGAGAGGTGACTGCTCGCTGCTGCGGAAACAAGGCTCTCTGCTCACCTTCCGCCACCGGCATGTGTCGAAGAGGGTCCACCACGTGCTGAAGCAACCTCCTCAGGTGC
This sequence comes from Calotriton arnoldi, assembly GCA_963921515.1. Lineage (NCBI taxonomy): Eukaryota > Metazoa > Chordata > Amphibia > Caudata > Salamandridae > Calotriton > Calotriton arnoldi. Next base: position 161,669 of record CAWUFW010014221.1, on the reverse strand, counting down.
AAGTTGCGTACACGCGGTCAAGCCAAGCTCACAATTCAGAGTGGGTGCTGATTGCAGGATGGCCACGCATCATCGCAGGCTGCACACGTGCTCAGCTCTGGTGGCACTAACTCAGTGGAACTGAAGTCATCGCCTCGTGGCGGGAGGTCCATGTCGGGGGGTGGGGTCGTCAATCTGTGAATCACAGCCTGCTAGACAAAAAGCAAGATAAGATTGTGCGTCATGCGTCCATCAAAGGAGAGAGAGAGACAGAGGAAGAGAGAGAGAAAGAAAGAAAGAGTGAGAGGTAGACAGAGAGAAAGAGTGAGAGAGAGAGGAAGAGAGAGAGAAACAGTGAGAGAGAGGAACAGAGAGAGAAAGAGAGAAACAGTGTGAGAAAGAGGAAGAGAGAAACAGAGGAAGAGTGAGAGAGAGAGAAAGAGAGAGAGAGGTAGAGAGAGAAAGAAATAAACAGTGTGAGAGAGAGGAAGAGATAGAGTGAGAGAGAGAGGAAGGGAGAGAGAAAGAGTGTGAGGGAGAGAAAGGAAGAGATGGAGAGGGACAGTGAGTGCCGACACTGTGGACAAAACCCTCCCAGCTCACCTTTCCGTCACCGGTGTGTCTTCAACCACGTGCCGGGACATAGTGGAGCCCTCAAGCTTAGTCATCTGAAACGTAGTAAGGAATCAGTAATGGCAGAGTACATACAACTGCACATGCCTAATTCTCTGTCCCGCCTTTGGGCATCCAGGCTGTTGCACCCCATCCACTTCCACTGCCCAGAGGTGTCTGCTCGCCGCTGCTGCACCCCATCCACTTCCACTGCCCAGAGGTGTCTGCCCGCTGTTGAACACCCAGGCTGCTGCACCCCATCCACTCCCACTGCCCGGAGGTGATTGTCCGCCGCTGCGCACCCAGGCTGCTGCACCCCATCCACTCCCACTGCCCGGAGGTGACTGCCCGCCGCTGCACTAACAAGCCTCTCTGCTCACCTTTCGCAACTTGCGTGTAGAAAAGAGGGTCTATTTTGTGCTGCTGCAAGCCCCAAGCCATGGGCCCGTGGACAAGCACCCAGCAAGTCATGCAGCCCCACTCCGCAGGCCACCAGGTCTCACATTTGGTGCTGGGTCTTGATTTCACCATGGCAGAGGACATACCAGTGCACCGGGCTTTTCATCGCAGGCTGCACACCCGCTCAGCCCTTGCGGTGCCACTAACTCTGTGACCAGCGAGGCAATGCCACGTGGCGGTAGGCCTGTGCTGTCTGATGGCTCAGGCCTACACTGCGGTCCAGCAGGGCACAGAAAACCTGAGCTGTCCAGGCCGCCGGGACGGGCCATCACCGCAGGCTGCACACCCGCTCAGCAGTTACGGTACCCGTACCTCAGTGGACCGAAAGTCACCGTCCCGTGCCGGTGTGCCTGTGCCAGCCGCAGTGTATCCGGTGCGAGCAACTCTGAAATGGTGTGGAGCACGTGCGCCCGGTCGTTTTTATTGGCAGGGTCACGTGTCTTGTGACGCGTGTGCTGGATGGGTGTGGTGGGGGTGTATACTAGCCGTCAGGGAGTGGCTGTGGCGTACTGACAAATAGGGTGTGACCAGCAGATCAGTGTAATGAAAATCTGGGCCTTGTAGCATTGTTGTCCTTCCCTGTAAGCGTAAGCGGAGTGGGCTGGCCTGGCGTATGCCAGTCCTGCATGAGGCTGTGAAGAATGACTCCGGAGCTATGGGCGTGGCTCCGTCCTGGTCTGTATGAGGAATCAACTGATGCGGGTGTCCCTGTTGTAGTGCTGACGTTACCCGGGTTGCAAGCGCCAATGTTTCACTCTGTGAGCCAAGTCCCACAACATGGCCAACATGGAAGGTACGGGGAATCACTGACCCTACATTCATCCATAGTTCACACATGAAAGATGGTGGACATGACACATCTGTGTGGATATGAATGTTTATTGCACATTCAGTGGAGTGTTGCAGCTGTAGCAATACAGGGCCATGGAAAGTTTAAGTTTCAGTTTTTGGCACATGGAGGGCAGCCAATTAGAGCCAAGCTTGTGTTCGGGGTTAGGCTGCGCCAACATATGTACTTGTGCCCCAAGCACTTATAAATTCTCTATACACTCTCCTTGCAGTACTGTAATGATCCAGTCTCTACGTACATACTTGTACAATGACTGAGAGAAAGTTACATAACCAAAGTTTTCCCCACTGCCAGAGTAACATGGTTGCATACGCTGTCCACAGCACAATGTAATGTGGTAGGGCCCAGGGGCGGCATCTTGCATACATAATGAACACACGGACACAGATAGATAGTGGAACTGGGTACGGGCACGTGCGCTCGACTCATTTTTATTACCAGAGTCACATGTCCAGTGACGTCTGTGCTGGATGCGTGTGGGGTGAGTGTTAACCAGCCCTCCAGGAATGGTAGGTGCTGGCAACAAGTACAACAGTAATCATTGGGTCAGACACATAGATTCAATCATAAAGGGTCAATGATTTGTGCTGCACTAAGGTAGGGGCAACAGATGTGAAATAATACATAGAAGATTGTATCATAAAGGGTCCATGACTTGTGGTACACTGAGGTAGGGGCAGCAGATGTGAAATTATACACAAAACATTGTATCATAAAGGGTCCATGAGTTGTGCTGCACTGAGATAGGGGCATGAGAAACATTCAGCGTGTGCGCAGCCATCGATGATGCGTGGTGCTGGTGAGCCACACTGGGAGCAATGTCTGTTGCCTACTGGACTGAGTCATCTGCAATCGCGACTCGATGGGAATTGTGAGCCCTGCTATCCGCAGTGTAGATCGAAGGCAGTAGTCAGCACAGACATCGAAGAATGCTTTTAGGCACTTCCTGTTTACAAAATTCGAGGACATAGAGTACAATTCTGTCTGCAATAAATAAATCATGTCTCAATTTAAATTGTGAGCTCTGCTAACCGCAGTGTAGGTGTATGGAACAAAAGATGAAACATTTATGGAATACACTGTCGAAATATGTAGGTTTCAGGGACGTTATAGTTAGTTGCCTAATGGACTCTGAAATTAATGAATGAAGACTGAATTTGAATTGTGAGCCCTGAGGAGCACAGTGTAGGCCGGAGGCAGTGGTCAGGAAGGGCCTACAGCCACGTGGCATTGACTTGAGCTGCATACAGTTAGTGGTAGGTGTGGCGCTCAGCGTGTGTGCAGCCAGCGATGATGCAATGTCTCTTGCCTACTGGACTGCGTCATCTGCAATCGTGACTCGATCTGAATTGTGAGCCCTGCTGACCGCAGGGTAGGCCGGAGGCAGTGGTCAGGAAGAGTCCACAGCCACGTGGCGTTCACTTGAGCTGCATAGAGTTAGTGGTAGGTGTGGCACTCAGCATGTGCGCAGCCAGCGATGATGCAATGTGTCTTGCCTACTGGACTGCGTCATCTGCAATCGCGACTCGATCTGAATTGTGAGCCCTGCTGACCGCAGTGTAGATCGAAGGCAGTAGTCAGCACAGACATCAAGGAATGCTTTTTGTCAATTCCTCTTGACAAAATTCGAGGACATAGAGTACAATTCTGTCTGCAATTAATAAATCAAGACTGAATTCAAATTGTGAGCTCTGCTGTCCGCAGTGTAGACTGCCATTCAGTGTTCCTTTGGACTTGCAAGATGAAGTTGGTCATTGTACTAAAGCTATAACTGATATAAAACAAGTTCTTGAAGCAAGGATACTAAAAGGATATTATGTAGGTTTTAGGGACGTAATACTTAGTTGCCTACTGGACTCTGCAATTAATGAATCAAGAGTCAATTTTAAATGTGAGCCCTGATGACCGCAGTGGAGGCCGGAGGCAGTGGTCAGCAAGGGCCCACAGCCACGTGGCGTTGAGTGGAGCTGTACAGTTAGGGTCACCTGAAGCAATCAGCGTGTGTGGAGCCTGCGATGATGCGTGCTCCGGGCGGGCTGCACTGGTAGCAATGTCTTTTGCCTAATGAATTCTGTCTTAATAAGTCCACGTGGCATTGACTTGTGGTGCACTGAGTTAGTGGCACCTGAAGCACTCAGCGTGTGCGCAGCCTGCGATGATGCGTGGTCCGGCCGGGCCACACTGGTAGCAATGTCTTTTGTCTAATGAATTCTGCCTTAATAAGGCTACGTGGCGATGACTTGTGGTGCACTGAGTTAGTGGCACCTGAAGCACTCAGCGTGTGCGCAGCTTGCGATGATGCGTGGTCCGGGCGGGCCGCACTGGGAGCAATGTCTCTTGCCTACTGGACTGCATCATCTGCAATTCGGGACTCAGTCTGAATTGTGAGCCCTGCTGTCCGCAGTGTCAATTGAAGGCAGTTATCTGTACAGACATAAGTCTGTGGTGCTCTACTGCTGGGTTCGGAGGGCCTGTGTCGAGGAGGCCGGCGGTCACGGCGGAGGCCTTGTGGCAGGGTGAGGGCTGCCGCCCTGGCAGACGTTTTGGCCTTCCCACAAGTGAACCACGCCCAGAGCCCCAGCCTATTTATTCATACTCCTATGTTGGAGTGGGGTACGTTGGACCAGCCCACTCCGCTTCCGCTTCCAGGGGGGACAACACAGCTACATGACCAAGATCTTCCCCACTGCCTGAGGTAACATGGTTGAGTCTATTGTCCACAACACTACAAGTACCAGCAGTATATGTCCACATGGAGAGGTTTGTACTCTGTATAGTGAGGTCTGTCCACCACATCACCGCTACACTTGGTATTGTGTGCATTTTTATTGATGGGTGACTTGCGTCCTTCACACATACTTGAATGCCACATCTCCCAACATTCAGCTATTGTGTGGCTGAGGGACCATGCCGTTTTTGGAAGGTCTGCTGTCCTGTTCTGCGCTGCCTCGGTGGTAGTAGGGAGGGGGGTGGTCCGGGGGGGAGGTCCTGAGGGTGATGGCAGTGGGTGTTGTGGCCTTCTTGTGTGTCGGAGTTGCATGGTCAGTAGCTCTATGACATGTGTTGGTCTTTAGATGTGGTTATGGGCTGGGCTCCCTTTCACACTGTAGGTAGTCATCCTGCTTTCCACCAGTAAAAGGCAGATGTTAAATTCTTACTGCTAACACAGCTTATCGCCTGTTTTTGGATAAGCACCCCAGATTTGGCTGCTCGTTGAAAATATTGGGAAGTGGTGTTTTCGTGTTTTTTTTGCACGGGAACGCCAACTCTGCATATTAACCCTGGGCAAAGCACTACGCTACGCTCGCGTAGTTTGCGAAGTTTGCGCTACTTCGCACAATGCGAATTGCACGTAGCACAGTGCAAACACGCGTAGCGTAGCGTAGCGCAGCGGCCATTTTTGCTTGCTCGCGGTCCTCAACGTCAAGTTGGCGACCGCAAGCAAGCAAATGACATCCCGGCGAGACTTTTTCCTCGTTCGCGATCAGCAACATCAAGTTGCCGATCGCGAGCGTGGAAAATAAACCTCCCGGCGAGATTCTCAACGCGGGAGGTCAGGTTTCTCATTGCGAGTGGTCGCGTATGCTCGCGACCGCTCGCGATGAGAAACTACCAGTCCGCGTTGAGAAAGTTGCCGCTCGAGTAAAAATCTACTCGAGCGGCAGTAAAAGACAGCTCGCACTGTGCAAGATGCCGTTTTCAATGATTGCACAGTGCGGACAAGCATCCGGCACTGTGCAATCATTGCGAACAGTGCACTACGCAGTTCGCGTAGTGCTACGCATAGCTCGCGTAGTGCGAACTGCACTTTGCGTAGCTTCGCGTAGTGCTACTTCGCGAACTACGCCCAGGCTTACTGCATATTATTAGCGTTAGTTGTCGCTCTCATTTGTGGCAAATTTTTTTGCGGAAGCTATTGTTGGAAAACTGGCGATATTGGCTGTTTTCACTAGGTTGAGAATGGAATGATAATTTAAAATCACTGAAAAAACCATAGGTTTAATGAACATTATAATTATAAATTAGCATTTAAAAAACGTTTGAAATTCACTGAAAAAACCATAGGTTTCAGGCACGTTATAGTTAGAAATTAGCATTTAAAAAACCTTAGAAACTCACTGAAAAAACCATAGGTTTCAGGGACGTTATAGTTAGAAATTAGCATTTAAAAAACCTTTGAAATTCACTGAAAAAACCATAGGTTTCAGGGACGTTATAGTTAGGTGGACATTTCACTCGTACAAAACCATAGAAATTCCACCGTTATAGTTAGTTCAGTTAACTATAACTCGCGCCCCCGCAATGCACTGCTCATGACGTCACATATTACATCATTCATGGCATGGTCAGTGACATCACTGATGACATCACTGATGACATCTCAAATGACATCACTGATGACATCACTGATGACATCATCCACGTGATAATCTGATGCACCTCATCACACCCTAATATAACCTTTAATACACCCACTGTAAAATACACACTACCATTTTCGAAACCATCCACACACCAATATCAGTTACTACATACTCACTCACTGATTCCTAGGTCTGCACACACATCCACTCATTCACGTATACAATCACTTAAACATGCAGTCACTTATCAATACAACACTATCATATGCACTCATACACCTATTCAGACACTCACACACTGCCACTCATCCATGGAGTTACTCACACACCTAGTCAGTCATTCAAAGAATCAATCACACTCCCATTTACTCACCTAAACAGTTATACACACACCACCTCACTAATTCATACAGACAGTAACGCATAGTTACTCTCTTATGTAATCACTGAAACAAGTACAGACTCATCCATACATGCCACTCTCACAATCACTCAGTCTCACATATAGTTATTTATATACACCATCACTCACATATTCTTCCTTTTACATATGTAGTTTCTCACATATGTACCACTGAGACATCCATTCACTCACCAACACACCCATACACACACTTAGCCACCCATACAGCCCTTCACAGATGCACTCTTCAACCCATACACACAGTGAATCACCTACTCACACATCTATGCACATAGTCACACACCTCCAACCCACCCACACACACACTCAGTCCCCCATACAAATACTCAAGCAAACAATCAATAACCCATATAGACACTAATGTAGCTACTGACCAACCCATGTAGCAGCTTACACAACAACAGACAGACTGATACAGACATTCACACAGTTTAGTCACTAACCCATGCATTCAGTAAGACACGTTTAATCAGTCACTTATACAATCAGTTACATACCTGCTAAATCCTCCATCCAGACACTTATACACCCACTCATTCTTCAATACACCTTGCCATATATATAAAACATATTTAAACTTTACAGAAACACACAGTCACTGGATGATGTCATCAGTGATGTCATCAGTGATGTCATTTGAGATGTCATCAGTGATGTCATCAGTGATGTCACTCACCATGCCATGAATGATGTAATATGTGACGTCATGAGCAGTGCATTGCGGGGGCGCGAGTTATAGTTAACTGAACTAACTATAACAGTGGAATTTCTATGGTTTTGTACGAGTGAAATGTCCACCTAACTATAACGTCCCTGAAACCTATGGTTTTTTCAGTGAATTTCAAAGGTTTTTTAAATGCTAATTTCTAACTATAACGTCCCTGAAACCTATGGTTTTTTCAGTGAATTTCTAAGATTTTTTAAATGCTAATTTCTAACTATAACGTGCCTGAAACCTATGGTTTTTTCAGTGAATATATATATATATATATTCAAACAAAATCGATTTCCAAGAATCCAAGAAACCAAATGCCACGGCCACAGAAAATCCTTTCATCGTGATTTTATTTCTTTCGCCAAGTCACTGGACGCGTTTCGGAGTCCTTACTCCTTGCTCACGAGTAAGAGTGCAATGCAAATCATGGTGTTTTAAACACAACATGTGACACACGTGTAAACAGTTAATAGTGAAAACAGACTACAGAGTGTTTTAACATTCACAGAGGGAATGGCAACATATTACTTAAACATTTTCTGCAAAATAAATCTGGTGCAGTTAATTTAAATGGAGATACATTGTCAGTAAAACAAACTTAAAAGTAAAATTTGCAAGTGCGTGTTTCCCAATAATTCTTGGAACCGCTCAAGATAAAGAAACGGTACTCGAGAGGTCAATTAAACACGATATGATGACAGTAACAAGTGCGCTGCTCGGTAACTTATAAATACAAGTCTTATTGTGTCCGTATTTTCAAACAATCACACATGGTGCCTAATTCAAAACGGAACCATGGACATATTCTAGCCCTAGTGGGCTTCAATAAACTAAAACAACGGAGCCTTGCATCTCATTTTAAGATATACACAAAGCCCCCAATGTCACATTAATAAACCAATACGGGCAACAAAGTTCATCAATCTCGAATGCCTAATGTTTCATCTAGCCCCAGTAGGCCTGCTCCAACAAATTGTGGCTAACCCTAGTGGGTAATTTTAACCAATTTAACATGACAGATCTCCATTTACAACACTCATGTCTCTAATTCACATAGAGAGATATTTTCACTCGTTTTGCCTTCCACTTGCCGTTTGTAATACACCAGAGACCTGTAAAAATTAATAAAAATAACAATAGGTGAGAAACCATATCAAACGTACATATTCATTTACATTCACTAAAATTACTATGTACAAGGTAAGTGAGGAATAAAAACATTATTAAAAACATTGTTTTAACAGCACAGCAGTTCCAAAATAGTAAAACTCAAGAGAAACAAAGCAATATGATCTTCATCATAAATGCACTGACAGCGCCTCATCACTATTGTGTCCATCTGGGTGCATTGTATGGTATTTAATAATCATTTTCGATTCGAGTCGTCTCAACTCTTGCACTCGATCGCCCCCTCTTTCTCTAACAGGGACATTGTCAAGGACACAGAAGGACAGTAATGAACTGTTTTGATTGTGGTGGGTTGCAAAATGCTGTGCTACCGGGTATTGTTTGTCGTTATGTTTAATTGCCCTCAGATGCTCTAATATACGTTTCTTAGCCTTGTGAATCGTACGTCCAATATAGTACTTGTTACAAGGGCATCTGAGGGCATAAACAACGAACTCGGTGTTGCACGAGTAGTGTCTCAGAATTTTGAACGGTTTACATTCAGAGGACAGCCGTACCTCCTTGCAGTTAGTACTATACTTACAGGCCTTACACCTGCCACATGTAAAAAAAACCCTGTATAGTACTCTGCCTTTTATCTGATATGATAAGTGCTTTGCAGATGGTGTCTTTTAAAGACTTGACCTTTCGATAAGTTATTTGTGGATAGTCTTCCACACATTCAGCCAAATCAATGTCGGTCTTTAAAACATTCCAGTATTTTTGTAAGGCCCCTCTGACTTTTCTTGCTTGTTTATTAAAAGTAGTAATGAACCTTGTGAGAAGTTGGCCTGGCATATGCTGTCCACTAATTATAGTGGGCACCTTGCACCAGTCCAAACAACCCCTTATTGGACATAGGTTAAAGACAACCTTTATTGAAAGCTATCCTAGTGGTAGCTATGGAGAGCAGCCTTCAGGCTAAGTCTTGAAGGAATGTAAAGCAGCTTGTTTTACCAGTCTATAATCTCTTGACTGACCAAATGAAAGAGGACCACACCAGGTATATATTCAAAATATATGTATTTATTGCTAAACACACCCCTCTAGTCTCTTTATGAGGCTAGAGTTCGAAGTACATAAATTATAAGTTAGTTATCTACAGTAATAGCACAAATACACGTTTGAGCCCTAGGGGCGTACCAAACCATATACCAATAAAGTGGTATAAGAACCACGACTGAGCTAGACACAGGGCCTAGAGCCTGTAGAAGTGCTTGGACCACAAGGAACCACCCAAGGTAGTGACACAGGGGACCCACGGGGGACGCGTGCAGTGTATGATCACAGCCGCAAATCGCCATTAACTTCTATGGGGAAAGTCGCGATTTGAATTTAAAAGAAAAGGGACACTTAGAGGAGGACTTGGAGCAAACCCTTTGAGAACTAGGCTGTTCTAGTGTCAATACCCACGGGAGCACCGGAGTACTCGAGTTACCTCACCCTGGGGAGCCGGGTGCATAGGTGTCTTTCAGGGTCGGGTTTCGTCGTCGCTTTCAATGGCGATCTGCTGCAAAGTGCTGCTGGCGGCCAAGTCGAAAGTGTTCGGGTGGATCCAAAGGTGGATCGAAGATCTGAAGAACCTGAAAGCAGAGGGGACAGAGTCTGGGTCACTAGCCAGTGACCAGGAAGGCGATGAGCAGATGCCCACCGATGTCGAGTGCTTCAGGTAGGTTGACGGTCGTCTTGACTCTTCAGCCACGAGGTCCAGGAGGCGTCGACGATGACCAGGAGCTGGATTCAAACTGCACCACAATGTTTGTCGATTGCAGGGGAGTCGGCGACTGGATTGGACCCAACAAGACTTGGCAACGGCAAGTCTCGTGGAAATGGAAGAAGGACGATGTGGCAGACCAGCAAGGTCTGTGGGACTCACCCAGCGAAGGTAAGTCAGGGCACGCCTGGAGCAACCAGGGAGCCCAAGCAGAAGAAGATTGGCCTTCGGGAGGGCCTACTAGCCAATGGACTAGCGACCGCGAAGGAGCCTCGAGTCGACGCACGTGGAGCTGGCTCACAGGACACTCGTGGAGTGGAGGCCAGTGATCTTCGGTGCAGTTGGTGCTGGAGGCTGGGGCTACTCAGAGCCCAAAGCACGACTTCGTGGGAGACCCAGAAGAGGATGCACTTGCAAATGCGATTGGTTTCCAGGGGTCACGGTTCCACGTTACCCACGACAGCTACGGGCCTCAGCTTTGCTGGGAACTCAGGGCAGCCTCGGGGAAGTCTGGAAATCCACCTCTGGTGATGCAAAGACTTCGGCGTCATGCGGGAGCTTCAGCGATGCAGACCGGACAATTGCTTCTTTGGTGCCTGCCAAGCAGGGGAGTCACTCCTTGACCCCAAGGAAGATTCTTCAGTCCTCTAATCTTAAAGTAGAGCGTCGAAGGTCCAGGATTCTGTGTCAGAGTTTCATCCAGGTTAATCTAAAGTCCTAAGGACTGGGGTCCCATACTTATACTAAGGTAGGGGGTTGGACATGCTCTGTGGCCCCACCTATGGGAGGGTCAGGGCAGAGGGGTGGTTACACCCCTTTCCCTTTGTCCAGTTTCATGCCAGAGCAGGGGCTGGAAGCCCCTGAGCCGGTTTGAACTGGGGTATGCACAGGGACACCAAATGTGCCCCCAGTGCAGGACTTCAAAGCACCAGAGAGTGCTCCCGCACAGCCCCAATACACACTATCCTGTCTGGGGAGGTGGTTACACCTCCCTGGGACAGGAAACCTATTGTCCAGGCCTCCCCTGCCGGAGTTTCGGTCAGCAGCAGGAGGCCAGACTCGTGTCTGTGGCAGCGGCATCCATTTGTGATGCCAGGGCTCTGGAAAGTCAGTACCGGGTATACCGGTGTGTACATGTCTCTCCCTCTAGAAGGGTGGAATGCTACCCCCGCCGCCAGAACTGGCGGGGGGTAGTATTCCAAGATGTTTGACACCAAACACAACATGTTTCCGTGCAGCCATCCCAAAGTTAGCATTTAACGCGAGGTTATAATGCGCTTAAGAGTACATGGTCGGGCTGCACTACAAACAGCATCAGAGAAGGGTCTCCGAACGCTGCAGAGGGGCCCAGCTCATGCAGGGGCACCCTCTCACATAGGAACCACGCACTCTGCCTTCAGGATTGATAAGGCCTGCCATAGGAGTGACTTATAGGTTTATATGTGTGTATGTATGTAGTGATATAGGTAGCCTATATCACAGTAAGGGGTGCATGCACCACCTTACCCAGGCTGCAGTAGCAGACCTGTGGTGTCATTTTGGATGGCCTTCCAGGGGTGGCACAATACATGCTGCAGCCCCTGGTAGGCCTCTGAGGTACCTATGCCCTGGGTACATAGTATACCATATACTAGGGACTTATAAGGGCACTCCAGATTCCAAACAGAGATGTGCCTAAGGCACATGGAAACCATTTTAAAGAGGAAGCAGCTAGGCTGGGGTTCTGATTAGCAGGGCCCCAGCCAGACTAAAGTCGAAAAACAGTGAAGCATCAGCAAAAAGTGGGGGTACCCATGTGAAGCAGATCCTACTCTCCTACACAACCCCCCCCAAACGTAGGGACATTAAACTAACCTTGCCCAGTTAAGTCTTCATGTTCTAAGTGGAAGTACCTAGAGAGTCCATCTGCATTGGCATGGTTACTCCCAGGTCTATGTTCCACTGTGAAGTCCATCCCCTGTAGGGAAATGGACCACCTAAGCAGTTTGGGGTTTTCACCCTTCATTTGTTTTAGCCATAAGAGGGGCTTATGGTCTGTTTGAACAAGGAAGTGAGTACCAAACAAGTATGGCCTCAACTTCTTCAGAGCCCAGACCACAGCAAAGGCCTCCCTCTCAATGGCTGACCAACGTTTCTCTCTAGGGGTCAGCCTTCTGCTAATAAAAGCTACTGGCTGATCCTGACCTTCATCATTCAATTGTGACAGTACAGCCCCTACCCCCAATTCAGATGCATCTGCTTGGACAATGAACTTCTTGGAGTAATCAGGACTCTGTAGAATGGGAGCAGTGCACATGGCCTGCTTTAGGTCATCAAATGCCTTTTGACAGCTAACTGTCCACTGAACCTTTGTGGGCATTTTCTTGGAAGTTAAGTCATTCAGGGGTGTCACTATTGATCCATACCCCTTGACAAATCTCCTATAGTACCCAGTCAGGCCTAAGAAGGCTCTCACCTGAGTCTGGGTAGTTGGAGCAGTCCAGTCCATGATGGTCTGGATCTTGCTCTGCAGTGGTTGAACCTGGCCTCCACCCACAAGGTGGCCCAGGTACACAACCTGACTCTGCCCTATCTGGCACTTTGTGGCCTTGATAGTCAGGCCTGCTTTCTGCAGGGCCTGCAAAACATTTCTGAGGTGGACCAGGTGATCCTCCCAGGTGGAGCTAAAGACAGCAATATCATCTAGATATGCTGCACTAAAGGCTTCCAGACCTGTAAGGACTGTATTCACCAACCTCTGAAAAGTGGCAGGTGCATTCTTCAGACCAAAGGGCATCACCACAAATTGATAATGCCCACTAGGGGTTGAGAATGCTGTCTTTGGCTTTGCATCATCAGCTAGTCTGATCTGCCAGTAGCCAGCTGTCAGGTCAAATGTGCTTAGATACTTGGCTGAGGCCAAAGTGTCTATTAGCTCATCTGCCCTTGGTATTGGATGGGCATCAGTCCTAGTGACTGCATTGAGACCCCTGTAGTCCACACAAAACCTCATCTCTCTTTTCCCACCATTGGTGTGAGGTTTTGGCACAAGGACCACTGGACTAGCCCAAGGGCTATCTGAGGGTTCAATAACTCCCAAATCCAACATCTTCTGGACTTCTGTCCTGATACAGTCCCTGACATGGTCAGGTTGCCTATAAATCTTATTTTTAATAGGCAGACTGTCCCCAGTGTCCACTTCATGAGTGCACCAGGTAGTCTGACTGGGTGTCAGTGAGAATATGTGTCTGAACTGATTGAGCACCTGTCTGCAATCAGTCTGCTGCTGGGTAGTGAGGCTGCCTGCCAAGGCTACACCATCCACTGACCCATCATCAGGGTTCTGTGAGAGCAGGTCAGGGAGTGGGTCACTCTCTTCCTCCTGTCCCTCATCAGTAGCCATGAGCAAGCCCATGTCTGCCCTGTCCACATATGGTTTTAACCTGTTGACATGGAGAACCCTGTGGGGACTCCTGGGTGTTCCTAGGTCCACCAAATAGGTAACCTCACCCTTCTGTTCAACAATGGTATGGGGTCCACTCCATTTGTCTTGGAGAGCTGCTGGGGCCACTGGCTCCAACACCCACACCTTCTGTCCTGGCTGGTAAACAGTCAGTACAGCCTTTTGGTCATGCCAGGCTTTTTGAAGTTCCTGGCTAGCCTCAAGGTTTTTAGTTGCCTTTTTCATGTACTCAGCCATCCGGGAGCGGAGACCAAGTACATAGTCCACTATGTCTTGCTTTGGGGGCTTGAGAGGTAACTCCCATCCTTCCTTCACCAAGCACAATGGACCCCTGACAGGGTGACCAAACAAAAGTTCAAAAGGGCTGTAGCCAACCCCTTTTGAGGCACCTCCCTGTATGCAAATAAAAGGCAGGGCAAGAGTATGTCCCATCTTCGCCTAAGCTTTTCTGGGAGCCCTTTAATCATGCCCTTCAAGGTTTTGTTGAATCTCTCAACTAAACCATTGCATTGTGGGTGATAGGGTGTGGTGAACTTGTAAGTCACTCCACACTCCTTCCACATTGCTTTTAAGTATCCAGACATAAAGTTAGCATCCCTGTCTGATACAACCTCCTTAGGGAAGCCCACTCTTGAGAAAATTCCCAGGAGGGCTCTTGCCACCACAGGTGCTGTAGTGGTCCTAAGGGGAATAGCCTCTGGGTACCTGGTGGCATGATCCACTACCACCAGGATAAACCTGTGCCCAGATGCTGTTTGGGGATCCATGGGACCAACAATGTCAATCCCCACCCTTTCAAAGGGAACCACCACCACAGGTAGTGGTATCAGGGGGCCTTTGTAGTGCCACCTGCCTTGCCACTGGCCTGGCAGGTTACACAGGAGCGACAAAACTCCTTGGTGTCTTCAGACATGTGGGGCCAGTGAAAGTGAGGGACAATTCTGTCCCAAGTCTTGTTCTGGCCCAGGTGACCTGCTAAGGGAATGTCATGGGCTAGGGTCAATAGGAAGCCCCTGAACTTCAGAGGTATAACCAACCTCCTGGTGGCACCAGGCTTGGGGTCTCTACACTCTGAGTACAAGAGTCCATCATCCCAATACACAGTATGGGGACCACTAGCTTTCCCAGCAGCCTCAGCAGCAGCTTGCTGTCTGAGGGGTTCAAGAGAGGGGCAGCTCTGCTGCTCCTGGCTCAGATCTGCCCTGGAAGGGCCCCCTGTCCCCAAGAACTCAACCTGGTCAGGTTCAAGCTCCTCTGGGACAGTTCCTTCCTCAGGACTGAGATCATCCCCCTCAAGAGACTGATCTTCCTTCTGAGCCAAGGGGGAAGGCACTGCCTTTACCCTACTACTCCTCTTCTTGGAGGGCACTTGGTCCATTATTCCAGAATCCAAGGCCTGTTCAGTGTTAGACATTTTGGCTTGTGACCTGGTCACAGCAAACACATCTGCAGGGATGCCCAGCATTTCTGCATGGGTCCTGAGCTCCACTTCTGCCCAAGCTGAAGTTTCTAAGTCATTGCCAAGCAAGCATTCAACGGGTAGGTCTGCACTTACCACAACCTTCTTAAGGCCAGTTACCCCTCCCCAGGAGAAGTTAACAACTGCCAGAGTATGGTCTGTTCTGACGTTGCTAGCATTGGTCACTTGGTACATTTCACCAAGTATAATCTGCCCAGGATTCACAAGGTCTTGTGTCACCATGGTGACACTTGCCCCTGTGTCCCTAAATGCCAAAGCCTCTTTTCCATTGATTAAGGGCTGTTGTCTGTACTTGCCCAGATTACTGGGACTCACAGAGGAGGTCACATCCATGCCTCCATCACAGACTAGGACAGCCTGAGTGAGTTCTCTGACTAGGTCAGAGCTCATCTCCTTACCCAGGGTCAACCCTACTAAACCCTTGGCTTGTGTAGTCCCACCACCAACTGTAACTGCACTAGGGGGAGCAGGTGCCTTAGGGGCATTGGTGGGGGCTGGAGTAGAGTCTTTGGACTTGGTGCAATCACTGGTCCAGTGGGTCTTTTGCTTACAGACCTTGCACCATGGTTTCTTTTGGCCTTTCCCTTTGTTAGACTGTGAATCCCCACCTGAAGAAGATTTTTGGGGGCCTTGTGAAGACTTTTGGTCTTTACCCTTCTCCCCACCCTTATCAGAGTTTTTCGAATCTTGCTTCTTAGGGTCACCACCTTGGTTCTGTACCTTCTGCCTCACCCTGGTTCTGACCCATTTGTCTGCCTTCTTTCCCAATTCTTGGGGAGAGGTCAGATCAGAGTCCACCAGGTGCTGATGCAACAGCTGATTTTGACAATTGTTAAGGATCTGCTCCCTCATGATAAGATTGTACAATCCTGTGAAGTCACATACCTTACTGCCCAATAACCAACCTTCCAGAGCCTTGGCAGAACAATCAACAAAGTCCACCCAGTCTTGAGTCTGTGCTTTTTGGGTATCCCTGAACTTTAACCTGTATTGTTCAGTGGTTAGGCCAAACCCATCAATTAGAGCACTCTTCAAGACTTTGTAATTATCAGCATCCTCCTCTCTAACAGTGAGGAGCTTATCTCTACCTTTGTCTGCAAAGGAGAGCCACAAGATTGCTGCCCACTGCTCCTGAGGGACCCTCTGTACTTTACAGGCCCTCTCTAGAGCAGTTATCCATTTGTGGATGTCATCCCCACTCTGGTAGGGAGGGACAATCTTGCTCAGGTTTCTATGGTCATAAGACCTTTCCCTATCTCTTGGGAAATTGCTGCCACCATGGGACTCTAGTCCCATCTTTTGTCTCTCTCTATAGAGATCTAGGGACTCCCTGTCTATAGCCAATTGCTGTTTTCTGAGCTCAAGCTGGGCTTGTTCATACTGAAGCAATCTCTTTCTCCTTTCATGAGAGGATTCCCTCCTATGAGAGGAGACAGAGGTCCCTATTGAGGTGTCAGAGTGGTTAGACTCCTGAGAAGGAGATCTAGACCTTCTGGGCACACTCAGTACTCTTCCTGGGGGACAAAGGGGAGGTCATTCTGATCCTCCTCCTCCTCCTCCACAGGAGGAATTGGGTTTTCCAGGACAAGGTCATTTTCACCTTCCTGGCCAGTTTCAGAGGGGGGGCCTGGGTTTCTTCACCCCTGGCCCCTTCCTCATCTTCTGCCCCACCCTCTCTGCCTACCCCTTCAGACCCTATGGGCCTGCTGAGATCATCAGCTAGTAACACCTCCCTGAGGTGTTGGGTGCTGGCACTTTTGCCTGCCTTCAACTTCCTAGTATTGCATAATGCTCTCAATTCCAAGAATGGGAGTTTATCATACTTGGAGGGAAGAAGCCCACTGGCTTCTGGCGAGGACTCACTGGGTCCTGGCTTTGAAGACATTACTAGTGAGGTGTGGTGTATGCACTACCTACTCTAGTGTGGCCTACTAAACTCTCTTGAGTTGTAGAAAGGGTGTGCTATCCCTTAACACACAACTCTAAGTTCAGTAGAACTTACTGTATTACTAAGCTTGATTTATATGTACCTTAGGTACCCTTAGTGGTTTTCAGTTGATCAATTCAATTGAGATTATCTGGTAAAACAATAGCAAGCTGGAATCCCACACGCTGCACACCAATGTGAGAAGTTGGCCTGGCATATGCTGTCCACTAATTATAGTGGGCACCTTGCACCAGTCCAAACAACCCCTTATTGGAGATAGGTTAAAGACAACCTTTATTGAAAGCTATCCTAGTGGTAGCTATGGAGAGCAGCCTTCAGGCTAAGTCTTGAAGGAATGTAAAGCAGCTTGTTTTACCAGTCTATAATCTCTTGAGTGACCAAATGAAAGAGGACCACACCAGGTATATATTCAAAATATATGTATTTATTGCTAAACACACCCCTCTAGTCTCTTTATGAGGCTAGAGTTCGAAGTACATAAATTATAAGTTAGTTATCTACAGTAATAGCACAAATACACGTTTGAGCCCTAGGGGCGTACCAAACCATATACCAATAAAGTGGTATAAGAACCACGACTGAGCTAGACACAGGGCCTAGAGCCTGTAGAAGTGCTTGGACCACAAGGAACCACCCAAGGTAGTGACACAGGGGACCCACGGGGGACGCGTGCAGTGTATGAACACAGCCGCGAATCGCCGTTAACTTCTATGGGGAAAGTCGCGATTTGAATTTAAAAGAAAAGGGACACTTAGAGGAGGACTTGGAGCAAACCCTTTGAGAACTAGGCTGTTCTAGTGTCAATACCCACGGGAGCACCGGAGTACTCGAGTTACCTCACCCAGGGGAGCCGGGTGCATAGGTGTCTTTCGGGGTCGGGTTTCGTCGTCGCTTTCAATGGCGATCTGCTGCAAAGTGCTGCTGGCGGCCAAGTCGAAAGTGTTCGGGTGGATCCAAAGGTGGATCGAAGATCTGAAGAACCTGAAAGCAGAGGGGACAGAGTCTGGGTCACTAGCCAGTGA
The DNA here is from genome assembly GCA_963921515.1 of Calotriton arnoldi. Lineage (NCBI taxonomy): Eukaryota > Metazoa > Chordata > Amphibia > Caudata > Salamandridae > Calotriton > Calotriton arnoldi. The sequence continues at coordinate 143,493 of CAWUFW010014221.1, read as the reverse complement.
CCAGGAAGGCGATGAGCAGATGCCCACCGATGTTGAGTGCTTCAGGTAGGTTGACGGTCGTCTTGACTCTTCAGCCACGAGGTTCAGGAGGCGTCGACGATGACCAGGAGCTGGATTCGAGCTGTCCCACAACGTTTGTCGATTGCAGGGGTGTCGGCGACCGGATTGGACCCAACAAGCCTTGGCAACGGCAAGTCTTGTGGAAATGGAAGAAGGACAATGTTGCAGACCAGCAAGGTCTGTGGGACTCACCCAGCGAAGGTAAGTCAGGGCACGCCTGGAGCAACCAGGGAGCCCAAGCAGAAGAAGATTGGCCTTCGGGAGGGCCTACTAGCCAACGGACTAGCGACCGCGAAGGAGCCTCGAGTCGACGCATGTGGAGCTGGCTCACAGGACACTCGTGGAGTGGAGGCCAGTGATCTTCGGTGCAGTTGGTGCTGGAGGCTGGGGCTACTCGGAGCCCAAAGCACGACTTCGTGGAAGACCCAGAAGAGGATGCACTTGCAAATGCGATCGGTGTCCAGGGGTCATGGTTCCACATTACCCATGACAGCTACGGGCCTCAGCTTTGCTGGGGACTCAGGGCAGCCTCGGGGAAGTCTGGAAATCCACCTCTGGTGATGCAAAGACTTCGGCGTCATGCAGGAGCTTCAGCGATGCAGACCGGACAATTGCTTCTTTGGTGCCTGCCAAGCAGGGGAGTCACTCCTTGACCCCAAGGGAGATTCTTCAGTCCTCTAATCTTAAAGTAGAGCGTCGAAGGTCCAGGATTCTGTGTCAGAGTTTCATCCAGGTTAATCTAAAGTCCTAAGGACTGGGGTCCCATACTTATACTAAGGTAGGGGGTTGGACATACTCTGTGGCCCCACCTATGGGAGGGTCAGGGCAGAGGGGTGGTTACACCCCTTTCCCTTTGTCCAGTTTCGCGCCAGAGCAGGGGATGGAAGCCCCTGAGCCGGTTTGAACTGGGGTATGCACAGGGACACCAAATGTGCCCCCAGTGCAGGACTTCAAAGCACCAGAGAGTGCTCCCGCCCAGCCCCAATACACACTATCCTGTCTGGGGAGGTGGTTACACCTCCCTGGGACAGGAAACCTATTGTCCAGACCTCCCCTGCCGGAGTTTCGGTCAGCAGCAGGAGGCCAGACTCGTGTCTGTGGCAGCGGCATCCATTTTGTGATGCCAGGGCTCTGGAAAGTCAGTACCGGGTATACCGGTGTGTATATGTCTCTCCCTCTAGAAGGGTGGAATGCTACCCGCCGCCGCCAGAACTGGCGGGGGGTAGTATTCCAAGATGTTTGACACCAAACACGACATGTTTCCGTGCAGCCATCCCAAAGTTAGCATTTAACGCGAGGTTATAATGCGCTTAAGAGTATATGGTCGGGCTGCACTACAAACAGCATCAGAGAAGGGTCTCCGAATGCTGCAGAGGGGCCCAGCTCATGCAGGGGCACCCTCTCACATAGGAACCACACACTCTGCCTTCAGGATTGATAAGGCCTGCCATAGGAGTGACTTATAGGTTTATATGTGTGTATGTATGTAGTGATATAGGTAGCCTATATCACAGTAAGGGGTGCATGCACCACCTTACCCAGGCTGCAGTAGCAGACCTGTGGTGTCATTTTGGATGGCCTTCCAGGGGTGGCACAATACATGCGGCAGCCCCTGGTAGGCCTCTGAGAGACCTATGCCCTGGGTACATAGTATACCATATATTAGGGACTTATAAGGGCACTCCAGATTCCAATCAGAGATGTGCCTAAGGCACATGGAAACCATTTTAAAGAGGAAGCAGCTAGGCTGGGGTTCTGATTAGCAGGGCCCCAGCCAGACTAAGGTCGAAAAACAGTGAAGCATCAGCAAAAAGTGGGGGTACCCATGTGAAGCAGATCCTACTCTCCTACAAACCTGACATTGGTCACTGGTTCAACTGCCGTATTCTCATTCAACAGGTCATTTTTCTCCCTTAATAAATCCTTTCTGTCTCTTTTTTCCACTTCTAAACACGCATCTTTAATACATTTAGAAGTATAGCCTCTAGCTTGAAAACATTCACACATGGTTTGACTCTCTTTATCATAATCCTCCTTTGTGCTACAATTACGCTTAGCTCTAAGGAGTTCACCCAGAGGAATACTCCTAATGAGACTCTCTGGGTGACAACTCTTTGCATGAAGCAAGCTATTTCCAGCTGTCTCTTTTCTAAAGAGAGCTGTATTCAGCTTATTATCTTTCACTGTCACTTTGAGGTCTAGAAATTCGATCGTTTCAGTATTCAAATGGCTTGTAAATGTTAAATTCAAAGTATTCACATTGAGAAGTTTGACAAATTCCATTGCTTCTTCCATACTGCCTTCCCAGACACAGAATATGTCATCTATATACCGAGCCCAGGCTCGGACATGCATTTTATATTAGTCAAGGTTACTGACCACCTGCGCCTCCCACCAGCCCAGGTAAAGACCTGCGAAACTGGGAGCGAAGCAGGTGCCCATCGCTGTCCCAAGTGTCTGCAGGTATATTTGTACATCAAACGTAAAGAAATTTTGTGTCAAACAGGTATAAATCATATCCACAAGCATTTCAGTTTGAAACAAAAAAGAAAGAGACCTTTTGTGCAAAAAGTGCCTGCAAGCTTTTATCCCCAAATCATGAGGAATGCTGGTATAGAGGCTATTAACATCCAAACACATGAGTAGACAACCCGGATTCCATTTCACCTCCTCTATTAATCTTAAAAAGTCTCCTGAGTCCTTCAAATATGATGGGAGGTTTTGTACCAATGGCTGAAGATAGAAATCTACATATCTGGAGGTATTCTCAAGGCAACTCCCCCTAGAAGACACAATCGGTCTCCCTGGGGGTTCGTCTTGTTTTTATGTAACTTAGGAAGGAGGTATAGGGCTGGTAATTTAGGATACCTACACCTTAAAAATCATATTCCTCTGGTTCTAGTAAACCTCTGTCCTTCCGTTCCTCCAACTGTTCTTGATATTTTTTGTTGGCCAAATCATATTTGTTCTTTGTGCTTTTTTCGTATTTATTTACATCATTAACGTGATATAAACCTTCATTGACATACATCTCTTTGGACATAACAACAATGTTGCCTCCCTTATCGGATTTTTTATCACTATATTTTCATCTTTTTTGAGGGCTTGTATGGCTAACATATGTGCATTAGAGAGATTATTGTTACCATATTTTTTAATCTTAGAAAGATTTTTTAATTCCTTTACCACCCCCTTCTTGAAGACATCTATGGCTTCATTGGCAATATGGGGCAAGAAAATTGATTTGGGTCTAAAACCACTATCGTGGTTCAGATCCAATCTAATATTTTCATTGATTAAATTGAGATAGGGGTCTTGGTTTATCCCTGGATCTCCCTCCGACTCGTGAAGCATATGTAACAGTTGAATGTCACCTATCTGAATGGCACTTGGCATTTCCCTAGTGTCACTGACAGGTTCTTTAACCTTAGTGGCGAACCATTTTTTAAGCCTTAATTTCCTGGTGAATTGGAAAAGATCAATACGACCCTGGGTGTAATCAAACTCTGCTGAAGGACAAAAGACAAACCATAAGACAATACCTCTGTTTCAATGTCACTGAGTTCACGTCTTGACAAATTTACTACAGTCTTTAAATCCATCATTTTTGTTGCTTCTTCTGTCCCCTTGTTCTTGTTCCCACGGGACTTGCAATATCTTCTCTCACTGCGGCGTTTGATCTTCCGTCTCCTCTGCCGCCTCGACCACGACCTCTTGGCCCGGCGGCATTCGGTTTGTTTTGAGCCGCCATCCTCCCCTGAGCCATCATGGTGAATTCCTTTAAAATTTGAACTTTTGGTCCCATAGCAGCTGGACTCATCGCAGCCTCTCCACTGCTTTCATTAGTGATAGTTCCATCATCAAGATTACTTGTTGTTTGTTCGCTAGTACTGGCAATGGCAGTGCTAACATCTTGTTGTTTTTCTTTGATTACAGTACTGGTGCGCAAATGGTCATACCGTTTGGCGAATGTTAATATTTGGCCTTTTTCATAGTCAACCAAATCGCGCAGAAATTTCTCTGTTTCTTCTCTTTGATTTCATTTTCAATTTTCTCTAATCTCTGTTCCATTTTAGTCATATCATTGTGGAACTCCTCATTTCCACATACCGTTTTTAATTTCAATGTTATTTTGTTAATTTCAGTTGTAATCCTATCACAGTCCTTTTTCGCGTATTTCACAAGTAGTTGTAGCATGATGGTAGAGCATTGATGGTTATTGGTTGCCTATTCATCAACTAGGTCTGGGTCGGGGTCGTTAAATGTAGGCGTAATAAATATTCTAAGACCTCTTGGGATACGACCAGCTTCCACGTACATTTGCAGCGTGGTCGCTTCCCACCATTTATTTTGCTCTAATTATAGCAATTTCCACAATTGATTCCATAATGCTTTCTTTGTAGTACCGCTGTCAACAGTTCCTGATATTTCTGCTTGTTCCTCAGTTAATAACAATGCTTGTTTATTAAACATTTTGCTGGCCGCCTCACTTCGCTTGTCATTTCTAGACGAGGCCATTTTTAACAAACAAAATCGTCGCGCTGTAAACACGCGCACACGCTGAAAGGAAATCGGAGGACGAACTGCGTACGTAAGTCCTACGTCTCCATTTGCCCCTGTGAACTAGATACAATGTAACCGGTGCTGTTTATTCAAGACACATATAGCGCACTCACCTGTTTTAACGTTCCCGGCACTCGTACGATCCACACCTATTCACGGTGTTAATGCCGGCAAAACCCAGGTTAGTGCAGCTTGAAATCCTTATCCGGTATTTAGGGGCGGGCACGGGTAACTCAAAATGAAATCCAACACTGCTTGTTCGCACAGCAACCCGAGCCTCTTGCAACGGCGGGCCGTGACGGGGTCGCGAACAACCAATATTCAAACAAAATCGATTTCCAAGAATCCAAGAAACCAAATGCCACGGCCACAGAAAATCCTTTCAGCGTGATTTTATTTCTTTCGCTAAGTCACTCTACGCGTTTCGGAGTGCTTACTCCTTGCTCACGAGTAAGAGTGCAATGCAAATCATGGTGTTTTAAACACAACATGTGACACACCTCTAAACAGTTAATAGTGAAAACAGACTCCACAGTGTTTTAACATTCACGGAGGGAATGGCAACATTTTACTTAAACATTTTCTGCAAAATAAATCTGGTGCAGTTAATTTAAATGGAGATACATTGTCAGTAAAACAAACTTAAAAGTAAAATTTGCAAGTGCGTGTTTCCCAATAATTCTTGGAACCGCTCATGATAAAGAAACGGTACTCGAGAGATCAATTAAACAAGATATGATGACAGTAACAAGTGCGCTGCTTGGTAACTTATAAATACAAGTCTTATTGTGTCTGTATTTTCAAACAATCACACATGGTGCCTAATTCAAAACGGAACCATGGACATATTCTAGCCCTAGTGGGCTTCAATAAACTAAAACAACCGAGCCTTGCATCTCATTTTAAGATATACACAAAGCCCCCAATGTCACATTAATAAACCAATACGGGCAACAACGTTCATCAATCTCGAATGCCTAATGTTTCATGTTTATATATATATATATATATATCCCATTCAAAACATCGCTTAAACCCAAGCCACTTTCTACGGTAAGCCACACGGCGGGGTAGCGAACCCCAGATACTCCACATAAAGTCTGTTGGTACGGCCGGATCCTTTATTCTCCAACCAGAAAAACCACAGTGATGCAGCTCCAATAAATCAGCGTGTTTACTTCACAAATTGGCAACAAACATCCCAACGCGTTTCGGAGCCTTCGCTCCTTGGTCATGGGTTAGGTTTTGTTTTCTTTCATTTTTCTTTTAAAGAGACCACCACAAGTGCTGTCGTGCAAATCATAAACATAGAAAACAGATCTTTGTCAGTTTCTGCATTTTTCTTTTTAAATAAAGTTGCATTGGAGATAATTCAACTGGTGTTTTGAAATTCTTTTGACAATGATAGCTTGTTCAAATTAATGTGGGAAAATACATATTTACTTAAATACATAACTCCATGTATTAGCGTTCCGCCAATGATAAATGTACAATTCTGCCCCAGTGGGCGAGTGTCAATAAATTACAAAACACATTGTTCTGTATTCCTATTACAACTGTTATTACAGTACTGGCATTGCGCACAATATTGCCCCAGTGGGCCATGGATCGTTACTTAAAACCTTGGATGTTGAACCCGTAAATCTGATAGTAATCCGAACAAATGAGAGCAGTACATTCTCACAAAACTAGTTGTTCATCAATTCTGCCTCAGTGGGCAAATCAAACAATTTAAAGTTACGAACCACAGTCAAAAATGTACAGAAAAGAAAAGAAATTCCTACTGTACAACAGTAGCCAGATATTATAGCTCCTCTGCATTTAAGTATCTTCACATCTGCAAGAAAACAAACATAGACCAGTGAATAAAATAGAATCCATGAAATCTTGATATAATACAATCGAAAAAACCTTATATACAAATGTTTCAAGGGGGATTTATACATGTACTGTCACATTTGATTATCCTAAATGTACGGCCAATTCTTCATCCAGGTTTAGGCCTGTTGAATGAATGGTATTATATTTGATGATCATTTTAGATTCTAATCTCCTCAATTCCAAAGTACTATTTCCACCTCTTTCTCTTACTGGAATTTTATCTAGGACATAGAATTTCGATAGGTTACAGTTCTGGTTATGGCAGGACTTAAAATGGCGAGCAATCGGATATTGCTTGTCATTATTCTGAATCGCTCGCATGTGTTCAAGCACCCATTTTTTAGCTTTATGTATGGTACTCCCTATATAATATTTATTACAGGGGCACCTCAGAGCATACACTACATACTCTGTTTTGCAAGTAAGAGGTTTTCAAATTCTATAGGGTTGTTGCCTCTCTGTTAGTTTTAACAATTTGCAACTTTCACTGTACTTGCAGGTTTTACACTGATTGCAGGTGAAAAATCCTTTTATGTAATTTCTGTCTTTTTCCTGTTCACTAGACAATTGCTCAACGTATCATGATCTTGCCTTTCTGAAAGTTACTGTGGATTGTCACCAACTCACTCAGCTAGGTCTGGGTCTGTTTTAAGAACTTCCCCAAAAAATGTTTAGACCTCTTTTCACCTCCCAAGCTTGATTGTGGTAAGTTGTAATAAACCTGAACTGTTCTTCCTTAGTCTCAAGCTGCTTTTTTAGGTATTAGCAATTCATTCCGTTCTAGTTTATCTACTTTGTGAATCGCTTGCTTGATTGTTTTCTTACTGTATCCCCTTTCAGTGAACCTCTGAGTCATGATGGCCTTCTCTTTCTTGAACCCTTCTTCAGTACTGCAGTTCCGTTTAGCTCTTAATAATTCCCCAAACGGGATACTGTGAATTAAATTACTGGGGTGACAGCTGTCTGCATGTAGCAGACTGTTACCAGCAGTTGCTTTACGAAACAGCTGGCTAGTCAATTTGTTCACTTTGACCTCCAGTTTCAAATCTAAAAACTCAATTGTGGTGTCATGTATGTGGCTGGTGAATTTCAAATTTAAAGAATTGTCATTCAATGTCGTGATGAAGTCTTGGGCTTGATACTCAGTCCCCTTCCAGATTCAAAAGATGTCATCAATGTACCGTACCCAGAGAACGACCTGGTCTTCAAACTGCTTGATGGTACTGACAACCTGCTTCTCCCACCAGCCCAGGTACAACCTGGCAAAACTGGGGGCGAAGCAAGTTTCCATCGCCATCCCCTGGGTTTGTCTGTACAGTTGTTTATTGAAGAGGAAGAAATTGTTTGTTAGGCAAATATGCATCATTTCAAGGAGCATCTCCGTGTGTAGAAGAAAGGAAAGAGATCTACCTTTGAGGAAGTATCTACATGCATCAATGCCAAGATCATGCAGGATGCACGTATAGAGGCTGTTTACGTCCAAACTCATTAATAAATAGTTTTCATTCCAGGTGATCTCATTGATAAGTCTTAGAAAATCTCCTGTATCTTTAACGTATGAGGGTAAAGCCTGAACAAATTCTTGTGTAGTTTCGGTAATAAGTATAAAGCTGGAATTTTCACATTTTTACATAATAGAAACAGGTACTCATCCCATTCTAAAATCCCTTTATCACGCCAATCTGCAAGTTTGTCTAAATAATCATAGTTAGCGTCCTCATACTGTTTTTTTGAAGCTATTTCATATCTGTCCCTATCCGTCAGCTGTTTACTGCCCTCATTTAGGTACATTTCAAGGAACATTTCAAGGGGCCATATCACTACATTACTGCCCTTATCCGATTTTTTGATGACTATGCTACTGTTGCTTTCTAACTCTCTCAGGGCATCCATATGGACCTTTTCCAAATTATTAATGGTGTATGATTTTCTCGAATCAATTTTTTGAAGTTCTTTACTCATGCCTCGATCAAAAGTGTCAATGGCATCATTACTAATCTGGGGCAAAAACACAGATTTGGGTTTGAACCCAGTAATACAACCCATCCCAACATCAATGTCAGTATTTATCAGATTTTAAAAAGGGTCATCAATAAAATTCTCATCACCCTCAAACTCATGCATTGTGTGTAAAACATCAACGTCATTGATCGTCAGGGTAGTGGGTTTCTCTTGATTCTTAATGTTCATTTGCGTATTTTTTTAAAGCATACCATTTTTTAAATTTTAACTTTCTTGTAAAATTAAAAAGATTTATACGAGTTTCTGTGTAGTTGAATTTGGATGACGGACAGAAAGATAATCCTAATGATAAAACTTTCAGTTGGTTATCAGTAAGCTCATGATCTGAGAGATTTACAACAGTCATGTTGTCTTTCATTTTCCTGCTTTTTGCCCTCTTGTCAATACTCCCACGGGGCTGTCTTGCTTGTTTTTTCTGTTTGATTTTGGCTTGTTTCCTTCTCTGCCTCCTCGACCTCGACCTCTGTTTGTCGGTGTCTCCTTGTGTGCCTGAGTGATTAACCTTCCTCTGGCCATTAAATCGAATTCTTTTAAAATTCGGGCTTTTACTCCCAAATTATCAGATTGCACAGACACGTCACTCTCACTTTTGTCGCTCTCACCAGTCTCGGTTGTCGCCGTTTCTTTGCTGGTTCGTTGCTTAGTACTATTCTCGTTGTTTGTTTTTGAGGTTGAGGGCTGTTCTTGCCTCAATGCTTCCCTTGTTGTGGTCCAGAAATCTTCGAATTGTTTACCGAAAGTGAGAATTTGACCTTTTTCGTAATCTATTTCATTACAATGGAATTTTCTCTGCTTTTTTGCCTTAATTTCTTCTTCCACTTTCTCTAATCTGGTGTCTAATTTTGCCATTTCGACTTCAAATTCTTCTTTATTATACAATTCTTTTAGTTTGTTAATGTACTCTTCACTTTCTTTTTTGAGCCTTTCACAGTCCTTATTCGCATATTTAACTAAGATTTTCAACATGTTTGTAGAACAATCGTGATTATTTGTTACCCACTCTTCGACCATTTCCGGGTCCGGGTTGTTAAATGTGGGTGTAATGAATATGCAAAGACCTCGTGGCACCCTCCCACACTCAATGTACTTTTGCAGAGTGATGGCTTCCCACCATTTGGATTGTTCTTTTTCAATGCCTTCCATAAACTATTCCAAAGTTTCTTTTTATTCTGGTCATCATTAAGACCTCTCTGGTCGGCCCGGTTCTCACTGCTCGATGGAGCAGATTGTGTAAACAGCTTGTTAGCTGCCTCCTTTCATTTAACTTCTCTTGATGTTGCCATAGTATCGATCTCTTTATGTCATTCGGGTACCCCGCAGCAAACTCCTGCACTCACGCTGTCGATTACCAATTCCGGAAGTAACTTTCTTTGGGTGAATTTTTACTCACGTTCAGCACCCCGCACCATGTATTAACCAGCCCGAAACCACAAAGTTGGTGTAGCCGCTCACCTGTGTAGTGCCAGTACCAGGGACGGGGGGTCCTCCTCCTCCTCCTCCTCACTACTCATGAACTTCCTGAAGCGAGCACTCTGCTACTAAATTCCCCTTGAAACACTTGTATATAAGGTTTTTTTCTGATTGTATCAAGTTTTCACGGATTCTATTTTAATCACTGGTCTATGTTTGTTTTCTTGCAGATGTGAAGATACTTAAATGCAGAGGAGCTATAATATCTGGCTACTGTTATACAGTAGGAATTTCTTTTCTTTTCTGTACATTTTTGACTGTGGTCGGGACTTTAAATTGTTTGATTTGCTCACTGAGGCAGAATTGATGAACAACTAGCATCGTAATAACGATCAATAGATTAATTGTTAAAGTCTGAACAGAAGTTTTGTGAGAATTTATTGCTCTCATTTGTTCGAATTACTTTCAGATTTACGGGTTCAACATCCAAGGTTTTAAGTAACGATCCATGGCCCACTGGAGCAATATTGTGCATGATGCCAGTACTGTAATGAAAGTTGTAATAGGAATACAGAACAATGTGTTTTGTAATTTATTGACACTCGCCCACTGGGGCAGAATTGTACATTTATCATTGGCGGAACGCTAATACATGGAGTTACGTATTTCAGTAAATATGAATTTTCCCACATTAATTCGAACAAGCTATCATTGTCAAAAGAATTTCAAAACACCAGTTGAATTATCTCCAATGCAACGTTATTTTAATTTTTTTCCCACAATGGGGTTCAATTCCAGGCGCGCTCTCTGCGGGTGCCAGCGAGAGGCTGAACCCTAGAGCCCAAGGCAGTTTTCCCACATACAAATGACACTGCACTCAGTGATTCCTGCGTTCCACTTTTTAATTTAGAACAGCACTACTCCACCAATGCGTTTCGACCTCACAGTGTCTTTTTTGTGGTAGGTTGGCCTTTTTTTATTCTCTATTTATACTCTCACCATCCTCTGCCCATTATGATGCCTGATGGCAGTTGTAGTTTCCAAAAAAGGTTGCATTTTAGAGAAGCATTGCATTTTCAAAGCAGACATTGAGTTTTCTACAATTAAGATGTATGTGCAAAAAGTTACAATTGATGTCCTTAATCACGGACAGGGACAACATGTCGCCAGCTGCAAATATTCAGATACAAATTGGTACTGTGGGTATACTTGCTTAATACATTAATTGGTATAGTACCTCATTTAACATTACAAAAAGCACATTTTCAGTAAATTTGTTAAATCAACTGTACATTTATCCTTCTGCATTGTACAAATTATAAGCTAAAAGTAGCTTATCATTATTTATCGGTGTAGTACCAATGGCTCCAAATACCCAAGTAGACAACATTTAATTTATATAGCTCATTCTGCAAGCTATAGTACGAATGGGTCCCCTTATTCTTTATAAGTGCACAAAAAGTTCCTCATCAACATTAAGGCCAGTCGGTATCTTTGTTCTGAGTCTTATTATATATCATGATTCTAATTGTCTCAATTTTCTCGTTCTGTCTCCCCCACGTTCATCCTGTGGGATTGTGTCTAGACCAAAATAGCTAATTGATCTCCAATCCGCATTCTGACATTGAATCAGGTGTCTCACTGTGGCATAATTAACATCGTTATTCTTAACTGCAAGTATATGCTCTAGTACCCTCTTTTAAGCACTCACGTCATGCTTCCAATATATTGTAGGCCACAGCAGCATTGGATCACATATACTGCATATGTTGTCTTACACATAATGCTATGTTTAATAAAGATTGTCTTTCCATCTTTGTCGATTACTTGTTTTTTGTTTTCTCCAATCTTGCAGGCCTTGCAAATATTGCATCTCATGAACCCTTTTCTGGCTTCCATTAGCCAGTTTTGTGTTAGTATTGTTGTTTGTAAGTGACTTCGAACTAACTTGTCTTTCAGGGATTGAGTTTTCTTATAGGTCACTGATGGTCAAGTACCCAGAAGATGTCCTATATCTGGATTTTTATTGATCAAATGCCAATGTTTCTGTTCTGCGTGTATTATTTTCTTACTTTCTTTACTGTACGTTAAAATCAATCTTGGTGCTTCTTTATTTTCTTTCTCTATATGATCGATTTTCTTTCTGGTGACTAAAGTTTCTGCACGAGTTTTCGTTCTCACTTTTTTGAGGCAGGTAGTTAGTTCTTTTCATTTGTATTCTCTTTTTTTCATCCTTGATATCGTCTCTCCAAACTGATATTCTGCATCTTCATCTTTGGAACAGTTTTGATGCATTCTTATTAACTCCCCATAAGGAATGCTCTTTAGCAAGGACTTTGGGTGGAAGCTTTCTCCATGGAGAATGCTATTAGTCGCTGTCTTTTTCCTGAATATTGTTGACTGAATTGTTCCTCCTTCTATATAGATATGTGTATCCAAGAAGTCTCTATTCGATCAGCTAGTAGTGCTTGTGAATGATAATCTGATGTTGTTCTGATTCAGTTTATCAAAATATTCCATGAAGTCTTTATCGCTCCCATTCCATATTATAAATAGGTTGTCGATATATATGACCCATAATATGATATTATCAAGTTCCTTCTGATTTTTCGGTCCCCATGCTATCTCTTTTTCTCACCATCCGATTGTAATGTTGGCGTAGTTAGGCGAAAAGAAATTCCCATGGCGGTACCACATTTTTAGTGAAAAAGCTCATGGCTGACCATAAAGAAATTCTTTGTCAGGCATATTTCAATCATTCTCAAAAGCATTTTTGAATGCTGTAGTTTACTTATGTTTCTTTGTTTCAGAAAGTAGGTGCAAGCCTGCTGCCCCACCTTATGCTCTATTGACATGTAAAGAGAAACGACATCGATGGTTTCCATCCTGTAATTCTCATTCCAATTTGTCTCTGAAAAAATGCATAGAAAGTCTCCAGTGTCTTTAATATAGGAGCTCAGACATTATGCTATAGGTGCCAAATATGTGTCCACATATATTGACATATTCTCATAGATTGATTCACATGAGGAGACAATTGGTCTCCCTGGTGGATTAACCAATGTCTTGTGGATTTTTGGCAGGAAGTATATAGTTGGCATCATCGGTTGTTCTTTCAATAGAAACAGATGTTCATCCTTGTGTATTAGTTTCAATTCATCCCACTCATTTAGTTGTTTTTCTAATTCTGTTATCATTTTATTTTTGGGGTTAGATGTTAATTTAGTATATATTTCTTTATCGTTCAATTGTCTATAACCTTCCCGCATATAATCACTTTTGTTTTGAAGGACTATATTGCCTCCCTTTTCTGCGGGCATGATTATAATTCGATCATTGTCCATTAACTCCTTAAGAGCCACCCGCTCATTGCAAGTTAAGTTCTCATTCCTGGATTGTCTTGTTCTTGTTTTTTTCTCCAGTTGTCGATTTATTGCATCTGAGAACATATCAAAATTGTTACCAGGAGAGAGACTGGGACAGTATTTAGATTTCCTTTTGAATTTACTGAACTGATGTTGATCAATTTCTATTGCTAGTTCTTCTAGTATATCACTTTCACTCATATCTTCTTCATTTAGGTTGTACATTAAATCAAACACATTTTTGAGGTCAGGTATTTGCTTGATTGTTAATCCAGTGCTTTTCTGCTGTATTTACAAATTCCTAGTTTTAATTCCAGTTGGTTTATTAGCATGAATTTTAGCCAATTTAAATTTTCTTATATATGTATATAAATCGATTTTGGTGTCTGTGTAATCAAAATGAGACTCCGGACAAAATAAGAGTCCTTTATTCAAGAGTAATTTTTCATTGTATTGGAGTCCATCGGTTGAGAGATTGACTTCTAAGTTGTTTTCTTCATTATTAATTATTTCTTCTTGTTCCGGTCGCTCAGGGGATACTGTCTTTTTTCGCTTAGATCTTCTGGTTTTCCTTGTGCTTTTAAAGATTTTGTATCTCCTCTGCAACGTCGTCTGCCTGTTCCTCTTCCCCTTCCTTTCCCTCATATCATCGTTTGATCCAGGTGCATAAGTTTCATTTCCTCTAAAAAAGTTGTTTTTACTGAGAAGGTTGAAGTACTTGTTCCTCCCCCTTCACTCATATCTGATTTGCTTGTGATCTCTCCTGTTATAGATGGTATTTTCTTTGTTGGATAATTTTGTTTCAAAACGTCAAATCTTTTAGCGAAGGTGAGGATCCTACCATATTTATAGTCCATTTCATCTCTATGGAACTTCCTCTTTTTTCTTTCCTGAATATCCTCCTCATATTTCTCTAATCTGATTTCCATTTATTTTCTCAGTTTGGTCAATTCCTCTTTATCTGAGTTAGTTGTTATTTTGGATTCCATTTCCTGTATTAAAATATGCACCTCATCGATATCTATTTTTGCGTGCTTTATTAGAATCTTCATCATATTCATGAAGCACTGCATATTATTGTGCCCCATTCCTCCAGTAATTCTGATCTCGTATCTGGATGAGTAGGCATTGTAAAAATTCTCAATCCTCTTGGAACCCGATTCACTTCCACATATTTTTCAAGAGCTATCACTTCCCAGCTCTTATTAATTTCTTTCTTGTACAGCCGTTCTAGCTGAAAAAGCATTTGCTTGAGCGAGCCTCCTTGACTGCCTTGTATAGTTTGCTCAGAGTTTATCATGCTTCCATCTTCACTTGCTGGCTGAAACATTGTAGCAGCTTTTGCCGCTCTTTTGACCTTCCGTGCCTCCATTATTAATGGCACTATTATGTGTCCAAATTGGTTTCACTTTAACACCTTTCGCTTCGTAAATGAATCCAATGATACACTTCTCCGCTGTGTTTAAATGCCATGAAAAAATGCTTTCAACTGTTGCAGTGCATTTTTGTTCCGTTCGTCTTTTACCAATTGAATGTGCCAGGAATCACTGCTCTACGTGTGCAGAGGCGGTTACAGTGCTCCACCCGACCTCCTTCTTGCTAGCTCAACAGAGCGTCCACGCACAAGACGCTTCGGCGTTACAACACTATTTGGATTTCCCCAGATGGGCTTACCTTGGCGAGAGACTTCCGTCACGGCGGCACGGGCAACAACCTCCGGTCCCGGTAAGCTTCCTTCTGTCCTTGTATTGTGCCGGGCCCTGACTGGGTCCACTATTTTCCACAATGGGGTTCAATTCCAGGTGCGTTCTCTGCTGGGGTGCCAGCGAGGGGCTGAACCCTAGAGCCCAAGGCAGTTTTCCACATACAAATGACGGTGCACTCAGTGATTCCTGCATTCCACTTTTTAATTTAGAACAGCACTACTCCACCAACGCGTTTCGACCTCACAGGGTCTTTTTCACGGTAGGTTGGTCTTTTTTTTATTTTCTATTTATACTCTCTCCATCCTCTGCCCATTATGATGCATGATAGGAGTTGTGGTTTCAAAAAAAGGTTGCATTTTAGACAAGCATTGCATTGTCAAAACAGACATTTCTCCAATGAGAAGACATGGCACTTCAGACTCGGGCACAGTTTCAACTTTCTTTTCTTTTATTTTCATTAGTGCATTAGCGCAGAAAGGCGGATGGTTTACGTGTTTCAGCACCCAGTCTTCTACTGGACCATAGAGTCCCTTCTTCTAGATCGACATTTAAAGTGCTCCTGTGCTAAAATCCCTAGTATTCCAAAAAACAACTAGACTGCTAGTCATATTTTTGCTTAATGGCAAATTCTACTCACATATATATATATATATATATCATGTGATCAAGGTCCTATGGGACTGAAACGCGTTATGGCTGCTGTATGTTAACAGAATAAAGAAAACTTATCAGGACTAACTCTGTGGTCCATGCTCCATCGTTTGGAAAAGGTCGTCAAGCGGCGGGTGGAGTGCTTTCGATATACATATACATCGAAAGCACCAGATCACCGCAAAGATCAGAAGCAGGTCGGCGAACTGGAAAATATGTCCAGCTTCAAAAGAGGGAAGCAGCGCTGTTATTAAGGACTTTGTCGTTCATGGGCCCCATCGAAGGGTATGAATTAGTGACTTTGTGGACACAGCACCCATTTGGGTAAAGATACATTGCCACACTACGTATCCCACAATTCTGTGGGGAAGTGCTAGATTGTGCTCATTTGGGTTTTAGCCTATCAGGAGGCAGCACATTCAAATAAAAGGTGTGGCATAAGACGCTGTGAGGCACATGGAAACGAGCCTATGATTAAGATTTATGTCGAAACGCGTCAGGCTGCATTCCGTGATCTACGGAGTCAATTGGGGATTTGCTGCTTCCGGAGTGCGTCCTCGCTAGCTGGGCAACGTTGGAGCTTTCATTTTGAACGTGGCAGGCCCTGCCGCAGAGGATGCACCACTGCAAAGATCAGAAGCGGGTCAGCGAACTGGAAAATATGTGCAGCTTCAAAAGAGGGAAGCAGCGCTGTTATTAAGGACTTCATCGCTCATGGGGCCCATTGAAGGGTATGAATTAGTGACTTTGTGGACACAGCACCCATTTGGGAAAAGATACATTGCCACACTATGTATCCCACAATTCTGTGGGGAAGTGCTAGATTGTGCTCATTTGAGGTTTAGCCTATCAGGAGGCAGCACATTCAAATAAAAGGTGTGGCATAAGATGCTGTGAGGCACATGGAAATGAGACTACGATTAAGATTTATGTCGAAACGCGTCAGGCTGCATTCCGTGATCTACGGAGTCAATTGGGGATTTGCTGCTTCCGGAGTGTGTCCTCGCTAGCTGGGCAACCTTGGAGCTTTCATACATATATATATATATATATATATATATATATATATATATATATATATATATATATATATATATATATATATATTATCTACTGGCGGTCGCCAGTAGATAGTTATAGTTACAACCTATTATCCATAGGAAATCCGCGACATTCTATTTGAAATAACTCTCTTGCCGGTTGACGTATCTTTGCGAAATTTTCAAACTTCGTGGGCGCTCCGGTCCGCTCCTACCCTGAAAGTCTCGGGGGATACGTCAAGCGGGGGCCGAGAAAAAGGGGGTCCCAAAACGCGTTTTCCCCATGCATTTTCCCATAGGAAACTTTAGACACGGCTACAGCCCGAACTGCTGAACGGAATTACACCAAATTTGGCAAAGAGGTAGTTCTTGGTTCAGAAAGAACCCTTTTTGTTAAATGGTGTAAATCCGTTCAGTAGTTGCTGAGAAAATGAAAAGTAAAAAGTTAGTGATATCTAGGGACGAGTAGGGTCCGCGTACCCTCCCGATCACGAGCTGCATGTTAATTGGCTGTCAGCTGGCTGTCAACATTCCGATTCAGGAAATGTTGGCAGCCATTTTGTCCCTCGGTAGAACCGAGGGACAGAAACAAGTGCGCAAAGCGCACAAAGGGGGCAGGGTAGAAACACCCTGACCCCGAGGTTTGCTCAGGGGTCCCACAAGGACCCCCTGGCAAAAAAAAAATTTTTAAATCGTCAGGATGCGCTCAGGGTGCGCGAATCCTGCCGAAAAAAAAATCGAGCGCGGTCTCCCGCGCTTCGATGTTAATTGGCCCCGGGTGGCCCAAGTCCCGGGGGCATGGTGGGGGATAATTTAATGTGTGGGGGCCTCAAAGGGCCCCCAAGCCCCGAGGACCGCCACCCCCGGGGCTTTTTTAAAAATGGTGCGGGAGGGCTCTGAGCCCTCCCGCAGCCCCGGGACCACCACCTCCCGGGGCTTTTTTTAATAATTATTAAACCTGTGTGGGGGCTCCAGCCCCACACGCCCGGGACCACCACCTCCCGGGGCACTAAACATTTTAATATGGGGGTCCGTTACGGACCCCAGAGCCCCGGGGACCACCACCTCCCGGGGCTGTGTACTGAATGGGAGGGGGCCGCGCGGCCCCTCCTGGAGCCCTTGATGGCCCTGGGGACCACCACCCCCAGGGCCGGCTCCTGCAGTGTCCCGGGTGCCTACCCCGGGACACTGTAGTTGCTATGGCAGGACGGAGCCTCGCGGCTCCCGTCCTGCCATAGCAAACTGCTTTGGATATTGGAAGAGAGAGCAGGGAAACCTGCTCTCTCTTCCAATATCCAAAGCGATTGCTTTCCACATGGGGAGCAGCATGTCAGCTGCTCCCCATGTGGAACAGCAATGCCGGCTCCCAAGGGACGTGGGGAGCCGGCGGGACTGTGGGGTGATTGGGGACCCCCCACAGTCCCCAACGGAGAGGGCCAGCCCCGGGGATGGGGTCCCCGGGGCAAGTAGTGGCCCGGGAGGGGCCACGCGGCCCCCTCCCCAAAAAAGAGAAAAATTAAAAATAAAAAAAATGGAAAGGCCGGCCCCGGGAGATGGGGTCCCCGGGGCCTTAAAATGGCCAGAGGAGGGGGCCACGCTGCCCCCTCAAAAAATAAATATAGAGGCCATGCCCCAGGGGATGGGGTCCCCGGGCCAATACAGGCCCAGGGAAGGGGGCCACGCGGCCCCCTTCCCGTTTTTTGTTTTTAAGGTAATTTAAAAAGGGGTAAGGCCCTGGGGGATGGGGTCCCCAGGGCCCAAAAAAAGAAAAAGGAAGGGGGCCACACAGCCCCCTTCAGGGAGAAAAAAAAAAAAACGATCGGGCCCGCAGGCCCCGCCCCCTTCCTTCACCACTCTGCAACGCGCCCCTGGCGCGTTTGCAGAGGGGAACGAATTTCCCTTGAATACTGGGGGTCCCTGGGGCCAACTAGCCCACCAGGTACCTCCAGTATGCGCCAGGGGCTGCCTTGCAGAGAGGTGTACAGAGGCCACGCCCCTTTTACACCTCTCTGCAATGCAGCTCTGTGGCGCTTTTGGAGGTATATGGTGGGCTAGTTGGACTCCGGGGACCCTCAGGATTCAAGGGGACTTAATCCCCCAACTTAAAACGCGCCACGGGCGCGTTTGCACAGTGGTGAAGGGAGGGGCGGGGCTTCAGGTGACATGTGTGCAAACAGGCCCCGTGGCGCGTTTTAAGATGGGGAATTAAATCCCCTTCAATCCTGAGGGTCCCTGGGGGCCAACTAGCCCAACAGGTACATCCAGAATGCGCCACAGAGCTGCGTTGCAGAGAGGTGTAAAAGGGGTGTGGCCTCTCTACAGTCTCTGCAACGCAGCCCCCTGGCGCATATTGGAGGTTCCTGGTGGTCTAGTTGGCCCCTAGGGACCCTCAGGATTCAAGGGGACTTAATCCCCCAACTTAAAGTTGCAAAGATGTCACCTCAGGCCCCGCCCCTCCCTTCACCATTGTGCAAATATTCCTCTAAAATCAGCCGAAATAGGAATTCCGATTTACTCACCAGGTATAAGGAGAGACCTCAGTGCTGTATCTTTCAGCCCAGTACTGGTCCTGAAAAGTAATTTTAACCGTACTTACCAGTAACTTGAATTTCCTTCCATAGGCTAACATTGACTGGTTTCACTTGGAAATTCTTCTAAGTGTGGAGTTTTGGAACTTTAAAATATTCCTCTAAAATCAGCCGAAATACGAATTCCGATTTACTCACCTGTTATCAGGAGAGACCTCAGTGCTGCATCTTTCAGCCCAGTACTGGTCCTGAAAAGTAATTTTAACCGTACTTACCGGTAACTTGAATTTCCTTCATAGGCTAACATTGACTGGTTTCACTTGGAAATTCTTCTAAGTGTGGAATTTTGGAACTTTAAAATATTCCTCTAAAATCAGCCGAAATACGAATTCCGATTTACTCACCTGTTATCAGGAGAGACCTCAGTGCTGCATCTTTCAGCCCAGTACTGGTCCTGAAAAGTAATTTTAACCGTACTTACCGGTAACTTGAATTTCCTTCATAGGCTAACATTGACTGGTTTCACTTGGAAATTCTTCTAAGTGTGGAGTTTTGGAACTTTAAAATATTCCTCTAAAATCAGCCGAAATACGAATTCCGATTTACTCACCTGTTATCAGGAGAGACCTCAGTGCTGCATCTTTCAGCCCAGTACTGATCCTGAAAAGTAATTTTAACCGTACTTACCGGTAACTTGAATTTCCTTCATAGGCTAACATTGACTGGTTTCACTTGGAAATTCTTCTAAGTGTTGATTTTTGAAACATACAAATATTCCTCTAAAATCAGCCGAAATCCGAATTCTGATTTACTCACCTGTTATCAGGAGAGACCTCAGTGCTGCATCTTTCAGCCCAGTACTGGTCCTGAAAAGTAATTTTAACCGTACTTACCAGTAACTTGAATTTCCTTCCATAGGCTAACATTGACTGGTTTCACTTGGAAATTCTTCTAAGTGTGGAGTTTTGGAACTTTAAAATATTCCTCTAAAATCAGCCGAAATACGAATTCCGATTTACTCACCTGTTATCAGGAGAGACCTCAGTGCTGCATGTTTCAGCCCAGTACTGATCCTCAAAAGTAATTTTAACCGTACTTACCGGTAACTTGAATTTCCTTCATAGGCTAACATTGACTGGTTTTCAGCAAAAAAGTTTGTGTTGATTTTCACAAACTACAAATATTCCTTAAAAATCGACAGTATGACTTAAACGCATTCTTTCAACTGTTTACAGGAGATGCACCAGTGCTGGATCCAGGATCCAACACTGAGTAAGAAAAAGTAACAATAACAGTTTTTACCTGCTAAGTGAATTTCCTTCCATAGGATAACATTGGTGATTCTATGAGAAAAAGTTTCAAAGTGTCAACTTTTAAAATACAATAATATTCCTTAAAAATCACGACTGTAACCAAAACGCTTTTACTCAACTGTTTACAGGAGATGTCCCAGGACTGAATCTAGGATCCAGTCCTGTGGTTAGAAAAGTAATCCATAAAGTAACTAATTGCATTTAACTAGAAATTCACATTGAGCTGAATGTTGCATTGTGTTTGAAAATGTGTTGCCCATTGCAACAACTGTAACTACTGTACTTAAAAGTCTATTGCCTATCTGCAAAGTATTTAAACTAAAGTAATTCATTAAGAGAAAGTATTTTTTGTAATGTAATGTATAATGTAATTACAATGTAATTTAAATAATAAAATATGTAAAAAAAATTGTTTCTAAAAATGTAGTAAATCAGTATTTTAAAAATTTATATAACAATTAATACATTTAAAAATTGTCATTTACAAAACCTTTGAAATTCACTGAAAAACCGTAGGTTTCAGACATGTTATAGTTACAAATTAGCATTTAAAAAACCTTTGAAATTCACTGAAAAAACCATAGGTTTCAGGGACGTTATAGTTACAAATTAGCATTTAAAAAACCTTTGAAATTCACTGTAAAAACCATAGGTTTTAGGGACAGTTATAGTTAGTTGGACATTGCACTCGTACAAAACCCGTGAAATTCCCCCGTTATAGTTAGTCCAGCTAACTATAACTCGCGCCCGCAATGCACTGCTGATGACGTCACATATTACATCACTCATGACATGGTCAGTGACATCACTGATGACATCACTGATGACATCTCAAATGACATCACTGATGACATCACTGATGACATCATCCATGTGATAATTTCATGCATCTTCTCACACCCTAATATAACCTTTGATACACCCACTCTAAAGTACAGACTGCCATTCGCAAAACCATAGACACTCCAACACCAATAACTACATACCCACTCACTGATTCTTAGGTCTACGCACACATCCACTCACTCGAACAGTCACTCATATTTACGGTCACTCAGTACAGGACTATCATATGCACTCATACTCCTATATAGACACTCAAACACCGCCACTCATCCATAGAGGTACTCACACACCTAGTCAGTCATGCAAATAATTAAACACACTACCATTTACTCACCTATACAGTTATACACACACCAGCTCACTTACTCATACAAATACTAGCACATTCTTACGCTCTTATACAATCACTGATACAAGCACACACTCATCCATACAGCCACTATCACAATCAGTCACTCTTGCTTATAGCTATTTATATACTCCAACACACATATATACTGCCTTTCACATATGTAGTTACTCACACATGTACCACTGGGACATACATTCACTCACTAACACACTCTTACACACACTTACCCACCCATACAGTCTATCACAGATGCACTCTTGAAACCATCCACCCAGTGAATCACCCACTCACACATCTATGCACAGAGTCGCACACACCCCTCCCACACAAACACTCAGGCACCCATACAGATACTCACACAAGCATTCAATAACTCATATAGACACTCATGTAGCTATTCTCAAACACATGCAGCCACTTACACAGCAACAGACAGACGGATACAGACATTCACCCAGTTTAGTCACTAACCCATGCATTCAGTAAGATACGTTAAATCACTCACTTATACAGTCAGTCACGCACCTACTAAATCATCCATACAGACACTTACACACCCACTCATTCTTCAATACGTCTTTTCCTATATATATTAAAAATATTTAAACTTTACAGAAACACACAGTCACTGGATGATGTCATCAGTGATGTCATCAGTGATGTCATTTGAGATGTCATCAGTGATGTCATCAGTGATGTCACTGACCATGTCATGAGTGATGTAATATGTGACGTCATCAGCAGTGCATTGCGGGCGCGAGTTATAGTTAGCTGGACTAACTATAACGGGGGAATTTCACGGGTTTTGTACGAGTGCAATGTCCAACTAACTATAACTGTCCCTAAAACCTATGGTTTTTTCAGTGAATTTCAAAGGTTTTTAAATGCTAATTTGTAACTATAACGTCCCTGAAACCTATGGTTTTTTCAGTGAATATATATATATATATATATATATATATATATATATATATATATATATATTTATATATTTATATATATTCATCCAATGTTTACATATTTGCTTGACTTCCTATCTTCAACCCTAAATGGGGACCAATTTTCAATCGCTCTCAACTCACACCGAATCTGGAAAAGAAATGGAGCACTCACTATTGCAGGAACTTTAATTTTTTGAGACCTCTGTATCCCAAAAATAACAATGTATTTTTGGCTGAACATATTTGTTAAGTTGTGGCGTGCGGCCCAATTTTCCACTTTTATAAAGTGTATTAGTGAAGGTAAGAACGCAATAAACATGGACAGATTATATGTCTTTTCTCAGATGTTACCATCATTTAAGAGCATAAGGTCCTTCCATAAAGTTATTGTTGTACCATCGAATCATCATTGTATAAAACATTGAATATGAATATGATTACATCACAAAATCTACAGGAATATTCAATAATTCATATTACTAATTAACGCTATTTTTAATCATATTATTGTTTTAAATTGTATTTTTCAAATAAAATATAAAACAGAATAAAAAATAATTTTTCAATATACTGACTTTATTTTCAACAACATTCTATTCTCCACTATTTTTGACTCAGTATTTTGGTAGATTACTTGATATGTTAATAGAACATACATAACCTTCCGCTGTAAAAAGATTTTTCGTCTCATTTTTCTGTCATACAACCACAGCACAAAACAGTAAAAATAACCTTTGGGGCTAGTGACTGTAGACTATGTCAGACCTCATTTCTTACGTGTACCACTTTTAAGTGCTAGTCACCCTACCTAGTGGGTTACAAGGTCTACTTAGGGGTGCATTACATTATATCACAGTGCAGTTTTTATTCTGTCATTAAGGGTTATTTTGAAAGACCCACCTGCAGGTTTAAAAGTTGCGGCAATCAAGCTACACATGTAGGATGAAGCAAAGTTCTCCTTGCAAGGCTTGTGGATGACACAATATTTAATGCATTCACACAAGTGACATTTGGTGTATTTTCTCCATCATATACTTGGACCTTAATGGAAAGATAACTATCCCAATTGGGGGTTAGCCAATTTTTCCATGATTTAGAGGTCACAGCACAAACACTGGCAATTAGACAGCAGGGCCCCCGAAGACACTTTCCAACATGGTTTCCATGTCGGACAGGCCGGCATGGAAACCATGTCGGAAACCGTCATTGTAATCTCAAGGGCGGAAAGACCCGCCCTTAAGATTACAGGCCGTATTCTGACTGGCCCGTCGAAAGCCACCCGGAATGACTGGTTTCCTTTCCAACCGCCTCCATCAAAATGAGGCGGTCAGAAAGGAAACCGAACAGTCCATTACGATGCAGCTGTAAAGGCTCCGACCGTAGACCTTTACTGCCGGGTCGTAATCGGACCATATATAGTAGATTTAGCAAAGTGAATATGAAAAAAATAAAGGCAGTGCATTTCGATTTTTGGTGACGGGTGCTAATGCCACAATGTTGATTTTCACACACTTAGGAGGATTTATTGGTATATGTGTATATTAAGGATTGGCCTGCAAGGCTAATCTTGTCAGGTGTGCTGATTAATTTGCTAAGAGCAACACAGTCATTTTGACAGAATGTTTTATTTATCAGAACTAAACGAGAGAATAAATTTGGTGTTAAATATCAATGTAACTTTTTTTATTTGTTAAGTGAACCTAAATATCCTGCATCTGAAGTCAACACTTTGAATTAAGAAGCAATAATACACAGTGAAAACATCTTTTCTGTGAACTTACACCTTTGGAACCCGTCTCAAACATTTAATATTATGGCTTACTCATGCAATATGTAGTATATATGCAATTGCACAGAGAGCAATATTCTATTTTTTACGATTATTCAGTGTGGTGAGGGGCAATAAGCCATGAGAGGTGAAGCCTAAAATGAGTCAAGAGGACATATTATCTAAGCAACCTACTAATATCTCCTGTTGTACCAGTTAATCAACATGTGTGCCCTTCTGCACATCATCCTGTGATTTTTAATATGCACATCCTTATGCCCTTAAAATATACATCACACAATACCTGTGATATAGAAAACAAAGTCCTTGAATGCACAGTGGTAAGTATTCCCCTTAGTCACCAATACACTTCTTAAAATCCCTAAATGCTCCTTGCCTGTGCATTTTCCTGATCTCCTGCCACACATCTTTCTTTGCTCCTCTAATACACACAACCCTTGTATATGTTGTGATACTCTGTGCCCATGCACTATAAAACACATATCCCCCCTCAATGCTTACTTGAAAAGCAGTTGCTGTGTAGAATGGACAATCCATCAGACGTTTGACTATTTTTTAATCATCCTCTTAAATTTGTAATTTTTTATATGTATCACTTAAAATGTGTTCTTGAAAATATGTAGCCTTTTCATAATCATACAATGGGCGCTGACTGTATATAATTTTTGAATGATCTAACTGTAAGTTTGAATAGTTATGCATGTATTTAACAACAGACATAAAATGCACATTTCCTAACTTATATTTGCAACAAAAATATAGACTTTTGTGAAACATTCATCAATCAATAATCATTGTATTTCTCACATGAATGTGGTGTCTGTAGGTAGAGTGAACATGGTTTAGTGAACATTCGAAAAGTAATTCATTTTCCTTAATTGAATGATTGGTGGGGGAACTTCACTGTGGGAAATATGTTATCGGACCCTGCCCACTACTTGGTAGACCGCATCTTAAACTTTTCTGTGCTCACTGCAGTCTCCTGTTTGGATAGAAAAACAACATGCAATAAGGGGCTGGCTTCCATGCATCTTACTGCTTGAGCAATCACTTTTGTAATGTTGACTGGGTAATATTGCACCTAAACAAAATTCAATTTGAACTAATCGGTGTGCACTCAGCAACCTCATAATATTTGAATCCATTTTTAGGCTGCAGTACGTCCATAAACATAAGTATTTCAGGGAGTCCAAATTTCAGTTCAATTTCAAACCTTTGTTTCACTTATTTAACCAGAAAACACAAGCAAAATAATCCATTAAAGTTATTGTTCAATAGCTGATGTGTTTCATCCCAATATGGAGTTTATAAAGGCTTCAAATAAAATGAACATTTGGAGTTTATTTTAATACAATTTGGGTTAAAAACAACATTACATAATGTATGTTACACAATTCTTCAATTGATGCTCAATCTGGAAACACAGTACAAAGAGAAATGACCCATGTCTCATTTCAGTAACCTCAGCTATACATAATTCTAAAACAATTACTAGTATTTTTATCATTGAATGGTAATTACACTTAATCATCCTTTTTGCAGGAACTGATAGGGTTTTCCAGATGTGCAAATATAAATGGTGCATTTGTCATACAGTGTTTTCTTATAGTTTATATAAAGTATACATGATATAACTAATGGGAAATTCAAACCATAATCATAGTACATATCTAATAGATTAGAGGATCCACTTTTAAAGTGACAACGCATATAGTCCTTTCCAAATTATTAATCCTTCTATCTATGAACATAGAAAGGTGATCAATATCATTTAATTTGATTCTTCCATAAAGTCTTTCATGGGTACAATAGTGTACACAAGTCACTCTAATGAAGTCAAACCAACATCAGTTATCAAGCCGATTATAGGAGGAAGGTGTTTTGTATAGATGATCAAACATAATCTCCTGAAATAATACATACCTCATATAAGTCATTGTATATATGCTAATTTTAGAAGGTTTCCTACCCATGTGGTAGCCATAATGGGGTTCATACCAATTGGTTAGGTTGGCAACTGATGTAAAACTAAACATGTGAAAAGAAAATGGAAGGAGAAGAAGCATGAAATCGAAGAAGTGAATAAAGCTGTATTCACATTCAACTTATAGTGATACGATTAAAAAAACAACAGTCAATCTTTTTGATGGTTATGAGTATAATCTGACACAAATTGACCAATACTTCTATTAATTACCATCTTGTTGTCAAGAGGATGTTGATTTCAGGGTGATTGTGCAATTGTGTGTTGTTTAAATGATAATTGAACTAAGATAATATGCCCATAATTCCTGTGCACTACCATATTGCAAACAATATACGCTGGTTTGAGACTTTTCTAACAAAAAGATAATCCTATTTACAGTTATGATCAACAGTGAGCGCCTAAGTTATTTAAAAACTCCAATGCAATTGGCACATGAATCATGTAACATGCACAAAGATCAAAATACATATACATGATTGCCTTTGTTATTGTATATATTGCTTGATACTACATAATGCATTTCAAAGGCTTGTATTTGTGGAAGAGTCATATGAGAAACATTAACATGTGGCAATTTAAGACTATAAAGTTCACACTCATAGGCATCCAGTTATGAGAGATAATAGCTGAGTGCACGTCTGTATGTTTGAAAACAGGTTATTAGAGTAATTTTTCTGTGGAGTACAAGCAGTATAAAATGGTGTTTAATAAAAATTGCCTGATAACCTTTTAAATAGACTAAGATAAGTAAAGTATGGGCCTGCTTTGTATGGTTCACATCAAACCTGTGCATGTACTAAGATCTAAATTAGATAAGATTAAATGTCAAATTATGGAGGTATGGTAGTATAAAAGCAGACATTCAGCGGTGGCCATATTGAATGTATCATACTATATGCACCTGATTGATAAATATGTTGACATTTGATGGGGTATTTTCAAAAGACAGTGGTTCTCATTGGCATCATTGTGTCATAAGATCATTTCAATTTAGGCTGCAACAATAGCTGTAAACAATTAATGTACTATAAAAAGAAAAGGCCATCACTCAAATCATAAATATAGTGATATTTTATAGAATTTTCTGCAACATGCACAGCAAAACAGCAACATCAAGTGCACTGTGTCCCAACCACCCTATAACAGGAGTAGTAACAACTTTCCACAATACCAAGGAAAGAGTGTTCCATTGACAACAAACAACCACGTAAAATAAATAAGTCAATGGGTTTAAATTAAGCTTGGGCTTGAATAGGTTTGTTTGTAAGTATCATGTTGAAGATGTTTCAACTTTTTTATGAATGGAGGGTCTGATCAAGACCAATTGATAGAGGACATTCTAGAAAGAGGAAAATCATACTATTAGAATTATGTAGAGATGGCCAAGTATGTATAAGGGATAAATAAGGTGACTCCATAACTTACTAAGTAGCCTTCACTACAATAACAACACAATATAGAGTATACCCTGTGTGCAACACCACTTGGTGTGATGAAAAGGAAAAATTACATACTCAGGGAACAAGTTTGGTTTTGTGAAAGTAAAACAAAACAGAAAGGGTTAAATCCCTTAGACAACATAAGATCTAAAATATTGGCTGTTACCAAACAAGCTAGAAACATGGGCTTTTTATCAGACAAGGAATTCAAATTCCTGAACAGAGACAATCAACATACACCTGCCTTGTATACCATTCCCAAAATACATAAAGATCTGAATAACCCTCCACGGAGGCCCATTCTATCAGGATGTGGCTCTGTTCTAGAACCTTTGGGTGAGTATATTAATGTTCTTATCATAGACTATGCCCCAATACTTGAGTTATACGTGCAGAATAGCACCTTTCAAGGATGTCCCCTTATCAATTGGTCCTGATGAGACCCTCCAGTCCTAGCATGGTTGAAACGTTGTTGACATGATACATACAAGCAAACCTATTAAAGCTTTATTTCCGAAAAGGCTTGGGTGTATTTAAACCCTTTGACTTAGTTATTTTATGTGGTTGATTATTGTCAATGGAACACACGTTCTTTTTTTTGGTACTGTGGAAAATTGTTTCTACTCTGGTTATAGGGTGGATATTCTTTCACATGGGGCACAGTGAAATTGATCTTTCTGTTTTGCTTTGGATGTTGAAGAAAATGCTATAAAATATTACTAAATTTATGGTTTTGAATGATGGCCTTATAATTTAGAGAGTACATCAATTGTTTACAGCTCTTGTTGCTGTCTAAGTTGAAATGATCCTATGATGCAATAATGCCAATGAAAACAACTGTCTTTTGAAAATATTGTATACCTCGGTTCCCATGAGATTAAGGTCCGCCCTTGTTTTAAAAGGAGAGACATTTGATGGGGGCCATGTTGTAGGTACCAAACTTTATATGCCATAATATCTTGTTGAGGTGCAGTAGTATAAATGCACCAAGGTAATAAAGAATGCTGCAGTTCAACATTTAGGCATATTGGATACCAAGCTATATGCACAATTATGTCTAGTTGGTGTTACAGATGCAACTTTAAGTAAATTCTGTCATATCCTAGGGATTGGAAATGTGCATGTTGTCTAGGTTCTATGAATGTCCTTGCTACTTCACTAAAATCACATTAGTTACAATCATTCATTGCATTACCAGGCAAAATGAATGACAAAAGCCACCTTAGGTGTATTCTATGAATATATGTGTCAGGATAGGCAGTATAAAACTCTCATCCTGACCCAAATGATGTAGTTAGTATGAACAGTGTGCAAAATGATAATAATGTAAGTTAAAAATATGTGAATTAATTTGTGCCAGCATATAACATTATCCCCTATAGAGATATCTTTAGTTTCTACTTTGCACCACCAAAAAAACAATAAAATCATAGTAACATGCCATTAGAACAATATTTGCAAGAGGCATGACAAATTAGATGCATACAGAACTTTAAAAGGGAGTCTGATAAATTGATTTACATCAACAGCGGCCACATATGATCACAAAAATCTATACACAGAACCTGCACTGGTGGAAAATGAACGGTACTAACCACAGCCTATATGTATCTTCTTACTAGCAGAGAAGGGATTCTAAATTTCTATGGACATTTATATGCCCACTTCCATGGTCACGTGCCCTGAGAATCAAAATCATTCTTGAGCTGACTATATGTGGCAGCCTTCTTGAATGTTGCAAAAAAATTAAAATATAAACTACATCGTATAACATAATGGGTAAAGCTCATTATATAAAAGTTGATGATAAGGATCCTCAATCAAAAGTGCTACATAACTGAAATGACTGTGTGAATAAGTGCAAGACTAAATTATATAGTATCGAGTGCATGAAGAACATAATAGATGTGATGGTTCATAGTGTTTTTTAGTAAGTATACATTTGGCTAATACCTGTATAGTATATGGGTCACCCACTCTGCAATAATATAAATCTGATGCCAATTGTAATTAATTCATATTGAGATAGAGAGATGCCAAGCTTGAATCACCATAGACATACAAAACATTTTGATCATATGTTTTAGCCTATGATGGGGACCAAAACAAATGGATTCAATATGTTATGTTACAGCTTGACTCTAGAGACTTTGAGTATATCAAAATCATTATGTTGTGTCATGCAGATATATTTTTACATATATTTTATTAAATAGGCATCCTATCACATAAACAAAATAAGTTGAACTGCAAGTGAATACATTTTTGATCCCATATTAGATTTTTGTGTTGTAACTAAATTGTTTGATTTTATCACAACCTTGTTTGCAAACATTACAGTGTATAAAACCCTGTGGCTCTATGTAGGCACTTCCAGACTCAAACCCCAACCCTCAGTGGATGTCACATAGCTGGGGCATAACATCTCCCTTAACATTTTTAATCTGGGGTATACTACTTTTGGCTATGCAGATATCTTATCCTTCAAATTATTTTAGCCTAACACTCAATTTCAATGTTTCCTCAGGATGTTGGAAATGTGTGTATTATACTTGTTATATTCTGTAAAGAAAGCTGGCTAGAGGTCTCTACTCTACTGTTTTTAAACTTTTTCAAAGTATCTGTTCTCTTCAAGTGCTTGACCTTATTTTCTGCATTAATCAGGAATTTCCCTGTATATTCTCTGTCCAGGAATCTTGACTTCATATTCATAACTGTAGATTGAAATTCCAAATCATTACTACATATTCTTCTCACCCTCACCATTTCTCTATATGGAATGCTGTTAATGGGGGTAGTGTGGCGGGCAGTGGTGGCATGTTAGATGCTATAGCATGACGTTCTTTTTTCTGTATATTTTGCACTGTGGTTTTTTTTCTGGTTTTGCATTATGGTTGTGTAGATTTTGTGCCACAGCACCAACAGCAACGCGTTTTTGGCATTTATTAAGGCACGCTTGGTGATTTGCGAGGCCTTTGTGCGGTGTAGTAAATACAATTGGTACAATTACGAATCTGGTGGCCCACGGACCGCCAGACTTGCCGGAGAGCTGCGCTGGCAGTCTTCTGACTGCATTATTACAGTTAGGGCGGTCAAACCGCCATTGCCCTGCCACAGCCACCAGGGATCCACCATTCCCTGGCTGTGGTGCGGCGGTGTAGAGGCTGCAATATGCATGGCGGGACTGCTGCGGTCCCGTCAAGCATATCACAAGTTTCCTACAGTGCCCCCTGGTGCCTCTGCGCCATAGGGTGCATGAAAGGGGGAATATTATAAAAAAAGCCCACCAGACACGAGAAACACTTGTAATCTGGCAGGCAGCCTAACTGTTTGGGTTTGGTGGTGCAGCAGCGAGGCAGACCCAGCGCCGCACTGCCGAACTTGTAATCAGACCAAAAGTAATGCACCACAGTGCATAGTGATGCCTTGTATTACTGTACATCAGCTAGGCATTAAACGGGCGGACTGTGAGCATTCTCATGCATTCAACTATGTATTTTTATGCTAACCCAGATTTAAAAAACCTGGGTTTGCGCCAAAATAATGCACCTACCCTGAGAGACGTAATAAGGAGAAATATCTTCATTGCTCATTGTCACTTCCTGTTTCCATGTGTGACGCATAGAAAGAGGAATATGACTCTAATGATTGTTTTTGTGCAGGAAGGTGTTCCTTCCTCCACAAAAACCATCCTGCTTGTAACACAGGCACCTGTGCATCTTTGCAGACAGCTCGCTCACCCTATTGGGTGAAAAGATACAAGTTTATGCTCTAATCACATTGTTTTCATTTCTGTATTTACCATGACTGGTCATGTTGCTCTATCTGTTCTGGCTGATATAATACATTGAAGTGGCTGATGCTAAGGGTATTCCAATCATGCCTGTGAGGGTGGTCTGAAGCTCAGCATGGCCGGAGCCTAAAACTCAGAAATGCAGGACCACAGGTCAAGGGGTCAGTCGACTGAAAGCAGCTTCTTCCTGGTCTGGTACTCAGTGACTCTGGGGCAGATTGCTTGTTTACCGTCGCCGCCAGAAAGCCCTTTTGATATATTTTATTACCTGGCAATCTTGTACACCAGTATCTATAAATTCAATATTAATGCAACATTTAAAAAAAAAAAAAAAATGTTAGGATATGTAATTATGTTTTTTTCATTTTTGATTTAGGTTGAGAGCAGGGTAAGTGACAGTCCTGTGCGTTGCATGCAGATAAAGTCAGATAAACAAAAAACACCTTCAGATCTACGAGCAAAGGCTAAAATCGTCTCCCCCATGCTGCCCCCTTAAAAAGCCTGTATTATTTTTTGGCATTAAAATAAAAACCATAACATGTAGATTGACTGTACTGGTAATACACTTTCATGTAAACAGTTTGTACCGCCATCATCAATTCGCATAACGAAATTTTAGTCAATGGTTGTAGAAACTTTTTTAATAACAATGCATTTTTTTTAATGAGGAGTTCAATTAAGACCAAGTAACTTTACTTTCCTAAAGGGTCCTAATTAAATGCAGCGTGTCTTTGTCTCTTGCTATTTCTAATTTCATGTCAACTTAATGTTGCCAATAAACATGTCTGGAAGTTCGAGTCCAAGGGACTAATTAGAACAACCTCTCCCTCTGCTGTGCCAACAATGATTTCACTGCAATTAAATGTTGCTAACAATTACAACAGAATATTTAGAAGTGTTTTCTTAACTCTGGTGCTCAAGGGATTTTTAAAAAAAACTACTGTACATTCAAGAATCTCCTTTGTGGTTTATTTGATTGCACCACAAGTTAGTGAAAAAAAACATGCTGGACTTTGGGATTTGTTTCTAGTGGGCAGCGTGGTTTGTAAATGTCCTATTTCATTTTGTTAAAGCCCAACTAAGGCTACAGGAAAATACAAGGGATGCGTTCTATAGCTCTGATAAATGCCAAGTCTACCTCGAATAAACCACTAGCAGGCTTCCTGTATGCTAGCATGTTTCCATCCGTCTTTATTATTCAGTGTGGTGTGGGCTGAGGATTGCAGTGACCACAGACACTCCTGACACTCAGCAGCTCTAGCAGTGACTCTCTCACTTCTAGGAGGGTCTTAGGAGTCTGGTGCACTCAGTCCAGCACCTAAAGTCATGCAAGAGTTAGCATCACTAATAGGCATATTTAGGCAACAACATGCAAGGTGCAGATGTTTCCAATACAATGAACCATCTTTTGGTCATTGCTTCATGTGCCCTTCCAGTCTCAATGATGCCCCCCCCCCAAAAAAAAAAAAAGCTGTGTACTGTGGTTTATGATCACATGGTGGATAGTTGCTAGGCCAGTCCAAAGGACATAGAGGGCCTCATTTACTATATTTTGAAGCATAGCAGTGCAGCAAGCCTTCCTGCTGTGCTGCCGTGCGTCAAAATAAAAGGGCAGGAATGCCCCGTATTCACGAGATACAGCGCATTCCTGTCCTTCTCCCCTGCGCCGGCCGTGCACCAACGCAGATATCCTTGCGTCATGTTGCAAGGTGCTTGTGTTGTGGGAACAACTTTTTGCACAAAAACCATAGTTGATGGCATTTTCCTCTGTGCAGCAGAGGATTAAAAAAAGGAGAAGAAAAAGGTATTTCTCCTCGTTGCTCCTCCTTTTGATGATGCAATCTTTTAATGAAAGTAATTGCTGCATATTTCCAAATTCAAATGGAGCTCACAGATGAGCAATACTAAAAATATACCAAAATACGTGTTTCATGCTGATTTTTCTAAAACCCAGATATTTTATGTAATGTTCCTTTATGCCTCCCCTGTGAGGGGTAGGATTCTCACGCATTCCCAGCTTCACAAAACGTTGCAAATCTGGCAATGTGTCAAGTTCCATGGATGTTGTGTGGAAACACCCACAGCAACACCCATGGAACACCCCTTTT
The DNA here is from genome assembly GCA_963921515.1 of Calotriton arnoldi. Classification (NCBI taxonomy): domain Eukaryota; kingdom Metazoa; phylum Chordata; class Amphibia; order Caudata; family Salamandridae; genus Calotriton; species Calotriton arnoldi. The sequence goes on along the minus strand of CAWUFW010014221.1, from coordinate 109,699 downwards.
ACACTAATGGGTGAAAGGGACCCCCATATTTACAAGACCATGAAAAGTCACACAGGGTGACTTTGCTTCACCTTGTAAATTTGGGCAAGCCCATTGCGCTGCTGGTGCATCAAAAAAAGTGACACACCTGCAGCTCAATGGGTTTGAACCCTGGCCCAAAGTGTGCACACCAGGTCATGTCCACACTATCGCTGCGCGCAGGGCCAGGTCAACGCCATTTCCTCTGCAAAACCCCAAGGACATGATGTGGCCATATGAACTTGCCGAGCGACAGGTCTTAAACTCAGGTCTTGCTTAGCATTGCAAAAGGCTGTGTCCATGTTTATGTCTCACGTGCGCTAGGTGCAGGACCTCGCTTTAGGCGTTTTTATCATGTGCTATTTAAGTTGCTGTGTTATTGTATTCCATGCTGTGTTGTTATACTGATTTATTTTATATTCGTATTGGTCTTTCCTGTTGTATGGTTCCACTGTGTACATTTTGCCATTTCATTGCCTGCATTGCCATGTGTTGTGAATGTCTTATTGTTGTTGTCTATTTTATGGCATTTGTCTGCATGTGCTACATGTGCTGTCATGTTGAGTTGTTCTTTAAATTGGAATTTGGCGTTATGTTAAGTGGTGTGCTGTTGTATCCTGTTGTCGGTATTACATTCTGTTGCGATAAGGTGCTATTGTGGTTTGTTATTTCATTGCTGTACTTTTGCCATGTTTGTATTTTTCTTGCTATTGTTTAATTTTGTGTAGCGGATTGATGCTAATGTTCCACCATTCTCAGAACAATATATATGACTTTCAGACTATTTAATAACATGACCACAAATCGACAAACCGAGGACAAGCAAAAATTCATAGTGTGCCGCGTTACAGAAGTGGTGATAATAAATATTTAGTCATAGTTAAATACTATGCATGTAGGGAATGCATTTTTGTATTTTGAATCCTTTTAGCCCTACTTGATAAACTCAACAAAATGTTTCCGAACTTTGATTAGCCCTCAGCATTTTAATCCTGGAAGGTTTCATAAAGATGCATCAAGGGAGAAAAAGTAAACCAAGTGTTACCAAAAGTACAACACCCCATACGAATCCACTACTGACAAACACAGCAGCAAGATATGATAGGAGGGCTTTAAAAAATGTGGATGTTTATATTTTTTGAACATTTTTCACATTACGTTTTTTTAATTCCTCCTGTCCAAGTTCCATTTTTGTTACCATAAAAAAGAACACACTTTACAAACCCTCCCCACCCCCCATGTTGGAACCGCCATTTACAGTTAAAAAAAAATAATGTATGTATATATGTTGAAATAACTGTATGAGTGGTGTATGGATGATTGAATGAGTGCATTACTGGTGCATGGATGCTACAATGAGTGCAGCAGTGGTGCCTGAGTGAATAGATGAGTGCATAAATAGTGCCTGAGTGATTGGATGAGTGCATGGGTGGTACCTGGGTAATTCGATAAGTGCATGGGTAGTACCTGAGTGAATGGGTGACTGCAAGGGTAGTGCCTGACTGATTGGATGAGTACATAGGTAGTGGCTGGGTGATTGGATGAGTGAATTGGTAGTGCCTTGGAGATTGGATGAGTGCATGGGTAGTGCCTGAGTGAATAGATGAGTGCATGGGTAGTGTGTGGATGAATACATTAGTGCAAGGGTAGTGTCTAGGTCATAGGATGAGCACATAGGTACTGCCTGTGTGATTGTATGAGGTCATGGGTAGTGCCTGGCTGATTGCATGAGTGCATGGGTAATGCCTGAGTGATTGGATGAGTGCAAGGGTAGTGCCTAGGTGATTGAATGACTGCAAGGATAGTGCGTGGGTAATTGGATGACTGCCTGGGTAGTGCCTGAATGAATGGATGACTGCAAGAGTAACACCTGGGTGATTTTATGTGAGTATGGGTAGTGCCTGGGTGACTGGATGAGTCCAATGGTAGTGCATGTGTGATTGGATGAGTGCATGGGTAGTGGTTGGGTGATTGGATGAGTGCATGGGTAGTGGTTGGGTGATTGGATGAGTGCATGGGTAGTGTACTGCCTGATTGATTGGATGAGTGCAAGGGTAGTGCCTAGTTGATTGAATGACTGCAAGGATAGTGTGTGGGTGATTGGATGACTGCCTGGGTCGTGCCTGAATGAATGGATGACTGCAAGAGTAACACCTGGGTGATTTTATGTGAGTATGGGTAGTGCCTGGGTGACTGGATGAGTCCAATGGTAGTGCATGTGTGATTGGATGAGTGCATGGGTAGTGCCTGGTTGATTGGATGAGTGCATGGGTAGTGCCTGGGTGATTTGGATGAGTGCATGGGTAGAGCCTGAGTGAATGGATGAGTGCAAGGGTAGTGCCTGAGTGATTGGATGACAGCATAGGTAGTGCCTGTGTAATTGGATGAGTGCAAGGATAGTGCATGGGTGACTGGATGAGTACATAGGTAGTGCCTGGGTGATTTGGATGAGTGCATGGGTAGTGCCTGGTTGATTGGATGAGTGCAAGGGTAGTGCCTGAGTGATTGTATGAGTAAATGGGCACTGCCTGGGTGACTGGATGAGTGTATGGGTAGTGCCTTGTTGATTGGATAAATGCAAGGGTAGTGCCTGGGTGATTGGGTGAGAGCATGGGTAGTGCCTGGGTGAATGGAGGAGTGCATTGGTGGAGCCTGAGTGATTGGATGTGTGCATGGGTAGTGTCTGAGTGAATAGATGACTGCAAGGGTAGTGCCTGAGTGATTGGATGAGGACAGGGGTACTGCCTGGGTGATTGGATGAGTGCAGGAGTAGTGCCTTGGTCATTGCATGAGTACATAGGTAGTGCCTGAGTGAATGGATGACTGCAAGGGCAGAGCCTGGGTTATTCGATGAGTGCATGGTTAGTGCCTGGTTGATTGGATGAATGCAAGGGTAGTGCCTGGGTGATTGGATGAGTAGGTGGGTGATGCCTGCGTGATTAAATGAGTGCATGGGTAGTGTCTAACTGAATGTATGACTGCAAGGGCACTGCCTGAGTGATTGGATTAGTACATAGGTAGTGACAGATTGGATGAGTGTATGGGTAGTACCTCAATGAATGTATAAGTACAAGGGTAGTGTCTGGGTAATTGGATGAGTGCGTGGGCAGTGCCTGTGTGATTGGATGAGTGCTTGGGTAGTGCCTGGGTGACTGCATGAGTGCACGGGCAGTGCCTGAGTGAATGGATACCTGCAACAGTAGTGCCTGGGTGATTTGATGAGTGCATGGGTAGTGCCTGAGTGATTGGATGTGTGCATGGGTAGTGCCTGGTTATTTAGACGAGTGAAAGGGTAGTGCCTGGGTGATTGGATGAGTGCATGGGTAGTGCCTAGGTGATTGGATGAGTGCATGGGTAGTTCCTGGGTTATTCAATGAGTACATGGGTGGTGCCTGGGTGATTAGATGAGTGCCTGGGTAGTGCCTGAGTGAATTGATGACAGCAACGGCAGTGCCTGAGTGATTGGATGAGTACATGGGTACTGCCTGTGTAATTGGATGAGTGCATGGGTAGTGCCCGGTTGATTGCATGAGTGCATAGGTAGTGCCTGAGTGAATGGTAGACTGCAAGGGTAGTGCCTGGGTAATTCAATGAGTGCATGGGTAGTTCCCAGTTGACTGGATGAGAGCATGGGTAGTGCCTAGGTGATTGGATGAGTGCATGGATAGTGCCTGGTGATTGGATGAGTGCATGAGTAATGCCTGGTTGATTGGATGAGTGCATGGGTAGTGCCTGGATGATTGGATGAGTGCATGGGTAGTTCCTGGGGAATTGGATGAGTGCATGGGTAGTGCCTATCTGATTGGATGAGTGAATGGGTAGTGCCTGGGTGATTGGATGAGTGCATGGGTAGTTCCTGGGTGATTGCATTAGTGCACAGGTAGTGCCTGGTTGATTGGATGAGTGCATGGGTAGTGCCTGGGGGATTCGAAGAGTACATGGGTAGTGCCTGGGTGATTGGATGAGTCCATGGGTGGTGCCTGGGTGATAGGATGAGAGTATGGGTCGTGTCTGAGTGAATGGATAACTGCAAGGGAAGTGTCTTTGTCATTGGATTAGTACATGGGTACTGCCTAGGTGATTGGATGAGTGCCTTGGTAGTGTCTGGTAGATTGCATAAGTGCATGGGTAGTGCCTGAGTGAAAGGATGAGTGCATGGGTACAGCCTGTGTGATTGAATGAGTGCAAGGGAAGTGCCTAGTTGATTGGATGAGTGCATGGGTAGTGCCTGGTTGTTTGAATGAGTGCATGGGTAATTCCTGGGTGATTGCATTAGTGCATAGGTAGTCCCTGGTTGATTGGATGAGCGCATGGGTAGTGCCTGGGGATTGGATGAGTGCATTGTTGGTGCCTGGGTGATTGGATAGCGCATGGGTTGTGTCTGAGTGAATTTATGAATGCAAGGGTAGTGAATGGATGACTGCAAGGGTAGCACCTGAGTGATTGCATGAGTACATGAACACTGCCTGGGTGATTGGATGAGTGCATGGGTAGTGCCTCAGTGAATGGATGACTGCAAGGGTAGTGACTGGGTGATTTGATGAGTGCATGGGTAGTGCCTGCTTGATTAGATGAGTGCATGTGAAGTGCCTGGGTGATTGAATAAGTGCATGGGTAGTGCCTGGGTAATTGGATGAGTTCATGGGTGGTGTCTGGGTGATTGGATGAGTGCATGGGTGGTGTCTGAATGAATGGATGACTGCAAGGGTAATGCCTTTGTGATTGAATAAGTGCATGGGTACTGTGTGGGTGATTGGATGAGTGCATGAGTATTGCCTTGTTGATTGCATGAGTGTATAGGTAGTGCCTGAGTGAATGGATGACTGCAAGGGCAGTGCCTGGGTGATTCGTGAGTGTATGGTTAGTGCCTGGTTGATTGGATGAGTGCATTGGTATTGCCTGGTTGATTAGATGAGTGCATGGGTAGTGCCTGGGTGATTAGATGAGTGCATGGCTAGTGCCCTGGTGATTGGATGAGTGCATGGGTAGTGCCTGGGTGATTGGATGAGTGCATGGATAGTGCCTGGTTGATTGGATGAGTGCAAATGTAGTGCCTGGGTGACATGATGAGTGCATGGGTAGTGCCTGGGTGATTAGATGAGTGCATGGCTAGTGCCCTGGTGATTGAATGAGTGCATGGGTAGTGCCTGGGTGATTGAATGAGTGCATGGATAGTGCCTGGTTAATTAGATGAGTGCATGTGAAGTGCCTGGGTGATTGAATAAGTGCATGGGTAGTGCCTGGGTAATTGGATGAGTTCATGGGTGGTGTCTGGGTGATTGGATGAGTGCATGGGTGATTCGTGAGTGTATGGTTAGTGCCTGGTTGATTGGATGAGGGCATTGGTATTGCCTGGTTGATTGGATGAGTGCAGTGGTAGTGCCTGGGTGATTAGATGAGTGCATGGCTAGTGCCCTGGTGATTGAATGAGTGCATGGGTAGTGCCTGGGTGATTGAATGAGTACAAGGATAGTGCCTGGTTGATTGGATGAGCGCAAATATAGTGCCTGGGTGACATGATGAGTGCATGGGTAGTGCCTGGGTGATTGGATGAGTTCATGGGTGGTGTCTGGGTGATTGGATGAGTGCATGGGTGGTGTCTGAATGAATGGATGACTGCAAGGGTAATGCCTTTGTGATTGAATAAGTGCATGGGTACTGTGTGGGTGATTAGATAAGGTAGTGCCTGAGTGAATGGATGAGTGCAAGGGCAGTGTCTGGGTGATTCGTGAGTGCATGGTTAGTGCCTGGTTGATTGGATGAGTGCATTGGTATTGCCTGGTTGATTGGATGAGTGCATGGGTAGTGCCTGGGTGATTAGATGAGTGCATGGCTAGTGCCCTGGTGATTGGATGAGTGCATGGGTAGTGCCTGGGTGATTGGATGAGTGCATGGATAGTGCCTGGTTGATTGGATGAGTGCAAATGTAGTGCCTGGGTGACATGATGAGTGCATGGGTAGTGCCTGGATTATTGGATGAGTGCATGGGTAGTAGCTGGGTGATTGGATGAGTGCAGGGGTTGTGCCTCAGTGACTGGATGAGTGCAAGAGTAGTTCCTGGGTGATTGGATGAGTGCACAAGTAGTGCCTGGGGAATTGCATGTGTGCCTGAGAAGTGCCTGGATGACTGCAAGGGTAATGCCTGGGTGACTGCATATGTGTACTGTTTGTGCCTGGTTGATTGCATGAGTGCATGGGTAGCACCTGAGTGAATGGATGAGTGCAAGGGTAGTGCCTGGGTGATTGGATGAGTGCAAGGGTAGTGCCTGGGTGATTGAATGACAACATAGGCAGTACCTGGTTGATTGGTAGAGTGCAAGGGTAGTGCATGTGATATTAAATGAGTGCATGGGTAGTGTCTGAGTGAATGGGTGACTGCAAGGGTAGTGCCTGAGTGATAGGTTGAGTACATAGGTAGAGCCTGGATGACTGGATGAATGCATAGGTAGTGACTAGGGGACTGGATGAGTGCATGTGGAGTGCCTGGTTGATTGGATAAGTGAATGGATAGTGCCTGGTTGATTGTATGAGCGCATGGGTAGTACCTGGGTTTTTGGATGAGTACATGGGTGGTGTCCTGGGTGATTGGATGAGTGCATGGGTAGTGTCTGAGTGAATGGTTGACTGGTAGGTTAGTGCCTGAGTGACTGGATGAGTACATGGGTACTGTCTGGGTAATTGGATGAGTGCATGGGTAGTTCCTGGTTAATAATATGAGTGAATGGGTAGTGCAAGAGTGAATGGATGGCTGCAAGGGTTGTGTCTGGGTGATTCAATGAGTGCATGGGTAGTTCCTGGGTGATTGGATGAGTGCATGGGTAGTCCATGTGTGATTGGATGAGTGCATGGGTAGTGCCTGGTTGATTGGATGAGTGCATGTGTAGTGCCTGGGTGATTGGATGAGTGCATGAGTAGTGTCTGAGTGTTATGTTTCATATAGGTACCCCAATATAGGCTTAGGTAGCAACCAAACCTTCCACCTATATTTCCACTGCCATTACACTCATAACGGTTCTTGGGACTGACCTTTTAACCAGTGACGGTACTGCTTACAGGACGTGGGGGTTTCCCTGAAAACTAGCCTCATTATGCATGAGTATTCTTGGAAACTCAGCAGGACTGCCATCTCATGCATAATAACTATGTATAAGGGTCATTCCTTCCGTCATCCTAAGTCTGACATGACACAGCAAGGTAGATCCCCTGAGGGTACCACTTTGGGTATATAAACACCATATCTTTGCTGAGGCAGGGAGAGGAGAAAAAGGACTTCCATGCTGACATACTGCTGCAAGACGCTGAGGTTCCTTCACGCAGACACTCCAGCTCGCAGTAGTCTGACATCCCTCGCAGGGTGTCCATCTTGAGACCAAGATGGGTCCCACATTCTCTCACTTCAGGTAACGGGGTTGACATTATCCTAGAGGGATTCTTGGCTCTACACCTACATACATGCAAGGTACACTTAGGTACATCTAGTTAGGGTTGCATCGTAGGAGTTCGCATTATTACTTTCATGTATTTTTATACCTGCCTGTATTCCTTGTTTTAGCATTATGGTAGAAATCTACCATCCTTTTACACTGTTGGTGCTTATAATCATGTATATCAGTTTCTGTCTTATGATTGTTTCAGCACACCTATTTTACACTAAAATGACGCTGGTTCATTAAATGCTTATTGAAAATGTCCCCACCGTTTGTTCTGTGTATCTCTCTGAGACAAAGTGAGCACGAGTGACTAAGCGAAAAGGACTGCACTGTTTCCATGATCCCTGATGGGACAGAGTTGTCATGTTCGATAGTTGCCAAGAACTATTCTCTCCTTGGTAAGAGGAGTTTACAGGGGCACTGTGCGCTAGCTGGTATACAGGCAAACATACCCGGTGGGGGTGTCTAGAATCAGTCTGAACACCAATCCTACAGTCTGTGTTGTCTAAACTCACAGGTCCTATATAGGTTTATAGGACCTACACTTACCAGCAGTCACTGCCGTGAGGGGAACGGCTCTGCCCCAGCCTTTCTTCTCCTTTTGCCAGCCGTGAGGGGAACGGCTTTCCTTCAGTCTTCTCTCTCCTCTTGCCAGCCGTGAGGGGAACGGCGCTAGAGGACTACATATCCCAGCAGGCGCAGGGAAGGACGCCCGCTGTCACCGTCACCGCGGCGCCAGGAGGCGCAATAAGTTGAGGCCCGGCCCTCTGCAGCACGGGACGCGCGCGGGCAGCGCCCGGGCGAAGCCCGGGCCAAGGGCGGGCCCGTCCTTGTCCGTCAGTGTCCGACTGAGGCCGGGCTGGGTCATTTCTCTTTCATTGGTGGCATTGAACCAGGTGAGCACTGCCTCTTGATCACCTGTATCCCGGCTGCTTAAATTTTAAATATGGGGAAGAGAACTGATACAATACCCTCCCGCCCAGTTATTACAAGTATAGACAGTATGCTGGAAAGGGCGGTGAATATAGTCTCTAACGAGATTGATTTAACAGAGAGGAGACTATCCCTTGGCATTGAGGCTTTGCATGATGGTCCTATGTTAGGGCCTGAATTGGCTGATACAGTTGGCTCTCTCCTGCCCAGTAGTGCTCGGAATGCTCATCCGATGAGCTTACCAACTTCTGCCACCGGTTCTATGTCTGGACATGAAGCAATTTTGACACAGAGCCCAAAGGCTATCAGTACTATTACTGACCAGGATTCTCCCTTGACCAGTGCTATAGAGTGTGCGGGTGCAAAGAGGAAGAGGAAAATAGTAAAGCCCGCCCCTTTGAAGAGAAAACAACCACCTCGCACCGGTTCCACTCGTTCTGCTATGAGCACTTGGCTACATAAACCTTCACAGACTCAGTCTTTGAATCCTGAATCTGTTATCTCCCCTTACTATGAAGAACTAAGGAACTCTGTTGGCACTCAGACGAGTATTATATTGCCCTCTTCTCCATATAACGGCTTGGGAGAGACTTTTATTGATACTGTTATTAATAGCATTTTTGGGCAAATTAAAGATCTGATTGATTCCAATTTCTGTGCTTTGTGGAAACGGCTTGATAGGCTGGATACTCTGTCAAATAAATTATGCTCCCAACTCAAGAATGTTAAACCTGCTCTAGTAGAGGGGGTGGAATCAAGGTTGATATTGGCTGATACTGTCCCTCAGTTACATGTCCCTGCTCCACTAGCCTCACTGTTACTACCATCTGGGACATGTCCCACTTGTGAGAAGGTAACAGGGTGCCCCATAGCAAAGGATATTGTTACACCAGGGAATATACCTGACACTGTAGGATTAAATATTTTGCCAGTTACAACTTTACACACACAACCTGATTTTAGTAGCACTATGTGTGCCACAACAGAGAGTTCAAACACAAGGGATCTTAATATACACGGGGGGACTTTATCTCAAGTAAACAATATAGATACTCAAGCCAGTAAAGATATATTGAACCTTCCACCTGCATCCTGTCCATTTGTCTGCGTACTTGCAGGTGTACCTCCACTAAAGAAAAATCAAATCGAGACATGGTACCAACTTCGCAATAAGTGCGTTGATTGGTTAGCCAAACATAAGGGGTATAAGGTGGCTGATGCAAATAATATTATCATGGTACAAAGGATAAGCTGGGTTGGGCCCTCTGTTAAAAATATCGAGGGGGACTGTATCGTTGTTAATTTTCGTAACCTTGCATTGGTGAAATCCCTATTAAAGGTTCAGGAAGATACAGGTATGGGGCCCAGCAATATCTTTTTGCTCCCATTGGGATATTTCTATAAACCAATTTTTAGCTCACAAATGAATGCTGGTGCCTTTCTATTGAGGCATAATAGGTTTTTGCCTCTGTCCTCTTTAGACACTCAAGATTGACTTGTACCCGCCCAGCTACCTATTGAAACTAATAGTTTAATTGATGAATGCCCTTTGGTAGGACATTTAAATCCAACTAGGTCTGGCATCAACTCTAAACTGAGTATACTTAGTTGGAATGTCGCCGGTCTGGCATCCAAAATGAATTTACCAGACTGGATTGAAATAGTTGAAAATCAGGACATCATAATGATGCAAGAAACCTGGGCCACTCGGGATTTCTACTTAGAAGGGTTCCAGTGTTTTAATAATGTTGTCCCGGTCCCCAAGGTAGGGCGACCATCTGGTGGGCTCTCGATTTGGGTGAATATTTTAACGGGTGGCAATGTGAATGTTTTAGATACAAGAAATGATAACATACAGGCTTTGATTTTTACGAGGGGTATTTCCATATGTTTAATTAACTTTTACAACAATGATTTTTACTCGGTGCCAAATATCATGTTTAATAATTTGTTTAATTTTATTTTAACTCTACAAAACCTTAAGGTTTTTACTAATGTTAGTCGGCATTTGTGTGGGGGAGATTTTAATGCAAGGATTCCAATGAGTAATAATATACCAATATTTCCGACCACTTGTTTGTCTCGGTGTACGAGGGGTATAGCACTATCAGATTATTTATGCAATTATAATCTAATTAATACTATGGATATTGCTGCTATCCCCGATAAAGATAATCGTATTGAACCAACATATAGAGGCAGGGGTTGTGCATCCACTATTGATTATGTTTTTATCTCCTCAATCTTAGAAGATAGTTTGTTAAGTGCAGAGGTTATACCGACCCATCATGGAGACCACAACCCCATTAAAATATTATTGGAAATTGCCCCCAAATCTGTAAACAATAAGGAGTGTGGTGCTAGGAATCTGTTACCCTCTACAGATAATTTGAGACTAGTTTGGCGAGGAATTGATATCAACAAGTTATTTGATAATATGTTAACTGCCTTCTCGCCACTTGTCGACACCTGCCTGTCATTTAAGGATCATAATCCCGATGTGATTGGTGCATTCACTCAATTGTGTGCGGGCACGAAATGGTTGTTGTCAAGGCCTATTACGAAAGTTAGAACGGGACCGAGATGGTTTAATAAAGACTGCTCCTTAGCAAATAGAAAGCTTTGCAAGGCACTGTCAATGACCCCTAGAGATCGGGTACTCGTTAAAACCTTGAGGCTCCATTATAAGACAGTAACTACACAAAGGAAAGATGAAATCCTAAAAATCACTGGGAGAGCTTAGCATGCAGTGCATCCTTAAAAGGGAAATGGTTTTTGGGCGGCAGGTAAAAACATTAGGACATTAGGACATCCCCTAACTGCTATTAGTTGTAATATAACCAGCGACTTATGGGTGGCCCATTTCTCTAAAATCTACTCGGCCCCAATTGGTACAGAGGACTTATATGAATATTATGCGCCTACCCCAATAGATATAACTCTGTTGGAAGTGGAGGATGCAATACAACAAAGTCTGGGTAACAAAGCGCCGGGCCCTGATGGGCTGCCCATCGATCTTATTAAAAATAACCCAGATTTTTGGGCACCCCTTTTATTGAACGTTTTTAATAATTTAACCTATGATACAATCCCGAGCACGTGGTCCATGAGTATTATTGTACCGATTTTTAAAAAGGGCGATCGTTCTAACCCCAGTTGTTACAGACCTATCTCCCTCATCGACAATACCTTGAAAATCCTGGGAAGGATTCTCTATAATAAGATAAGGTCATGGGCTGAGGGCGACAATATTTTAAGGCAGTGTCAACTGGGGTTTAGAAGTAAAGTAGGCACAGTAGAACAGTGTCTGAACTTAAATTTGATTATTGGCAAGTATACTGTCGCAAAAAAATCTCCCATATATCTCGCCTTCATGGACCTCACCTCTGCGTTTGACCTCGTTAATAGGTCACGCTTATGGTCTATTCTTTTAAAACAAGGCTTGGATGAAGTTTTAGTTCATTTTTTAGCATATTTGCACAGAGATGTGCATGCGCGTGTGAGGATTAGTCAGGATGGGGACGTATCAAGTGATATTAAAATTGATAGAGGTGTCAGACAGGGGTGCGTTCTGGCACCCCTTCTTTTTATTTTATACATTAATGATTTGCATGACTCACTAGTAAGACTTACCCACGACGTACCGAGTATAAATGGCAATACACTGCCTGCTCTATTGTATGCCGATGATGCGGTTTTAATGGCACGCACCCCGAATGCTTTACGCATTTTAGTACGAGGTTTTGTAGATTTTATGGCTGTTTTAGATTTGAGGACTAATTTTAAAAATCATTTTTAATGGCATGCGGTCCTAAAAGCGCCCCATTAATAAAATTATTGTTGACTCAGAAAGTTTACAAAGCACTTGCACTTTTTCTTATCTTGGGTTACTTTACGCTACAAATGGCTCATGGTCTGAACATGTGGCATATAGCAGAAGTAAACTGTCAAGAAGCATTAATACACTTCTGGGATTACCCCAACCCAAAAGGTCTGAAACCGCCCTAGCTTTTAAGAAATTTTTTAAACTGCAGTGTGCTCCCATTGCAACCTATGGAGCAGAAATCTGGGGCTTTACCAAATGTAGTAGTATCCAATCTGAAGAAAATAGACTATGTAGAAAACTCTTGGGTGCACCGATTTTTTCATCGGTATATGTGTGCCACAAAGAACTGAACTTGCCCTACATTGAAGATTACATTAGGGCTCGTCCGGCACTGTTCTGGGTTGCAATTTGGAAAACACTGCGGCAACCCTCACTAGAGATATAATAACGGATTGCCTTAGATGTGAGAGGGGCGGGGATATACCATGGCTTGCTGCTGTAAAAGAGAGCCTAAAAGGCGTAAATTATTTACGCATCTTTTTAAATCCAATTCAATCCGAGCTAATTAATAAAAAAGCAATACAAGAAGCATTGTACAAAAAATATAGCGACGAAAGGCACTGGAGAGAGACCAAGAAAATCTCAGTTGTAAGGTATATGTCCATAGAGAATTGTTCTTATTTGCCTGCTAGATATCTTTTAAAACCCTTAGGATATTGGGAAAGAGGGTTGTTATTTCGTCTACGAGCAGGCACTATGAAATATTTATTATGCTTCCCTTTGGGCTACAATACCGATCTTGATGCATTGCCTTGTCCATGTAATGCACACAGTAATCAAACAATGTTGCATTTTTTATTCTTTTGCGGTTTTTATTTTAAATTTGCAAAAGGATTTTTGATACCTTTTTTTAAATCACGTGCTATTTCCGACTTCAGGTTAGCCTACACGGAAGTGCTCAAATTGGCGGATGATGAATTAATTTTCCGTGTCAGATCATTCCTGAAGTCGGCCGTACGGTCACGTAGAACTATGTGTGCCCAATGAAGGTCGTTAGAAATGTATTTTATTGTATTGATATTAAAACTCTACCATTGATTGTTAATATATGATATATTATGTTATTTATGACCTATTTTAGTCATTGCTATTAATGTATTGTATCTTTTGTCTTGAATATGTTGCCATCTATGAATTGTTTTATTGTGCTTTTATGGATATTTTTATATTCGAATAAAGATATTTTGATTGATTGATAGGACCTACACGACTAGACATAACAGGTAGTGCGTGGGTGGTTAGATGAGTGCTTGGGTAGTGCCTGGGTGATTGGTAGAGTGTGTGTGTAGTGCATGAGATATTGGATGAGTGCATGGGTAGTGTCTCAGTGAATGGGTGACTGCAAGGGTAGCGCCTGAGTGATTGGATGAGTACATAAGTAGAGCCTGGTTGACTGGATGAGTGCATAGGTACTGACTAGGGGATTGGATGAGTGCATGGGTAGTGCCTGGTTGATTGGATGAGTGAATGGATAGTGCCTGGTTGATTGGATGAGTACATAGGTAGTGCCTGGGTTTTGGTTGAGTACATGGGTGGTGTCCTGGTTGATTGGATGAGTGCATGGGTAGTGCCTGGGTGATTGGATGAGTACATGGCTAGTGCCTGGTTGATTGGATGAGAGCATGAGTAGTGCCTGGGTGATTGGATGAGTGCATGGGTAGTGCCTGGGTAATTGGATGAGTGCATGCACAGTGTCTGGTTGATTGAATGAGTGCACGTGTAGTGCTTGGGTGATTGAGTATGTGGGTAGTGCTTGGGTGATTGGATGAGTGCATGGGTCGTTTCTGAGTGAATGTATGACTGAAAGGGTGGTGCCTGAGTAATTGGATGAGTGCATGGGTAGTGTCTGGTTAATTGCATGAGTGCATTGGTAGTGCCTGAGTGACTAGATGAGTGCATGAGTAGTGCCTGTTTGATTAGATGAGTGCATGTGAAGTGCCTGGTTGATTGGATGAGTTCATAGCTAGTCCCCGGCGGATTGGATGAGTTCATAGGTAGTACGTGGGTGATTGGATGAGTGCATGGGTAGGGTATGAGTGAATGGATGACTGCAAGTGTAGTGCCTGGGTGCTTGGATGAGTGCAAGAGTAGTGCCTGGTTGATTGGATGAGTGCAAAGGTAGTGCCTGGGTGATTGGATGAGGGCATGGGTAGGGTCTGGGTGATTGGATGAGTGCATGGGTATTGCCTGGGTGATTGGATGAGTGGATTGGTAGGGGAAACAGTGTTTACAACTCTGTAAACACAACGCAGTAGTTTACAATGCAGTCATTACAACGACTGCGTTGTTACCATGCGTGCCATTACATTGCAAGTCGTAACAACGACTTGCTGTAGGGGGCGTGCAACACCAGGGAATGTGTTGGATCTTAAATCCAACACCTTCCCTGCTGTTGCACAAACTGTAGTAGGAATAGTAATTAATACTATTCCTAAGTCCAGTGCGCCCCCTACAGCAAGTCGTTGATACGACTTGCGATGTAATGGCACACGTGGTAACAATGCAGTTGTTGTAACGACCGCATTGTAAACTACCACGTTGTGAATGCACGCGTTGTAATGTGCTATATTCATTGGTAGAGCCTGGGTTATTGCATGAGTACATGCATGATGCCTGGGTGATTGGGTGTGTGCATGGGTAGTGTCTTCATGAGTGGATCACTGCAAGGGTAGTGCCTGAGCTAGTGGATGATTACATGGGTTCTGCCTGGGTAATTGGATGAGTGCACGGGTAGTGCCTGGTTGAATGGATGAGTGCATGGGTAGCACCTGGGAGATTGGATGAGTGTATGGGTAGTGCCTGGGTGACTGAATGAGTGCATAGGTAGTATCTGAGTAGATGTATGACTGCAAGGGTAATGCCTGAGTGATTGGATAAGTACTTAGGTAGTGGCTGGGTAATTGGTTGAGTGCATGTGTAGTGCCTCAGTGAATGGATGAGTACAAGGGTAGTGCCTGGGTAATTGGATGAGTCCGTGGGTAGTGCCTGGGTGATTGGATGAGTGCATGTGTAGTGCCTGAGTGAATGGATGAGTGCATGAGTAGTGCCTGAGTGAATGGATGAGTGCATGGGTAGTGCCTCAATGGATAGATGAGTACAAGGATAGCACCTGGGTAATTGGTTGAGTGTGTGGGTTGTGCCTGGGTGATTGGATGAGTGCATGTGTAGTGCCTGGGTGTTTGGATGAGTGCATGGGTAGTGCCTGAGGGAATGGATGAGAGCAAGGGTAGTGACTGGGTGACTGGATGACAGCATTGATAGTGCCTGAGTGATTGGATGCATGCAAGGGTAGTGGCTTGGTGATTAGATGGTACATGGGTAGTGGCTGAGTTATTTGATAAGTGCCTGCATAGTTTCTGAATGAATGGATGATTGCAAGGGTAATGCCTGGGTAAGTGCATGTTTATATGGGTAGTACATGGCTGACTGCATGAGTGCATGAGTAGTGCATGAGTGAATGGATGAGTGCAATGTTAGTAACTGGGTGATTGGATGATAACATAGGTTGTGCCTTGGTGATTATATGAGTACATGGGTAGTGCCTGGGTGACTGGACGAGTGCATGGCTAGTACCTGGATGATTGCATGAGTGCACTAGTAATGCTTGAGTGAAAAGATGAGTAGAACGGTAGTGCCTGGTTTATTGGATGAGTGCATTGGTAGTGCCTGGGTGATTAGATGAGTGCCCCCGTAGTGCCTGATTGACTGGATGACTGCAAGTATAATGCCTGGGTGAAATCATGTGTGTAGGGTAATGCCTGGTTGATTGCATGAGTGCATGGGTAGTGCCTGAGTGAATGGATGAGTGCAATGGTAGTGCCTAGATGATTGGATGACAGCATAGGTAGTGCCTGGGCAATTGGATGAGTGCACGGGCAAGGCCAGGTTGATTGGATAAGTGCATGTATAGAGCCTAGATGATTGGATGAGTACATGGGTAGTGCCTGGGTTATTGGATGAGTGCATGTGTAGTGCCTTGATAATTGGATGAGTACATAGGTAGTCTCTGAGTGAATGAATAACTGCAAGGGTAGTGCCTGAGTGATTGGATGAGTACATAGGTAGTGACTGGGTGATTTGATAAGTGCATGGGTAGTGCATGATCGAATGGATGAGTGCAAGGTTACTGCCTGTGTGATTGGATGATTGTATGGGTAGTGTTGTGGTTGATTGCATGAGTGCATGGGTAGTGCCTGAATGAATGGATGAGTGCGTGGGTAGTGCCTGGTTATTTGGATAAGTGTATGGTAGTGCCTGGGGGATTGGATGAGTGCATGGGTAGGTCCTGGGTGATTTGGAGGAGTGCACAAGTAGTGACTGTTTGATTAGATGAATGCCTCAATGAATGGATGAGTACAAGGGTAGTGCCTGAGTAATTAGATGAGTGTGTGGGTAGTACCTGGGTGATTATATGAGTGCATGGGTAGAGCCTGAGTGAATGGATGAGTGCATGGGTAGTACCTGAGTGAATGGATGAGTGCATGGGTTGTAGGTGATTAAATAGAACCATGCAAGGGTAGTGTCCTGGTGACTGGATGAGTGCATGAGTAGTGCCTGGTTGATTGCATGAGCTCATAGGTAGTGCCTGGGTGATTGGATGAATGTGTGTATAGTACCTGGTTGATTGGATGAGTGCATATGTAGTTCCTGGGTGATTGGATGAGTGCACAGGTAGTGTTTGAGTAAATAGATGACTGCAAGAGTAGTGCCTGAGTGATAGGATGATTCCATAGGCATTGACAGGGTCATTTGATGAGTGCATGGGTAGTGCATCAGTGAATGGATGAGTACAAGGAAAGTGTCTGTTTACTGGGATGAGTGCATGGGGAATGCCTGGGTGATTGTATGGTTGTGTGGGTAGTGCATGAGTGAATGGATGAGTGCATGGGTAGTGCCTTAGTGAAAGCATGAATGCATTGGTACTGTACTGGATGAGTACATGGACATTGCCTAGGTGATTTGATGAGTACATGGGTAGTGTCTGGTTGATTTCATTAGTGCATGGGTAGTGCCTGAGTGAATGGATGATTGCATGGGCAATTCCTGGGTGATTGAATAAGTGCATGGGTAGTGTCAAAGTGAATGGATGACTGCAAGGATCATGCTTTAGTGGTTGGATGATTATATAGGTAGTGAACGGGTAATTTGATGAGTGCATGGGTAGTGCCTCCGTCAATGGATGAGTACAAGGGTAGTGCCTGGGTAATTGGATGAGTGCAATTTTAGTGCATGGGTGATTGTATGAGTGCATGGGTAGTGCCTGAATGAATCGATGAATGCATGGGTAGTTCCTGAGTGAATGGATCAGTGCATGGGTACTGTGTGAGTGAATAGATGAGTGCAAGGGAAGTTTATGGGTCACTGGCTGAGTACATACGTACTGCCTATGTGAATGATGAATGCATGGGTAGTGCATGTGTTATTGAATGAGTGCATGGGTAGGACCTGAGTGATTGGATGAGTGGAAGGGTAGTGCCTGGGTGATTGGAGGAGGGCAAGTTAAGTTAAGTTAAGTTAGTTAAGTTAAGATAGCTTGTAGAGCGCGCAGCTGCCCCAGCTACGGGGCGTCCCGGCGCTTGGCAAAATAGAGGCTAAACTGCGAGTATCCCTCCTAAGAGGAGACAGGAAGGGCCAAGGAAGACATGTGGGACAAAAGAAGGGGAACCTAATGAGGGAACAGATGGGTCTTTAGCGCTTTACGGAAGGATAGGTAGTTGTCCATACTCCGGATGTGAGACGGAAGATCATTCCAGAGCTTGGCAGCCATAACGCGGAACGAACGACCACCAGCGCGGGCCCTCTTCACCCGTGGTATAGGTAGTACATGTGTGATTGCATGTGTGTATGAGTACTACCTGGTTGATTTCATGAGTGCATTGGTAGTGCCTGAGTAAATGGATGAGTGCAAGGGTAGTGACTGGGTGACTGGATGACAGCATAAGTAGTGCCTGGGCAAATCGTATGAGTGCATATGTAGTGCCTGGGTGACTGAATGCTTGCATGGGTAGTGCCTGGATGATTGCATGAGTACACTGGTAATGCCTGAGTGAATAGATGAGTGGAAGCATAGTGCCTGGGTAATTGGATGAGATCATGTGTAGTGCCTCGGTTATTGGATGACGGCATGGGTAGTGCCTGAGTGATTAGACGGGGGCCAGGGTAGTGCCTGGGTGATTGGATGAGTGCAAATGTAGTGCCTGTGTGATTGGATGAGTGCATGGGAAGTGCCTTGGTGATTTGATGAGTGCCTGGGTAGTGCTGAATTAATGGATGACTGCAAGGGTAATGCCTGGGTGATTGCATGTGTGTACGGGTAGTACCTGGTTGATTGCATACGTGCATGGGACATGCCTCAGTGAATAGAAGAGTGCAAGGGTAGGGCCTTTGGATGACAGCATTGGTAGTGCCTGGGTGATTGGATGAGTGCATGGGTTGTGCCTGGGTGATTGAATGAGTGTGTGGGTAGTGCCTGGGTGCTTGGATGAGTGCATGTGTATTGGGTGGGTGATTGGATGAGTGCATGGGTAGCGTCTGAGTGAATTGAGGACTGCAAGGGTAGTGCCTGAGTGATTGGATGATTACATAGGTAGTGACTGGGTAATTGGATAAGTGCATGGGTAGTGCCTTAGTGAATAGATGAGTACAATAGTAGTGCCTTGGTATTTGGATGAGTGCGTGTGTAGGGCCTGAATGATTGTATGAGTGCATGGGTAGTGCCTCAGTGAATGGATGAGTGCATGGGTAGTGCCTGAGTGAATGGATGAGTGCATGGGTAGTGCATGAGTGAATAGATGAGTGCAAGGGTATTGCCTGGGCCACTGGATGAGTACATGGGTACTGCTTAGGTGATTGGAGGAGTGCATGGGTAGTGCCTGATTGACTGCATGAGTGCATGGGTAGTGCCTGAGTGAATGGATCAGTGCATGGTTACTGCATGAGTGAATAGATGAGTTTAAGGGAAGTCTCTGGATCACTGGATGAGTACATGGGACTTCCTAGGTGATTGGATGAGTGCATGGGTAGTATCTGGTTGATTGATTAAGTGCATGGGTAGTGCCTGATTGAATTGATGAGTGCATGGATACTGCCTGGGTGATTGAATGAGTGCATTGATAGTGACTGGATGGTTGTATGAGTGCACAGGTAATACCTGAGTGAACAGATGAGTGGAAGTGTAGTGCCTCATTGATTGGATGAGTGCATGGGTAGTGTCTGGCTGATTGGAAGAGTGCGTGTGTGGGAGTGCCTGCATGATTGGATGAGTGCATGTGTAATGGCTGGGTGATTGGATGAGTGCATGAGTAATGTCTGAGTGAATGGATAACTGCAAGAGTAGTGCCTGAGTGATTGGATGATTACATAGGTAGTGACTGGGTAATTGGATAAGTGCATGGGTAGTGCCTCAGTGAATGGGTGAGTACAAGGGTAGTGCCTGGGTAATTGGATGAGTGCGTGGGTAGTGCCTGGATGATTGTATGCGTGCATGGGTAGTTCCTGAGTGAATGGATGAATGCATGGGTAGTGCCTGAGTGAATGGATAAGTGCATGGGTAGTGGGTGAGTGAATAGATGAGTGCAAGGGTATTGTCTAGGCTACTGGATAAGTACATGGGTACTGCCTAGGTAATTGGAGGTGTGCATGGGTAGTATCTGATTGATTGCATGAGTGCATGGGTAGTGCCTGAGTGAATGGATCAGTGCATGGGTACTGCATGAATGAATAGATGAGTGTAAGGGAAGTGTCTGGATCACTGGATGAGTACATGGGTCTGCCTAGGTGATTAGATGAGTGCATTGGAAGTGTCTGGTTGATTGATTGAGTGCATGGGTACTGCCTGGGTGATTGAATGAGTCCATTGATAGTGACTGGATGGTTGCATGAGTGCACAGGTAATACCTGAGTTAACAGATGAGTGGAAGTGTAGTGCCTCGTTGATTGGATGAGTGCATGGGTAGTTTCTGGCTGATTGGAAGAGTGCATGTGTGGGAGTGCCTGCATGATTTGATGAGTGCATGTGTAATGGCTGGGTGATTGGATGAGTGCATGAGTAGTGTCTGAGTGAATGGATGACTGCAAGAGTAGTGCCTGAGTGATTGAATGATTACGTAGGTAGTGACTGGGTAATTGGATGAGTGCATGGGTAGTGCCTCAGTGAATGGATGAGTACAAGGGTAGTGCCTGGGTAATTGGATGAGTGTGTGGGTAGTGCCTGGATGATTGTATGCATGCATGGGTAGTTCCTGAGTGAATGGATGAATGCATGGGTAGTGCCTGAGTGAATGGATGAGTGCATGGGTAGTGGGTGAGTGAATAGATGAGTGCAAGGGCATTGTCTAGGCCACTGGATGAGTACATGTGTACTGCCTAGGTAATTGGAGGAGTGCATGGGTAGTATCTGATTGATTGCATGAGTGCATGGGTAGTGCCTGAGTGAATGGATCAGTGCATGGGTACTGCATGAATGAATAGATGAGTGTAAGGGAAGTGTCTGGATCACTGGATGAGTACATGGGACTGCCTAAGTGATTGAATGGGTGCATGGGAAGTGTCTGGTTGATTGATTGAGTGCATGGGTAGTGCCTGAGTGAATTGATGAGTGCATGGGTACTGCCTGGGTGATTGAATGAGTGCATTGATAGTGACTGCATGATTGTATGAGTGCACAGGTAATGCCTGAGTGAATAGATGAGCGGAAGTGTAGTACATGGGTGATTGGATGAATGCACAGGTAGTGCCTGAGTGATTGGATGAGTGCCCGGATAGTGCCTGAATGAATGGATGAATGCAAGGGTAATGACTGGGTGAGTGCATGTGTGTATTGGTAGTACCTGGCAGATTGCATGAGTGCATGGGTACTACCTGAGTGTATGGATGAGTGCAAGGGTAGTGACTGGGTGATTGGATGACAACATAGGTAGTGCCTGGGTGATTATATAAGTGCATGGGTAGTGCCTGGGCTACTGGATGTGTGCATGACTAGTACCTGCATGATTTCATGACTGCACTGGTAATGCTTGAGTGAAAAGTGGAAGGGTAGTCCTTGGGTAATTGGATGAGTGCATACGTAGTGCCTCGGTTATTGGATGAGTGCATGGGTAGTGACTGAGTGATTGGATGAGTGCATTGGTAGTGCCTTGGTGACTGGATAAGTGCCTGGGTAGTGCCAGAATGAATGGATGACTGCAAAGGTAATGTCCGGTTGAATGCATTTGTGTATGGTTAGTACCTGGTTGATTGCATGAGTGCATGGGTCATGCCTGAGGGAATGGGTGAGTGCAAGAGTAGGGCCTGGTTGATTGGATAACAGTATAGGCAGTGCTTGGGTGATTGGAGGAGTGCACATGTAGTGCCTGGTTGATTGGATGAGTGCATGGGTAGTGCTTGGGAGATTGGATGAGTGCATGGGTAGTGCCTGGGTGATTAGATGACAGCATAGGTAGTGCCTGGGCAATTGGATGTGTGCATGTGTAGTGCCTGGGTGATTGGGTGAGTGCATGGGTAGTGTCTGAGTGAATGGATGACTGCAAGGGTAGTACCTGAGTGATTGGATGATTATATAGGTAGTGACTGGGTAATTGGATGAGAGAATGGGTAGTGCCTTGGTAAATGGATGAGTACAAGGGTAAATAACCCGGTATTTGTAAAGTGCAAACTAATCACCCCTAAGGGTCTCAAGGCACTGGGGGCCATCAGAGAGATTAAGCGAGTTATTTCCCAGAGTCACAGGGTGCTGGGCTGAGCTGCCGCCAATGCAGGAAGTCAAACCGTGAGCCCTGTGCTCGGAGTCAGTCACCATGGCCGCTGCGCCACACCTCTCTCTTACAAGGGTAGTGCCTGAGTGATTCGATGAGTACATATGTAGTGACTGGTTAATTGAATGAGTGAATGTGTAGTGCCTCAGTGATCGGATACATACAAGGGTAGTGCCTGAGTAATTGGATGAGTGCCTGGGTGATTGTGAGAGTGCATGGGTAGTCCCTTAGTGAACGGATGAGTGCATTGGTGTTGCCTGAGTTAATGGATGAGTGCATGGGCAGTGCGTGAGTGAATAGATGAGTGCAAGGGTATTGTCTGGGCCACTGGATGAGTACATTGGTACTGCCTAGGTGATTGGATGAATGCATGGGTAGTGTTTGGTTGATTGCATGAGTGCATGGGTAGTGCCTGAGTGAATGGATGAGTGCAAAGGTAGTGACTGGGTGAGTGGACTACAGCATAGCTAGTGCCTGGGGGATCATATGAGTGCATGGGTAGAGCCTGCGTCTCAGGATGAGTGCATGGGTAGTGCCTGGATTATTGCATCAGTGCACTGGTAATGCCTGAGTGAATAGATGAGGGAAGGGTAGTGCCTGGGTAATTGGATGAGTGCATGGGCCATGAATGAGTCATTAGATGAGTGCAAGGGTTTTGAATGGGTGATTGGATGAGTGCTTGGGAAGGGCCTGGATGAATGGATGACTGAAAGGATAATGAAAGTGTAATGGCTGGGTCATTGTATGTGTGTATGGGTTGTGCTTGGTTGATTGCATGGGTAGTGCCTGAGTGAATAGATGAGTGCATGGATATTGCCTGGGTGACTGAATGAGTGCATGGGTAGTGTCTGAGTAAATGGAATCAGCAAGGTTAGTACCTGAGTAATTGAATGATTACATAGGTAGTGACTGGGTAATTGTATGAGTGCACAGGTAGTGTCTCGGTGAATGGATGAGTACAAGAGTTGTGCATGGGTAATTGGATGAGCAAAATAGTACTGCCTGGGTGATTGTATGAGTGCATGGGTAGTGGCTGAGTAAATAGATGAATGCATGGGTAGTTCCTAAGTAAATGGATCAGTGCAGGGATCCTGATTCAGTTAATAGATGAGTGCAAGGGAAGCGTCTGGGTCACTGGATAAATACATATGTACTGCCTAGGTGATTGGATGAGTGCATGGGTGGTGTCTGGTTGATTGAATGAGTACATGGGCAGTGCCTGAGTGAATGGATGAGTGCAAGGCTAGTGACTGTGTGATTGGATGACAGCATAGGTAGTGCCTGAGTAATTGGATGCATGCATGGGTAGTGCCTAGGTGATTCAATGAGTGTAAGGTTAGTGCCTAGGTGATTGTATGAGTGCATGGGTCATGCCTGAGGGAATGGATGAGTGGAAGGGTAGGGCCTGGTTGATTGGATAACAGTATAGGCAGTGCTTGGGTGATTGGAGGAGTGCACGTTTAGTGCCTGGTTTATTGGATGAGTGCATGGGTAGTGCTTGGGTGATTGGATGAGTGCATGGGTAGTGCCTGGGTGATTAGATGACAGCATAGGTAGTGCCTGGGCAATTGGATGTGTGCATGTGTAGTGCCTGGGTGATTGGGTGAGTGCATGGGTAGTGTCTGAGTGAATGGATGACTGCAAGGGTAGTACCTGAGTGATTGGATGATTATATAGGTAGTGACTGGGTAATTGGATGAGAGAATGGGTAGTGCCTTGGTAAATGGATGAGTACAAGGGTAAATAAACCGGTATATGTAAAGTGCAAACTAATCACCCCTAAGGGTCTCAAGGCACTGGGGGCCATCAGAGAGATTAAGTGAGTTATTTCCCAGAGTCACAGGGACCTGGGCTGAGCTGCCGCCAATGCAGGAAGTCAAACCGTGAGCCCTGTGCTCCGGAGTCAGTCACCATTACCGCTGCGCCACACCTCTCCCTTACAAGGTTAGTGCCTGAGTGATTCGATGAGTACATATGTAGTGACTGGTTAATTGAATGAGTGAATGTGTAATGCCTCAGTGATCGGATACATACAAGGGTAGTGCCTGAGTAATTGGATGAGTGCCTGGGTGATTGTGAGAGGGCATGGGTAGTCCCTTAGTGAACGGATGAGTGCATTGGTGTTGCCTGAGTTAATGGGTGAGTGCATGGGCAGTGCGTGAGTGAATAGATGAGTGCAAGGGTATTGTCTGGGCCACTGGATGAGTACATTGGTACTGCCTAGGTGATTGGATGAATGCATGGGTAGTGTTTGGTTGATTGCATGAGTGCATGGGTAGTGCCTGAGTGAATGGATGAGTGCAAAGGTAGTGACTGGGTGAGTGGACTACAGCATAGCTAGTGCCTGGGGGATCATATGAGTGCATGGGTAGAGCCTGCGTCTCAGGATGAGTGCATGGGTAGTGCCTGGATTATTGCATCAGTGCACTGGTAATGCCTGAGTGAATAGATGAGGGAAGGGTAGTGCCTGGGTAATTGGATGAGTGCATGGGCCATGAATGAGTCATTAGATGAGTGCAAGGGTTTTGAATGGGTGATTGGATGAGTGCTTGGGAAGGGCCTGGATGAATGGATGACTGAAAGGATAATGAAAGGGTAATGGCTGGGTCATTGTATGTGTGTATGGGTTGTGCTTGGTTGATTGCATGGGTAGTGCCTGAGTGAATAGATGAGTGCATGGATATTGCCTGGGTGACTGAATGAGTGCATGGGTAGTGTCTGAGTAATGGAATCAGCAAGGTTAGTACCTGAGTAATTGAATGATTACATAGGTAGTGACTGGGTAATTGTATGAGTGCACAGGTAGTGTCTCGGTGAATGGATGAGTACAAGAGTTGTGCATGGGTAATTGGATGAGCAAAATAGTACTGCCTGTGTGATTGTATGAGTGCATGGGTAGTGGCTGAGTAAATAGATGAATGCATGGGTAGTTCCTAAGTAAATGGATCAGTGCAGGGATCCTGATTCAGTTAATAGATGAGTGGAAGGGAAACGTCTGGGTCACTGGATAAATACATATGTACTGCCTAGGTGATTGGATGAGTGCATGGGTGGTGTCTGGTTGATTGAATGAGTACATGGGCAGTGCCTGAGTGAATGGATGAGTGCAAGGCTAGTGACTGTGTGATTGGAGGACAGCATAGGTAGTGCCTGAGTAATTGGATGCATGCATGGGTAGTGCCTAGGTGATTCAATGAGTGTAAGGTTAGTGCCTAGGTGATTGTATGAGTGCATGGGTCATGCCTGAGGGAATGGATGAGTGGAAGGGTAGGGCCTGGTTGATTGGATAACAGTATAGGCAGTGCTTGGGTGATTGGAGGAGTGCACGTTTAGTGCCTGGTTTATTGGATGAGTGCATGGGTAGTGCTTGGGTGATTGGATGAGTGCATGGGTAGTGCCTGGGTGATTAGATGACAGCATAGGTAGTGCCTGGGCAATTGGATGTGTGCATATGTAGTGCCTGGGTGATTGGGTGAGTGCATGGGTAGTGTCTGAGTGAATGGATGACTGCAAGGGTAGTACCTGAGTGATTGGATGATTATATAGGTAGTGACTGGGTAATTGGATGAGAGAATGGGTAGTGCCTTGGTAAATGGATGAGTACAAGGGTAAATAAACCGGTATATGTAAAGTGCAAACTAATCACCCCTAAGGGTCTCAAGGCACTGGGGGCCATCAGAGAGATTAAGTGAGTTATTTCCCAGAGTCACAGGGACCTGGGCTGAGCTGCCGCCAATGCAGGAAGTCAAACCGTGAGCCCTGTGCTCGGAGTCAGTCACCATTACCGCTGCGCCACACCTCTCCCTTACAAGGTTAGTGCCTGAGTGATTCGATGAGTACATATGTAGTGACTGGTTAATTGAATGAGTGAATGTGTAATGCCTCAGTGATCGGATACATACAAGGGTAGTGCCTGAGTAATTGGATGAGTGCCTGGGTGATTGTGAGAGGGCATGGGTAGTCCCTTAGTGAACGGATGAGTGCATTGGTGTTGCCTGAGTTAATGGATGAGTGCATGGGCAGTGCGTGAGTGAATAGATGAGTGCAAGGGTATTGTCTGGGCCACTGGATGAGTACATTGGTACTGCCTAGGTGATTGGATGAATGCATGGGTAGTGTTTGGTTGACTGCATGAGTGCATGGGTAGTGCCTGAGTGAATGGATGAGTGCAAAGGTAGTGACTGGGTGAGTGGACTACAGCATAGCTAGTGCCTGGGGGATCATATGAGTGTTTGGGTAGAGCCTGCGTCTCAGGATGAGTGCATGGGTAGTGCCTGGATTATTGCATCAGTGCACTGGTAATGCCTGAGTGAATAGATGAGGGAAGGGTAGTGCCTGGGTAATTGGATGAGTGCATGGACCATGAATGAGTCATTAGATGAGTGCAAGGGTTTTGAATGGGTGATTGGATGAGTGCTTGGGAAGGGCCTGGATGAATGGATGACTGAAAGGATAATGAAAGGGTAATGGCTGGGTCATTGTATGTGTGTATGGGTTGTGCTTGGTTGATTGCATGGGTAGTGCCTGAGTGAATAGATGAGTGCATGGATATTGCCTGGGTGACTGAATGAGTGCATGGGTAGTGTCTGAGTAAATGGAATCTGCAAGGTTAGTACCTGAGTAATTGAATGATTACATAGGTAGTGACTGGGTAATTTTATGAGTGCACGGGTAGTGTCTCGGTGAATGGATGAGTACAAGGGTTGTGCATGGGTAATTGGATGAGCAAAATAGTACTGCCTGGGTGATTGTATGAGTGCATGCGTAGTGGCTGAGTAAATAGATGAATGCATGGGTAGTTCCTAAGTAAATGGATCAGTGTAGTGATCCTGATTCAGTTAATAGATGAGTGCAAGGGAAGCGTCTGGGTCACTGGATGAATACATATGTACTGCCTAGGTGATTGGATGAGTGCATGGGTGGTGTCTGGTTGATTGAATGAGTACATGGGCAGTGCCTGAGTAAATGGATGTGTGCAAGGCTAGTGACTGTGTGATTGGATGACAGCATAGGTAGTGCCTGAGTAATTGGATGCATGCATGGGTAGTGCCTAGGTGATTCAATGAGTGTAAGGTTAGTGCCTAGGTGATTGTATGAGTGCATGGGTAGTGCCTGAGTGATTGGATGAGTGCCTGGATAGTGCCTGAATTAATGGATGATTGCAAGGGTAATGCCCGGGTAAGTGCATGTGTGTATGTGTAGTATCTGGCAGAGTGCATGGGTAGTGCTCAAGAAAATGGATGAGTGCAAGGGTATTGACTGGGTGATTGGATGACAGCATAGGTAGTGCCTGGGTGATTATATAGTGCATGGTTAGTGCATGGGTGACTGGATTCGATCATGGGTAGTACCTGGATGATTGCATGAGTGCACTGGTAATGCCTGAGTGAAAAGATGAGTTGAAGGGTAGTGCCTGGGTAATTGGATGAGTGCACGGGTAGTGCCCTAATTATTGGATTAGTGCATGGATAGTGATTGGAAAAGTGCAACAGTAGTGCCTGTGTGATTGGATGAATGCATTGGAAGTGTATGAGTGAATGGATGAGTGCAAGGGTAGTGCATGGATGATTGGATGAGTGCCTGGATAGTGCCTGAATGAATGAATGAATGCAAGGGTAATGCCTGGGTGAGTGCATGTGTGTATGGTTAGTACCTGGTTGATTGCTTGAGTATGTGGGTAGTGCCTGAGTGAATGGATGAGTGCAAGGGTAGTGACTGGGTGATTGGATGATCACACATAGGTAATTCCTGGGTGATTATATAAGTGCATGGGTTGTGCCTGGGTGACAGGATGAGTGCCTGGGTAGTGCCTGAATTATTACATGAGTGTACTTGTAATGCATGAGTGAAAAGATGAGTGAAAGGTTAGTGCCTGGGTAAGTCGATGAGTGCATGTGTAGTGCCTCGGTTATTGGATGAGTGCATGGGTAGTGACTGAGTGATTGGATGAGTCCATAGGTAGTGCCTGGGTGATTGGATGTGTGCCTGTGTAGTGCCCGAATGAATGGATGATTGCAAGGTTAATGCCTGGTTGATTGCAAGTGTGTATTGGTAGTGCCTTATTGATTGCATGAGTGATTGGGTAGTGCCTGAGTGAATGGATAAGTACAAGTGTAGTGCCTGGGTGATTGGATGACAGCATAGGTAGTGTCTGGGCAATTGGATGAGTGCACGGGTAGTGCCTTGTTCATTGGATCAGTGCATGGGTAGTGCCTGGGTGATTGGAGGAGTTCATGAGTAGTATCTGGGTGAATAGATGACTGCAAGGATATTGCCTGAGTGATTGTATGATTACATAGGTAATGAAATGGTTATTGGATGAGTGCATGGGTAGTGCCAGAGTGATTGGAAGAGTGCAAGGGCAGTGCCTGGGTGATTCAATGAGTGCAAATGTAGTGCCTGGGTGATTAGATGAGTGCATGGGTAGTGCCTGATGGATTGGATGAGTGCCTGGGTAGTGTCTGAATGAATAGATGATTGCAAGGGTAATTCCTGGGTGAGAGCATGTGTGTGTGTGTGGGTAGTACATGGTTGATTGCATGAGTGCATGGGGAGTGCCTGAGTGAATGGATGAGTGCAAAGGTAGTGACTGGGTGAGTGGACTACGGCATAGCTAGCGCCTGGGGGATCGTATGAGTGCATGGGTAGAACCTGCATCTCAGGATGAGTGCATGGGTAGTGCCTGGATTATTGCATCAGTGCACTGGTAATGCCTGAGTGAATAGATGAGGGAAGGGTAGTGCCTGGGTAATTGGATGAGTGCATGGGCCATGAATGAGTCATTAGATGATTGCAATGGTAGTGCCTGGGTGATTCAATTAGTGCTTGGGAAGGGCCTGAATGAATGGATGACTGAAAGGGTAATGAAAAGGTACTGCCTGGGTCATTGCATGTGTGTATGGGTTGTGCTTGGTTGATTGCATGAGTTGAGTGAATGGGTAGTGCCTGAGTAAATGGATGAGTGCAAGGGTAGTGCTGGGTGATTGGATGACAGTGTAGGTTGTGCCTGGGCGATTGGATGAGTGTACGGGAAGGGCCTGGTTGATTGAATGAGTGCATGGGTAGTGCCTGGGTGATTGGCTGAGTGCATGGGTAGAGCTTGGTGGATTGGATGAGTGCATATGTAGTGCCTGGGTGATTTAATGAGTGCATGGGTAGTATCTGAGAGAATGGATGACTACAAGGGTAGTGCCTGAGTGATTGGATGATTGCAGAGGTAGTGACTGTGTAATTGGATGAGTGCATAGGTAGTGCCTCAGTGAATGGATGAGTACAAGTGTAGTTCCTGGGTAATTGGATGAGTGCTTTGGCAGTGCCTGGGTGATTGTATGAGTGCATGGGTAGTACCTGAGTGAATGGATGAGTGCGTGGATAGAGCGTGAGTGAATAGATGAGTGCAAGGGTAGTGTCTGGGTCACTGGATGAGTACATGGGTACTGCCTGGGTGATTGGGAGAGTGCATGGGTAGTGTCTGAGTGAAAGGATGACTGCAAGGATATTGCCTGAGTTATTGTATGCTTACAAAGGTAGTGACATGGTTATGGTTGAGTGCATGGGTAGTGCCAGAGTGATTGGATGAGTGCAAGGGTAGTGCCTGGGTGATTCAATGAGTACAAGTGTAGTGCCTGGGT
Source organism: Calotriton arnoldi (assembly GCA_963921515.1). Classification (NCBI taxonomy): domain Eukaryota; kingdom Metazoa; phylum Chordata; class Amphibia; order Caudata; family Salamandridae; genus Calotriton; species Calotriton arnoldi. The sequence goes on along the minus strand of CAWUFW010014221.1, from coordinate 80,049 downwards.
GATTAGATGAGTGCATGGGTAGTCCTTGAGTGATTGGATGAGTGCCTGGATAGTGTCTGAATGAATAGATGATTGCAAGGGTAATGCCTGGGTGAGAGCATGTGTGTGTGGGTAGTACATGGTTGATTGCATGAGTGCATGGGGATTGCCCGAGTGAATGGATTAGTGCAAAGGTAGTGACTGGGTGAGTGGATTACAGCATAGGTAGTGCCTGGGGGATAATATGAGTGCATGGGTAGAGCCTGTGTGACTGAATGAGTGCATGGGTAGTGCCTGGATGATTGCATCAGTGCACTGGTAATGCCTGAGTGAATAGATGAGGGAAGGGTAGTGCCTGGGTAATTGGATGAGTGCATGGGTCATGACTGAATCATTGGATGATTACAATGGTAGTGCCTGGGTGATTCGATTAGTGCTTGAGAAGGGCCTGAATGAATGAATGACTGAAAGGGTAATGAAAAGGTACTGCCTGGGTCATTGCATGTGTGTATGGGTTGTGCTTGGTTGATTGCATGAGTTGAGTGCATGGGTAGTGCCTGAGTAAATGGATGAGTGCAAGGGTAGTTCTGGGTGATTGGATGACAGTGTAGGTTGTACCTGGGCGATTGGATGAGTGTACGGGAAGGGCCTGGTTGATTGAATGAGTGCATGGGTAGTGCCTGGGTGATTGGCTGAGTGCATGGGTAGAGCTTGGTGAATTGGATGAGTGCATATGTAGTGCCTGGGTGATTTAATGAGTGCTTTGGTAGTGCCTCAGTGAATGGATGAGCTCATGGGTAGTACCTGAGTGAATGGATGAGTGCGTGGATAGAGCGTGAGTGAATAGATGAGTGCAAGGGTTGTGTCTGGGTCACTGGATGAGTACATGGGTACTGCCTGGGTGATTGGGAGAGTGCATGGGTAGTGTCTGAGTGAATGGATGAGTGTTTGGGACTGCCTGGCTGATTGACTGAGTGCATGGGAAGTGCCTGGATGATTGCATGAGTGCATTGTTAATACCTGAGTAAATAGATGAGTTGAAGGGTAATGCCTGGGGTAATGGATGAATGCATGGGTAGTGCATGGGGTATTGGATGAGTGCATGGGTACTGCATGAATGATTGGATGAGTGGAAGGGTAGGGCCTGCGTGTTTCAATGAGTGCAACTGTAGTGACTGGGTGATTGGATGACAGCATAGGTAGTGCCTGGGCAATGGTATGAGTGCATAGGTAGTGCCTGGTTATCTGGATGGGTGCATGGGTAGTATGTGAGTGAAAGGATGACTACAGTGGTAGTTCCTAGGTGATTCAATGAGTGCAAGGCTAGTGCCTGGGTGATTGCATGAGAGCCTAGGTAGTGCTTGAGTGAATGGATGACTGCAAGGGTAGTGCATGAGTGATTCAATGAGTGCATGGATAGTGCCTGGTTGATTGGAGGAGTTCATCGGTAGTGTCTGTGAGATTGGATAAGTGCATGGGTAGTGCCTGGTTGACTTGATGAGTGCATGGGTAGTGGATGGGTGATTGCATGGCTAGTGCCTGGGTGAATGGAAAACTGCAGGGGTAGTGCCTGAGTGATTGCATATTTATATGGGTAGTTCCTGGCTGATTCCATGAGTGCGTGGGTAGTGCCTGAGTAAATAGATGAATGCAAAGGAAGTGCCTGGGTAATTGGATGATAGCATAGGTAGTGGCTGGGTGATTAGATGACAGCATGGGTAGTGCTTGAGTGATTAGATGAGTGCATGGGTAGTGCCTGAGTGATTGGGTGAGAGCATGGGTAGTGCCTCAGTGAATGGATAACTGCAAGGGTAGTGCCCAGGTGATTTGAAGAGTGCATGGGTAGAGCCTTGTTGAATGGATGAGTACATGGGCACTGCCTGGTTGATTGGATGAGTGTATGGGTAGTGTCTGGTTTATTGCATGAGTAGGGCCTGAGTGAACAGATGAGTGCATGGGTACTGCCTTCGTGATTGAATGAGTGCATGGTTAGTACCTGGATGATTGAATGAGTGCATGGGTATTGCCTGAGTGATTGGATGAGTACCTGGGTAGTGCCTGAATAAATGGATGACTGCAGGGGTAATGCCCTGGATTTTATGGGTGTATGGTTAGTACCTGGTTGATTGCATAAGTGCATGGGTCATGCCTGAGTGAATGGATGAGTGCAAGGTTAGGGCCTGGGTGATTGAATGAACGCATAGGTAGTGCCTGGGTGATTGGATGAGTGGCACGGGTAGTGCCTCATTGATTGGATGAGTGCATATGTAATGGCTGGGTGATTGGATGAGTGAATTGGGAGTGTTTGAGTGAATGGATGTCTGCAATGTATTGCCTGAGTGAATGAATGTGTACATAGGTAGTGACTGGGTAATTGGATGAGTTCATGGGTAGTGCCTCGGTGAATGAATTAGTACAATGGTAGTGTCTGTGTCACTGGATGAGTACATGGGTACTGCCTGAGTATATGGACGAGTGCATGGGTAGTGCCTAAGCCGGGAAACCTTTGGGTAGCTGTGTGCCTTACAAGATTAAATTAACATAACATAACATAGCATGGATGAGTGCATGGGCAGTGTGCAAGTTAATAGATGAGTGAAAGGGTAGTGTCTGGGTCACTGGATGAGTACATGGGTACTGCCTGGGTGATTGGATGTGTGCATGGTAGAGTCTAGTTGATTGGATGAGTGCAAGGGTAGTGCCTGGGTGATTGGACGAGTCCCTGTGCAGTGCCTGAATGAATGGATGACTGCAAGGGTAATGCCTGGGTGATTGCATTTGGTATGCGTAGTGTCTGGTTGATTGCATGAGTGATTGGGTAGTCCCTGAGTGAATCAATGAATGCAAAGGAAGCACCTGGATGACTGGATTACATCATAGATAGTGCGTTGGAAATTGGATGAGTGCACGGTAAGTGCCTGGGTGATGAGTGTATGTGTAGCGTTTGAGTGAATGGACGACTCCAAGGGTAATGCCTGAGTGATTATATGATTACATAGGTAGTGACTGGGTAATTGGATGAGTGCATAGGAAGTTCCTCAGTGAATGGATGAGTACAAGGGTAGTTACTGGGTAATTGAATGAGTATGTGGGTAGTACGTGGGTGATTGTGTGAGTGCATGGGATGCACCTGAGTGAATGAATGAGTGCATGGGTAGTACCTGAGTGAATGGATGAGTGCATGAGTAGTATATGAGTGAATAGATGAGTGCAAGGGTAGTGTCTGTGTCACTGGATGAGTGCACGGGTAATTCCTGAGTGAATAGATGAGTTGAAGGGTAGTGCCTGGGTGATTGGATTAATGCATGTTTAGTGCATGGGTGATTGGCTGAGTGCATGAGTACTTTTTGGTGATTGGATGAGTGTCTGGGTAGTGCCTGAATGAATGGATGACTGCAAGGGTAATGCCTGGGCGACTGCATGTGTGTTTGGGTAGTGCCTGGTTGATTGCATGAGTGCATTGGTAGTGCCTGAGTGAATGGATGAGTGCAAGGGTAGTGCCTGGGTGAGTGGATGAGTGTATGGGTAGTGTCTGGTTTATTGCATGAGTAGGGCCTGAGTGAACAGATGAGTGCATGGGTACTGCCTTCGTGATTGAATGAGTGCATGGTTAGTACCTGGATGATTGAATGAGTGCATGGGTATTGCCTGAGTGATTGGATGAGTACCTGGGTAGTGCCTGAATAAATGGATGACTGCAGGGGTAATGCCCTGGATTTTATGGGTGTATGGTTAGTACCTGGTTGATTGCATAAGTGCATGGGTCATGCCTGAGTGAATGGATGAGTGCAAGGTTAGGGCCTGGGTGATTGAATGAACGCATAGGTAGTGCCTGGGTGATTGGATGAGTGCACGGGTAGTGCCTCATTGATTGGATGAGTGCATATGTAATGGCTGGGTGATTGGATGAGTGAATTGGGAGTGTTTGAGTGAATGGATGTCTGCAATGTATTGCCTGAGTGAATGAATGTGTACATAGGTAGTGACTGGGTAATTGGATGAGTTCATGGGTAGTGCCTCGGTGAATGAATTAGTACAATGGTAGTGTCTGTGTCACTGGATGAGTACATGGGTACTGCCTGAGTATATGGACGAGTGCATGGGTAGTGCCTAAGCCGGGAAACCTTTGGGTAGCTGTGTGCCTTACAAGATTAAATTAACATAACATAACATAGCATGGATGAGTGCATGGGCAGTGTGCAAGTTAATAGATGAGTGAAAGGGTAGTGTCTGGGTCACTGGATGAGTACATGGGTACTGCCTGGGTGATTGGATGTGTGCATGGTAGAGTCTAGTTGATTGGATGAGTGCAAGGGTAGTGCCTGGGTGATTGGACGAGTCCCTGTGCAGTGCCTGAATGAATGGATGACTGCAAGGGTAATGCCTGGGTGATTGCATTTGGTATGCGTAGTGTCTGGTTGATTGCATGAGTGATTGGGTAGTCCCTGAGTGAATCAATGAATGCAAAGGAAGCACCTGGATGACTGGATTACATCATAGATAGTGCGTTGGAAATTGGATGAGTGCACGGTAAGTGCCTGGGTGATGAGTGTATGTGTAGCGTTTGAGTGAATGGACGACTCCAAGGGTAATGCCTGAGTGATTATATGATTACATAGGTAGTGACTGGGTAATTGGATGAGTGCATAGGAAGTTCCTCAGTGAATGGATGAGTACAAGGGTAGTTACTGGGTAATTGAATGAGTATGTGGGTAGTACGTGGGTGATTGTGTGAGTGCATGGGATGCACCTGAGTGAATGAATGAGTGCATGGGTAGTACCTGAGTGAATGGATGAGTGCATGAGTAGTATATGAGTGAATAGATGAGTGCAAGGGTAGTGTCTGTGTCACTGGATGAGTGCACGGGTAATTCCTGAGTGAATAGATGAGTTGAAGGGTAGTGCCTGGGTGATTGGATTAATGCATGTTTAGTGCATGGGTGATTGGCTGAGTGCATGAGTACTTTTTGGTGATTGGATGAGTGTCTGGGTAGTGCCTGAATGAATGGATGACTGCAAGGGTAATGCCTGGGCGACTGCATGTGTGTTTGGGTAGTGCCTGGTTGATTGCATGAGTGCATTGGTAGTGCCTGAGTGAATGGATGAGTGCAAGGGTAGTGCCTGGGTGAGTGGATGAGTGTATGGGTAGTGTCTGGTTTATTGCATGAGTAGGGCCTGAGTGAACAGATGAGTGCATGGGTACTGCCTTCGTGATTGAATGAGTGCATGGTTAGTACCTGGATGATTGAATGAGTGCATGGGTATTGCCTGAGTGATTGGATGAGTACCTGGGTAGTGCCTGAATAAATGGATGACTGCAGGGGTAATGCCCTGGATTTTATGGGTGTATGGTTAGTACCTGGTTGATTGCATAAGTGCATGGGTCATGCCTGAGTGAATGGATGAGTGCAAGGTTAGGGCCTGGGTGATTGAATGAACGCATAGGTAGTGCCTGGGTGATTGGATGAGTGCACGGGTAGTGCCTCATTGATTGGATGAGTGCATATGTAATGGCTGGGTGATTGGATGAGTGAATTGGGAGTGTTTGAGTGAATGGATGTCTGCAATGTATTGCCTGAGTGAATGAATGTGTACATAGGTAGTGACTGGGTAATTGGATGAGTTCATGGGTAGTGCCTCGGTGAATGAATTAGTACAATGGTAGTGTCTGTGTCACTGGATGAGTACATGGGTACTGCCTGAGTATATGGACGAGTGCATGGGTAGTGCCTAAGCCGGGAAACCTTTGGGTAGCTGTGTGCCTTACAAGATTAAATTAACATAACATAACATAGCATGGATGAGTGCATGGGCAGTGTGCAAGTTAATAGATGAGTGAAAGGGTAGTGTCTGGGTCACTGGATGAGTACATGGGTACTGCCTGGGTGATTGGATGTGTGCATGGTAGAGTCTAGTTGATTGGATGAGTGCAAGGGTAGTGCCTGGGTGATTGGACGAGTCCCTGTGCAGTGCCTGAATAAATGGATGACTGCAAGGGTAATGCCTGGGTGATTGCATTTGGTATGCGTAGTGTCTGGTTGATTGCATGAGTGATTGGGTAGTCCCTGAGTGAATCAATGAATGCAAAGGAAGCACCTGGATGACTGGATTACATCATAGATAGTGCGTTGGAAATTGGATGAGTGCACGGTAAGTGCCTGGGTGATGAGTGTATGTGTAGCGTTTGAGTGAATGGACGACTCCAAGGGTAATGCCTGAGTGATTATATGATTACATAGGTAGTGACTGGGTAATTGGATGAGTGCATAGGAAGTTCCTCAGTGAATGGATGAGTACAAGGGTAGTTACTGGGTAATTGAATGAGTATGTGGGTAGTACGTGGGTGATTGTGTGAGTGCATGGGATGCACCTGAGTGAATGAATGAGTGCATGGGTAGTACCTGAGTGAATGGATGAGTGCATGAGTAGTATATGAGTGAATAGGATGAGTGCAAGGGTAGTGTCTGTGTCACTGGATGAGTGCACGGGTAATTCCTGAGTGAATAGATGAGTTGAAGGGTAGTGCCTGGGTGATTGGATTAATGCATGTTTAGTGCATGGGTGATTGGCTGAGTGCATGAGTACTTTTTGGTGATTGGATGAGTGTCTGGGTAGTGCCTGAATGAATGGATGACTGCAAGGGTAATGCCTGGGCGACTGCATGTGTGTTTGGGTAGTGCCTGGTTGATTGCATGAGTGCATTGGTAGTGCCTGAGTGAATGGATGAGTGCAAGGGTAGTGCCTGGGTGAGTGGATGACAGCATAGGTAGTCCCTGGGCAATTGGATGAGTGCATGGGTAGTGCCTGGTTGATAGGATGAGTGCATGGGTAGTGCCTGTGTAATTGGATGAGTACATGGGTAGTGCCTGGGTGATTGGTTGAGTGCCTGTGTAGTGCCTGGGTGATTGGATGAGTGCATTGGTGGTGTCTGAATGAATGGATGACTGCAAGGGTATTGCCTGAGTGATTGGATGAGTACATATATAGTGAGTGGGTAATTGGATGAGTGCATGGGTAGTGCCTCAGTGAATGAAGGAGTACATGTGTAGTGCGTGAGTGAATAGATGAGTGCAAGTGTAGTGGCTGGGTCATTAGATGAGTACATGGGTACTACCTGGATGATTGGGAGAGTGCATGGGTAGTGTCTGGTTAATTGCATGAGTGCATGGGTAATGCATGAATGAACAGATGAGTGTGTGGGTACTGCCTGGGTGATTGAATGAGTACATGGGTAGTACCTGAGTAAATAGATGAGTGGAAGGGTAGTGCTTGGGTGCTTTTATTAGTGCATGAGTTGTGCATGGGTTATTTGATGAGAGCATGGATAGTGCCTGAGCAATTGGATGAGTGCAAGGTTTGTGCCTTGGTGATTCAAGGAGTGCAAGGATAGTGTTTGGGTGATTGGATGAGTGCCTGCGTATTGCCTGAATGAATGGATGATTGCAAGGGTAATGCATGGGTGACTGCATGTGTGTTGCGGTAGAACCTGGTTGATTGCATGAGTGGATGGGTAGCACCTGAGTTACTGGATGACTGCATGGGTAGTACGTGACTGAATTGATGACTGCAATGGTAGTGCCTGGTTGATTCGATAAGTGCATGGGTAGTGCCTGGGTGATTTGATGAGTGCATGGGTAGTGCCTTGTAGTGTAGCTCCTATTTCCCTAATAGGCTCTGCGCATTGGAATAATATATCCTATAGGTTTGACATAGGACTAAGGTCAGTATGTCCCTATCAAGTATATTAAACTTAATTACTTGTGCCAGCTAGCTCAGAGGCCACTAGAAACTCCTTGACAACAAGAAGGGAGTAGATTCTGGCAGCTGCAAAACATGACCAATATGTTTCCCTTTAGAATCAGAACGTGTCCCAGAGTCGTGGAAACACTAGATAACTATTTCACTCAGCTCAATCGTGCATGCTTAGTTTTCCTCAGAGTTACACAGAAATAATAGACGGGCGTTTTCAATAAAAGATTTATTGAACAGTCTTGTTTCTGGTGTAAGTATAATGTGCTGTTACGATCACAAGACAGTATGCGAGATAAATAATGTACAGGGTGAGCAGTAGAAATAAATAATACTGCGATAGCATTATCTTTTAGTATAAATGCTGTTACATAAATAACACAGACTAAAAATGCGAGTACTCATACGATGCAGTGCTCAGCTAGTTCTACCCCAATGTACCTAACCTAACCTAGGTGTAGGACAGAGGTATGAAGTAGGTGAAGTATTCCTTACTATGGTATACTAAGAGTATGTTAAGTCTAGTATGCCTAGTATGCCAAGAGTCCCTCTAGGTTCTTAGTCAGCTCCATACCTGAAGAATGAGAGAGGTTGGAATCTCTTTGCCAGACTCGAACTCCAACACCCCGCAAGGGAAGTCAGATCACTGGAAGCTGGAAGCTGGGCTCTCTGCGTGCAGGGAATGGCAGCGTCTTCTCAGTGCGTCAGGCCGGGATACGGGCTCCTCTGAAGTCGAGGTCTCCTCTGGTTTACAGGGGCTAGGGAAGGTATATTTATACCTGAGAGTACCTTAGGAATGTTAGCATTGACGTGAATTGGACAGCGAAAGACGTCATGAATGAACCCCTAAGGAATAATGGTTCATGCATAATAGATGAGGCCTTGAAGAAATCAATAGTCCTGGGCTAGGGAAACTCCCGCAGCCTAAGGGTCTGTTCTTCATGAACTCGTTGTAGACGTTAGGGTGGACGGATGTCAGAGACCATGCCTGTATTTGGAGTGCACGGTTTAATGCCTAAATGAGGCCTGGGATTCTATGCCTATATAAGGGCAGGCGAATTGTGCCTATATAAGGACATGATATTGAAAAGCCCGTTATGGACACCCTAAGAGGAATACAACACCCACTCCACTTTCGTGTATACGATAATACATAAATGCTAAACATTTAAAATGCTAAACATAAAAATGGAGTACCGCATATTTCTAAAATATTTCATAAAACCATTTAAAAAGGCATTTTTAAAAAAAACATATTAGAATGCAAAAAAGGTACTGTACATTCGAAGCATTGCTTATTATTTCAGGCATAAAATTCGAAAATAAATGCAATTGGAATGAAATAAGCAGTAATATTTACATGTGACAGAAAATGATTTATAAGTTGTTTGAAAAAACCAAAGTCATTTTCTTGTCATGAAAATTAAATGAACTGTTTTTTAGACACATAAGATGACTAAATGTCTTTGAAAGGACCGCTAAGTCTGTACTATAAGGCTAGTTCTACTTTAAGCAGATTGAAGTTCCATTTTCCTTCGAAAAAATGGGAAAAAGTTCCAAGTTTTGAAAAAATGAAGGCCAAATTGTTGCTGTATTTCTGGAACACTGTATGCTGAATCAGAGTCAGTTTACGGGTCTGGTGTAAACATTAGATCATCTATTTCTATAGACAAAACATCATAAACTGTAGTTGGTGTGAGTTGGAACACCTCGTGAAGCAGGTTAATCGCACAGAGATGTGAAGCATTGCTTTCAATTGTCGCAATGTTCGCGTCCGTTGTTACCTGTGTGCCTGTAGTTCTTTCTCGTACCTCAGCAGCTGCCGGAAGCGTCTGTGAGATCTCAATGAATGCTGTCATCAGGATAGGAAGCCGCTGGGGACAACACATAGCATGGGCCGTTATCTGGTCCAGCAGAGTATCGACGTCCGTTGGCGCATCCGATGGAAATGTTAGACAGGTGTCCAACACGCATTCTACACCGCATAGCAGGCATCGTAGAACAGGTAAGATGCAATCTTGCCAGATTGGTCTAAAGGACAGGAACCATGTGGTATTAAGGTCCCGTAGACGATTTATGCCCAAAAGCTGTACTATTTGCTCACGGCACTTTCGTTCAAGGAGAGCTTTCTCCATGTCGCTCGGAGTGATGTCGGCGAATTGGCTGGCCATAGCGAAATAGCAGGAAGAGAAATAGAATTCCGGCAACAAGTGCTAGAATTAATGGTATGCCACCAAACACCGAATGTGCAAAGTTCGGGATGATTCCGAGTATTGCCTGGAAAGGTGCTAACAGACCCGAGCAGATGCCCTTAAATACATGTACAATTCCTGTTGTATCAGACATGTTGAAAATTCGTCCTATCATTTCCACGAAATGTATAGGGCAGTTTGTACGTATTAAAGTCTGTATCTCAGCCGAAGTCCTTGCAATTTGCAGATCATAGGTTTCTTTGGCCGAGGTCAAAGGCACTGTTTGTTGTAAAAGCATGGCTTTCATTCTGCTTAAAGTATCAAATCTTATAAAAGAGACGTTCAGCGAAGGCCATAGAGGCGACTCCCTGACTGTGTCTATTGGGGCAAACAATACTTGCATACAGCAAGTGACCCTGGAGTTGACCGTTACTAGATATGGGATACCTGGCAGCATGCCACAGCAACTCTGATCATTCAACATGAGGTAACTCCCATTAGAAAGTTGTCCGAATGCTGGATTAATCACAGCAGCTGGTGTACCCTGCTGATGGCAAGACAAATTTGCCACAGAACCATTACAAGCTCCGTGCAAGGAAATGTCCTGACATACAAGTGAACCGCTTAGTGCACGTTTACAGTTTTTACTGCTTAAAAACACTTCACGATCCCCGCTCCAACATCTATATGTATACGGTAAAGCCCAAGATGTCTTAATGTATTCCTTACCCAACCTTTCATATTTGCCTGCTTGCATTTGTCTGAGGCAATACTGAAACTGAAAAGTAGTCACAGGTAGTGTAATTTTGCCATGAATAAGCCATTCTGTAGCTGGTTTTTCTGCCACTGTGAATGGTAACTTTTCCAGTTTTTCAATGCTCAGCACTGTATACTTTGCTCCTCTTTGTGCCATTTCGATCTGTTTATCAGTTAGATTGTATTCTGCAAACAGAGCCGTTGTGTTGATGAAACGCCAAGGCACATAGCCCGCTCGCAATGATTGCAGCGTCCAGCATAATAACATAATAGAACGTAATTGAGATTGGCCTTGTTGTAACATCGCCAAATCTTGTTCTAGAATGTCGATAGCAGAGGATACAATGCCATCCAATGAATATATTCTGGAGGACAAAGTTGTTAACCCATTGTCGACCACAGAGAGTGTTTTCTCTAAATTAATACGATCAAGTTCACGTATTCGTTCTGCGGCCTCTATCTGTGATACCTTCCAAGCTTCATTATAAGCAGCATAAATACCGGCATATATGAAACGTTTTTGACGCGGTTTTCTTGGTCCAAGCAAGAAATCCCTAAGATCTGCGTCTTTTGCAAGTAAGGATAAGTGTTGTTTTACATCCTGTAGTGTAGATGTATGCAGCCAATCGAGGCATAATTTCCCTACACTGTATGTTGTTACTACCCCCGGATGTTGTCTTTGGACGTATCTTGGGTCTGGCCTATGAATGGTAAAGCCCTGAGTTTTATTCAGGAATCTTTCCTGACAGTTATTCGTGTCTGTGGGCCAGATCAACCATTTTTTCCAATCAGGATTAGATCTGTTGAGTTGTAGTATATATGTCTACTGTCACCACTGCCTGTGTTTCATTATTTTTTGCAGGAGTTGGTACAGAAGGTGTGTTCATCTCTTTGATCTTGGCTAATCCAAGACAAGATGTTTGTTGGATAGTTTCATTCAAAAACATTATTTGTTCAGGGATGATGCAGGCTCTAAATAAAGCTTCTATCCCCTGTACTTGCCATTCTTTAGTACCCCACAACGTTTTTGTGTCTATTGTGTCTTTCCAAAAGTCGAAACCCTGTCTAGACAGTTGGGTATTAAATATTGCAGAATAAATCTGTTTTGTATTTGTTAACATAATTTTCAGTCCTGTCTTGTTTACAATTTTATAGTAAAACATTTCTGGATCAGATGTATTGTAACCTGAAAAATATGGAAATTTACTGGCAAATGTTTTTGAACTACCTTTAGGTGGTGTAGGACAATGTTCCCATTGGTTAAACATAAACATATTTCTTGGATATGCAGATTTATGCAAATAATGATGACCATAGTGGTTATAACAATACAGTTGTTCATAGTCTGATGAACCCTCTAAATATTCATTTTTAGAAAATGCAGCAGATTTTTCTAGGTCAAACATAATGTCAGTCACAGTTTCAAAGTCCCAATCATCAGAATAGGTACTGGACGTGATTAGATCACTTAGTGAAATTTTAAACAAATGTGGAATGTTCAATTCTTCCGTCGGACCGAATATATCAAAATCTGTTTTGTCCCACACTATACCATCATGTATAGGAACAGCTGTGATGTTCACTGATGACAAGTCTCTTGCTTCACGATGGGAAGATTTGTGAGGTTTCAAAAGTACGTTTACGTCTTTTCCTTCAGTGTTCACATGGATGTATCTGCCACTTATAAGCACGCTTATAGTTGTTACCAAAGCTAGCCAGAGCAGGAAAATAAAAAGTCCAGATGTAATCCAGAGTTCAATCCATGGAGAAACCAAATAAATCTTTTTCAGAGAGTGAAGAAAGTCTTGTATTTGCTGCTTGAACTTCAATGACACTGGCGTCGTTTCAGGTTCACTCGGATCCTCTGAGAACGTATCAAAGTTAATGAAATAGCCAGAAGCAGTTCTGTCAATTGTTGGAATTGCATCAGGATTCGTAGAAATCACTGGAACCAGTTCATCACTTGTTACGTTGGTGTAGACAGGTGTATTTGGACGAACTGTTACTTGTTCTTCAAGAGGGATGATTTCCATAGCATTGTTGCATAGTCTTTCATCTGTTTCAGCTGAAGTCTCGATTGTTATCAGTCTTTCAGTATGAACCTCTTGGATAGTAGCGAGAGGAGTGCGTTTGCTACTAGGTCGGAGTCCACGAGGCCTACTATTTAGTATTGGCCACATGCTGTGGTTTGATGAGGTTGATGGACACAAATCTTTTCTCCTTTCTTCCAGCAAGGGGCGGCAGTAGTACTGTTCGTGTTCCTTGAACTGCTAGGACAGGTACTGGTTGTCTGTAAGAAGGTCCAAATTCCTTCTTGTCCGCAATTTTTTCTCTGACTAGATCCCCAACTTTTGGAATCCAGGCAGGCCTTGCTGGGACAGCCGGTTGATCCCCAGTGGTGGTTGGCTGTAGGAACACGTTGCTTTGTATGGTTCTTAATTTGTTTAAGTCCTGTAAAACAGCCAAACGATCTTTGATATCAAAGGGTTTATTTTCCACCACTGTGCCTACGTTTTCTAAGTCTGGTACCCACATTCTTGTCCCAAATAGGACCTCATATGGAGTGACCCCCTAGAGAACTTCTTGGCAGGTTGTTTAGTGCACGTTGAACTCCACTAAGGTGTTTGACCCACCCGTCACCCGAACCTAATACTCTAGCTGTTATAGACTGCTTTATGTCCCGGTTTTTCCTTTCCACAACCGAATTTCCCTCAGGATGGAATGGAGAGGAGTACCGCAATGCAACGCCCAGACTGGCCATGGCGTCTTTGTAAGCCCGAGAGCTAAACGCAGGACCCTGGTCAGAATGTAGCGTGCCTATTGCGTATATGCCGATAAAGACTCGCAAATCTTTTATAACAGTTCGAGCGTCAGCTGAGCGCTGAGGCCATAACCATAGGAACCTAGATTCAGTATTTGCGGGAATGCCTTTGTCCAGTAGGACGCAGGCGCGTAGATAGTCGAATGCTGTCTAACAGTGGTCTCTGTACTGGGCTGCCGCATTCGCAGCATGGTGTCTGGTGGCTCTTTCGCTGTAATGTATAGTCTAAGCAGTTGTTGATGAATATGTGAATTTCTGTATTCATCCCAGGCCACCAGTACATCTCTTTTAAAGTCAAGATAGTTTTAGAGATCCCTTGATGTGACAGACCCTCCCCCAAATGTGTTTCATAAATCAAGGCTGCTCTACGTTCCATGTTTGGTATTACCCTATCCCCCACTCCAGGGATTCGAGCAAAAGGAACGTTGTTCGCATCAATTACATAAGAGTACTTGAGTGGAAACTTTTTTGGTAACGCTGCACTGCTGCCTTTGCTTGATGCATTGACAGCCAACATTATCTCACCGTCTATTTTTGTTTTTGAACGAGTGATCGCAGCTACGGAAGCCGTTTGCACAGCCCCCTTTGCGGCTTCATCAGCCAATGAATTCCCTGCAACGTGAACGCCATCACGTTGATGACTCAGTGTGTGGATCACGTGAGCCTTTGGTAGTTCGTTTTTCAACTGAACTACTTGTTCCCAAAGCATTTTATGCTTTATTGTGCCACCTTTCGCATCTTTGAAACCATTTTCAAGCCAGTTTTGTATATATTCATTATACGACTGAACACAATAAAAGGAATCGCACACGATTAGTGTGGGGAATTCTCGATCTGTACTTTCAAGTGCCAGTTTGAATGCTTGTAGTTCAGCTCGCTGAGCTGTACAGTCTCATAGAGACTGTGTTTTTGTGACCATAGGTCTGAAGATGCCATTTCGCATGCGACCTTTAACGATAGCACACGCTGCACTGTAAGCTTGCTTACCCCCTATTGCGGGTTGTGCGGATCCGTCAGTGTAAATTATGAATTCGTACTGATCGAGAGGCAGAATTTCAGTAGGCAGGGGACATTCATGTTCATACTGCAGGAATGCTTGTGTTTTTAAATCTGGATCAAAAACATATTCAACATCTGTTGCAGCAAGAGAATTAACTCATTGTATCCATCTTGGATGCAATGCTTTAGCATTTGGAATGCTTGCTTTTGTAACCGCTTCTAAAGCAGGTACTGGTGTTACGATAATAATGCGTTTCCCTTGGGCTAAGGCTCTTTCTTTTGCTACAGCGGTTTGAACTGCTGTTAGAATTCTTTCAGTAGAACTGAAGCGCATTTCCGCTTGTGTGTACAAGAGTGATTTATACGCTATTGGTATTTTTTCACCCTCATTGAAAGTTAAGTAGGTGAATCCGCATTGACCCGAAATTATTCGGATCACCAAATTTCGTTCACTTACGCGTGTTTGTAAGTGATTTGTTGCTAACATGTTAGCCTGGAGTGAACGCAAAATTTCTGTGTGTTCCTGTGTCCAGTTTTTGATTGAAAAATCAGGTTTGATTAATGCGTAGAGAGGTTTAACCCTTTCTGCGTAGTTTAGAATGTATGTTCTTCCAAAATTTAAGAAACCCAGGATGGATTGTAAGTTTTTTAGCGTTTTTGGTGGTTGGAGCAGCGCACACTTTTCTAAAAAGTTAGCTGCCAAGCTCTTGCCTTCACTTGAAAGCTCATATCCTAGAAATAGGACATTGAGATGGGCAATTCTGGACTTTTTAAAGTTGAATTTGTAAACCTCAGAGGCGAATCCCAGTATAATGGTGCTCACCCTGTTCAAGTGTTTTTCCAGGTCATCGTCTGTCAGATATATGTCATCGACATAGGACAATGCCTCATTGTCATAAATTTGTAGTAACTCCATTACCCTCGCTGAGAATAAACCTGGGCTATTCTTGAACCCTTGTGGGAGTCGACAAAAGTGACGCTGGGTCCCCATTATGGAGAATGCTGTTAAGTACCTGCTTTCAGGTGCTATGTTTTGACAAAAGAAACCATTTGAGATGTCTAATGTTGTTTTATATTTTTTACGCACAATGTTATTCATTAATGCTGTGCTATGTGCATTTTGCACTGCAAAAGTTTTAGAACAAGGGTTTAGGTGTCTGTAATCCAAAACTAGACAATATGTTTTGTCTGGTTTGGAGACAGGAAACAAAGGATTGTTCATTGAGGAGGTGCATGTTTCAATCACCCCTTGGTATTCAACTTGATCTAAGATCTCCCTGACCTGTTTTTTAGCTTCTTGCTTTATTGGGTACTGCCGTTGTGCAGTTGGTTCATGTTTCAGATGTATTTTATGGTGAGGTGAATCCTCATCCCATCCTACATGATTTTTATATAATGCTGGGGCCTGGGCCACTGCCCATTTCCTGGCATATGTATATTTTAGATGAATTGGAATATGGTTGGAGAAGGCAGGCATAATAATGTCCTCGCCATGTGGGCACTCCCTGACAAATTGTGGTGGCCAGTCTTTTTCTGCTAGAAGTATGTCATAGCCTCTTGATAGTCTTTCCCAAAAAAGTGCTTTCACCTGTCTAGGTTTGTCTCCCTCCATCCGGAGTGTTATTTCAAATAACCTTTGTGGAGTACTAACCCTGGTGTCTACAGTCTCAACTGTGATGTACTCATTCAAGTCCACTATCTCCAGAAGTTCCCTCAGGTTCTGGCGAACTATTGTGACTTCTGCTGCACTGTCCAGCATGGTCTGAGCCCATTCTCCGTTCTTGAGTTGTGTTCTCAGTATTCTCGGCATGTCTAATCTTCAGACCTGCTACTTTCTTTTGGAGAATTGAGGTTTTGCTTTAGTTTTTGGAGCGTGTTTGTCGTCTTTCGATGTCACGCGTTCTTCTCTGTGTTCCGTCCGTCCTCTTCTTTCCGAAGTCTGTGGTGAGATCTGAAAGGGACGAGAGGAACGTGTATCAGTATCATGATACCTATCAGGTTTTCTCAAATTATCCCTATTCCTGAGGTTATACCTCCTTTCAGAGGGCTCCTTTTGAGGAGACCTACCTCGGGATTGAGAACGTTTCTCGTTTGATTTTTGTTTAGTAGACTCCCACTTCTTTTTAGAAGATGTAGGAGTTTGTTTTATTGAGTCCTTCTCAGGACTTTCAGATAGTTTTGGCTTCAGTGGTCTTCCACCCAAACTATCTCTGCCTAATTCTGCATAAGATTGTTCTATAATTCTGGGTAGCTCAGTTTGATGTTCTGTAACATCGAATTCCTCAATTTTGGCGGATCGCCACTGCTGCTGCCTCTCCTTTAATATTAGATAATATTATTGTTGAGACCTGGTCGAAATTTTTCAGTAATTTCATACCTAAATTTAGAGCAGGCTCTGCCCTGTATTCGTTTTGAATTTGTTTTAGGACATCAGGTATTACCGCAATTGACGGAATACCATGTGTTTTAGTATAGATGGCAGCAAAGACTGAGCCCCAAGTGGTGCAGTCTTCCAGTTGTGGTTTGATCCCCATCGGTAAACTGATTGTTAGGATTCTGTGTTTCTCATGCGGGCTAGTATTTGGAAATACTGCTTCGATTTGAGTAATTTTTGAGCTATCCAAAACGGAATTTGCTCACGTTTTGTGGGCATTTTACCCATGACTGAGTTGAGAGTCTGTGGTGTAATTTTTAGTGTATTCCCCTGTTGGGGAGTTGGATTTGGATATGTCAATGGTGGTCGGACTGTAAAAGTCCGCATGACATATTGGACTAATTGTCTGTAAATTTTTATTAACTCTTTTATTTGAGTATGTAATTCCTCATCTGTCATTATATCCAGTTCAGGATGAGGTGTGTAGCCGGCTAAAATCGGCCATGTTGCTCCTGGTCTACCTAGTGGACCGAGCCTGGTAATGTTTTTGTGATGTTTTAGGGCGCCTTTAAACCAGAGCTGATGCTCTTGGTATGTTAATGGAATTTCAATATCCTCGAAAGGAATGTATTCCTCTGGTAGATCATCTTCTTTGTAGAAGTGAAATGTTTGTGATGTTGGATTGCATTCAGGAAGTAGTACCCATGAATAGAATACCTCTGTCTGAAATGATTCATGTGCCTCTATCACGAAAACTGCTCTACCTCCTCTTGGCGATAGGCCATGTTTTATAAGTTTTAGAGTTATGGCTCTTCTTAAGTTTTGAGGGATGTGTACAACACCCTCCTCAGTTTCATTTAAACCTGTAAGGTTAAAAACTGCTGCTTGGGCTTGATCAGCAGCAGCTCCACCGTTTCGGTGTTATTGTCTCCGTCAGGCATTTTGTTTTTTGAAAAATGTAGAACAAGTTTCAAGGAAACAAAGATAAGGTGCACAATATTTTGGAACACTGTATCCTTCAACGTTGAGCAAACCAAACAGCTAATATATAGGGTACTGCCCTATGTAGCCGTGGTGGATACTTAACCCTGCCCACTCCAGACGTCTTTTGGAGTATATGGGTAGGGGTCTATGAGAGAAAATAGCACGGCTGAGTTACTCAGTATCTAACGTTGAATTACCGCCTTACCAAACCGTTGGGCGCCATGTAGTGTAGCTCCTATTTCCCTAATAGGCTCTGCGCATTGGAATAATATATCCTATAGGTTTGACATAGGACTAAGGTCAGTATGTCCCTATCGAGTATATTAAACTTAATTACTTGTGCCAGCTAGCTCAGAGGCCACTAGAAACTCCTTGACAACAAGAAGGGAGTAGTTTCTGGCAGCCGCAAAACATGACCAATATGTTTCCCTTTAGAATCAGAACGTGTCCCAGAGTCGTGGAAACAATAGATAACTATTTCACTCAGCTCAATCGTGCATGCTTAGTTTTCCTCAGAGTTACACAGAAATAATAGACGGGCGTTTTCAATAAAAGATTTATTGAACAGTCTTGTTTCTGGTGTAAGTATAATGTGCTGTTACGATCACAAGACAGTATGCGAGATAAATAATGTACAGGGTGAGCAGTAGAAATAAATAATACTGCGATAGCATTATCTTTTAGTATAAATGCTGTTACATAAATAACACAGACTAAAAATGCGAGTACTCATACGATGCAGTGCTAAGCTAGTTCTACCCCAATGTACCTAACCTAACCTAGGTGTAGGACAAGGTATGAAGTAGGTGAAGTATTCCTTACTATGGTATACTAAGAGTATGTTAAGTCTAGTATGCCTAGTATGCCAAGAGTCCCTCTAGGTTCTTATCAGCTCCATACCTGAAGAATGAGAGAGGTTGGAATCTCTTTGCCAGACTCAAACTCCAACACCCCGCAAGGGAAGTCAGATCACTGGAAGCTGGAAGCTGGGCTCTCTGCGTGCAGGGAATGGCAGCGTCTTCTCAGTGCATCAGGCCGGGATAAGGGCTCCTCTGAAGTCGAGGTCTCCTCTGGTTTACAGGGGCTAGGGAAGGTATATTTATACCTGAGAGTACCTTAGGAATGTTAGCATTGACGTGAATTGGACAGCGAAAGACGTCATGAATGAACCCCTAAGGCAGAGGTCTTCAAACTGTGGGGCGCGCCCCCCTGGGGGTCCGTGGAGGCATTCCCAGGGGGGCGCAAATGCTTCACGAAGTACTTGTAAATAATGATGGCCTGAAAGCGCGGTTTTCTTTGTTTATCTTGTTTCCAGGCCATCTTCATTTACATGAAGCGGTTGAGGATAGGAGTGCGACCTTTCACGGTGAAGGCCTGCCATCTGTCCACGTGTTAAGATTCTGCAAAGGCCTGGACACCGGCATTCATTCTTAACATGGCTTTTCTGTCTGACTACTTTACTTATCATTCAGAGGTCATTAGGGCAGCAGTAGAACACATTTTAAAATGTTTCCTTTTAACATTTTCTATTTAAAGTATGTGTTAATAATAGAAAGAAATATCGGTTGTATGTGATTTTTCTAATATTTGCATGACTTTAAGTTACTGGTCATGCCAGCAATTGTGTTCCTGAATCCTGTGGTTGAGAAGTATTTTGTTACTTTTTTACATTCACGGCACCTGCATATAAAAACTGCACATGCTCTTAAATGACACCTTATATAAAAAAATAAGTGCAGATTAAATTAATTGTTGGCAAATGCACTCTTTCAGTTATGAAACAATAATTGGTTAATGCCCTCACTGCAGATGTCTTTTTGTGAGACCAGAGTCACAGAACTGAATTCAACTTGGCATAGTGCAGAATACTGACAAATGTATTTATAGTGGTCTGAGGTCCCAACAAGTAACAGAAAGCACTGAAAATATTTAAGTCATTATTTTAAAATTGTAATAGTATAAGATGGGCTGCCACACAATAATTTGGTATATATTATGAAAACACGTACTTTCCAAGAATACATTTTCATAATAGCTAACCTAGTGTAGACATTTTTATAAGTCCATTAAAGGACACTTTTCAAAACTCAGCATCCTTACATTATCTTTCAAAAAGTTATTAATGTTTGTCATCATGAAACTTCAAGTGACTCTTTAAATTAAATCACTTTAGAGCCCTCTTCCCTGACCTCCCACCTTCTGCACCTTCCAAGTACTCCAGGTCCCCATTAACAATTCAGGGATTGTTGCTTTTAACACAATATATGGGAACTGTTTTGTAAAATTAAAAACACCTTGGTTCCCATACACCTAGCCAATTTCAACCTCTGTTTTCATGCAGATGTCCTCTCAGGTGAGTAGAGGGGGTGGGAGGAAGGAGGCCACCAGGGTCATATTCAGATCCCGGATTGTCCTGACCTCTTGGGCCTCAGACAAATGGCTCAGGAAAAAGCGGAACAGAGCAAAATGCATGGATAGAGTCAAAGAAATGACCCTGAAAAGAAGGTGCAATGTGGGGTCTATTTTTTTAATTCACAAATGGACAGAGAGCTGCCCCACTTCCTGAATGAGATGCTCTGAAAAAGGTTTCGAGAAATGCGGATTCATTAATTTTTTATTTTTAGTGCATCACTACCATTAGTGCAACAGGTGCATTGTCACTGGGGCATTGGTGTGAGGAATCATTACACCCCAATTAAGGATATGTCACTAGCAAAAAGGAGGGAGAGGGGAGCCATTTTCCTGGTTGGTATTGGGGCCCAAGTTCTTCATGCTGCACAGGGAACAGGTCCCAAGCAACAGAGGGCGAAATGTGGGACTTTTCCTTTTTGTTTTACAGAAAAGAGCAGACAGCCTGCTTTAGGCCTCAGGTCTAGCAGCAATGGCCCAGTAGTGTGGGCAGAGGAATAGGTACAATTGCTGCTGCAGGTGCAGTGTCACCGGGTCCCAAGGGTGTGAGGTACCAACTAAACCCCTATTATGGCTGTTTTACCATCATTCCTGTCTTATATTAGGGCTCAATGCTCGCCTGTTGTGCCAGTGTTGCTTTGAGCATTGAACCACTGGCACCAGAGAGAAGAACATTGAAGCAGAGGAGACACCTTAGCTAAGGCCTCAGAGGTAGAAAGGAGGATGGGGGTTAACAAGTGGCAGAGGAGACGTCCGGCTTCACAAGGCATTAGCTCTTATTAGTGAGGCAGGTGCAGTGGTGCCCTACACAGGAGTGTGAAGGGCCCCTGCTCACAATTATGACAGTCTTACTTTAGAATAGAGGCATGCTGGATTGCATTAGGGCTGAGGGCATCCTTGCTGCAAAGAGGCGAGAAACACATGTGATCTCATTTTTTCTGAAAGGGACAGAGTCTGTATCGAAATTGGGGTGATGGCCATGCTTGGCGGGAAAGGGGTGAAAGAGTCAGAGGGATACCCTGCTCCTCAGGGCTGCAGCTATAATTAGTGCAGAAGGTGCAGTTGCATTAGGGCCCAGGAATGGGAGGGGTTCACAAAACCCCAAATGATGGGAGTAGTTTTTTCTTCTATTTCAGGTCTTTTAATATATTTTCTCATAAGTCTCACATTTAGGGGTCGATTCCGATTCGGGCCGGAAATTTCTCCGACCGAGCCGGACCCGGAGAGATTTCCGACCGAATCGGACTCTGGCAGTCCGACCGAACGAGTACGATGCGTCCGTATGTTATCGGACTCGAGTCGGTCGGACTCCCATTGAAGTCAATGGGAGCCGGTCGTACAACGCGTACGCGGGCTCCCATTGACTCAATGGGTGCGAAGTCGGACAAGTGCGCCCCCTACAGCGGGTACGCGGCGAAGCGATTTGCGCCGTACACGCACAAGTAGGGGGACCCATGGGTCCCCCCTGTGTGCGACTCGCGCGGCTACGCGTACAGGGGGTCCGACACGGACCCCAAAGTACGGCTCCGACAGCTCTTACGAGCCGGACGGCGCGGCTCGGTCGGACTGCTCGCGGCGCGCATCGTACTTACCCGGCCGGGAAACGTCTCCATTGCGCGGTGCGAGTCGAGTCCGAGCGAGTCGGTCGGAGCGGTTCGAGCCGGGAGCGAGTCGGTCGGAGCGGTCGGGATGCCCGGACGAGTCGGTCGGCGATTTCGCATCGTACTCGCTCGGCCGGACCCGCGTACGGTTCGGTCGGGAAACAGGGCTCCGAATCGGATCCGGTAAAGCCGAATCCGATTCGGAGCCCTACCGGCCGAGATCGGAATCGGCCCCTTAGTGTGGCTTATGAGATACTAAAAAACTGTCCATGAAATGATCTCATACACACCACCCCCTGTGCTCAGCCCTGCTCTTCTCGCTTTCTCCAGTCTTTCCATAAAGTTTTGGAGGGGGGCCCGACTTCAAAATATTTTGGGAGGGGGGGGCTCACAGTAAAAAAGTTTGAAGACCTCTGCCCTAAGGAATAATGGTTCATGCATAATAGATGAGGCCTTGAAGAAATCAATAGTCCTGGGCTAGGGAAACTCCCGCAGCCTAAGGGTCTGTTCTTCATGAACTCGTTGTGACGTTAGGGTGGACGGATGTCAGAGACCATGCCTGTATTTGGAGTGCACGGTTTAATGCCTAAATAAGGCCTGGGATTCTATGCCTATATAAGGACATGATATTGGAAAGCCCGTTATGGACACCCTAAGAGGAATACAACAGCCTGGTAGGTTGGATGAGTGCAAGGCTAGTGCCTGGGTGATTGGATCAGTGCATGGGTAGTGCATGCTTGATTGCATGAGTGCATGGGTAGTGCCTGGGTGATTGGATGAGTGCATGGGTAGTGTCTGGGTGATTGCATGAGTGCATGGGTTGTGCCTGGTTGACTGCATGAGTGTATGGGTAGTTTCTGAGTGAATGGATGACTGCAATGGTAGTGTCTGAGTGACTGGATGAGTACATGGGTACTCCCTGGGTGATTGCATGAGTGCATAGGTAATGCCTGAGTGAATGGATGACTGGAAAGGTAGTGCCTGCATGTTTTGATGAGTGCATGAGTAGTGCCTGGTTGACTTTATGAGGGCATGGATAGTGCTTGGGTGATTGGATGGGTGCATGGTTGGTGTCTGACTTAATTTATGACTGCAAGGGTAGTGCCTGAGAGACGGCATGTGTGTTTTGGTAGTACCTGTTTGATTCCATGAGTGCATGGGTAGTGTCTGAGTGAATGGATGAATGGAAGGGTAGAGCCTGTGTGAATGGATGACAGCATTGATAGTGCCTGGTTGATTGGATGACAGCATATTTAGTTTCTAGGTGATTGGATGAGTGCATTGGTAGCGCCTGGGGGATTGGAAGAGAGCATGGGTAGTGCCTGGGTGATAGGATGAGTGCATGGGTAGTGCCCGGTTGATTGGATGAGTGCATGGGTAGTGCTTTGTTGATTGAATGAGTGCATGGGTAGTGCCTGGGTGACTGAATGAATGCATGGGTAGTGCCTGGGTGATTGGATGAGTGCATTGGTAGTGAGTGGGTAGTTGGATGAGTGCATGGGTAGTTTCTGAATGAATGGATGACTGCAATGGTGGTGCCTGAGTGACTGGATGAGTACATGTGTACTGCCTGTGGGATTGCATGAGTGCATGGGTAGTGCCTGGTTGATAGTATGAGTGCATAGGTAGTGCCTGAGTGAATAGATTACTGCAAAGGTAGTGCCTGGGTGATTGGAGGATTGCATGGGTAGTGCCTGTGTGATTGAGTGAGTGCATGGGTAGTGCCTGGTTGACTTTATGAGTGCATTGGTAGAGCCTGGTTGATTAGATGAGTTCATGGGTAGTGGGTGGTTGATTGAATGAGTGCATAGGTAGTGTCTGACTGAATGGATGACTGCAAGGGTAGTTCATGCACGATTGCATGTGTTTATGGGTTGTGCCTGGGTGATTGCATTAGTGGATGGGTAGTGCCTGGTTGATTGCACAAGTGCATAGGTAATGCCTGAGTGAATGGATGACTGGAAAGGTAGTGCCTGCATGATTCGATGAGTGCATGGGTAGTGCCCTGGTGATTGGAGGAGTGCATGGGTAGTGCCAGTGTGATTGGATGAGTGCTTGGGTAGTGCTTGGTTGACTTTATGAGTACAGGGGTAGTGTCTGGTTGATTGGATGAGTGCATGGATAGTGCTTGGGTGATTGGATGGGTGCATGGTTTGTGTTTGACTTAATTTATGACTGCAAGGGTAGTGCCTGAGAGACGGCATGTGTGTTTTGGTAGTACCTGTTTGATTCCGTGAGTGCATGGGTAGTGTCTGAGTGAATGGATGAATGGAAGGGTAGAGCCTGGGTGAATGGATGACAGCATTGATAGTGCCGGGTTGATTGGATGACAGCATAGTTAGTGCCTGGGTGATTGGCTGAGTGCATTTTTAGTGCCTGGGGGATTGGAAGAGTGCATGGGTAGTGCTTGGTTGATTGAATGAGTGCATGGGTAGTGCCTGGGTGATTGAATGAGTGCATGGGTAGTGCCTGGGTGATTGGATGAGTGCATTGGTAGTGCATGGGTGATTGGATGAGTGCATGGGTGGTGCCTGTTTGATTGGATGAGTGCATGGGTAGTTTCTGAGTGAATGGGTGACTGCAATGGTAGTGCCTGAGTGACTGGATGAGTACATGTGCACTGCCTAGGTGATTGCATGAGTGCATGGGTAGTGCCTGGTTAATAGCATGAGTGAATAGGTAGTGCCTGAGTGAATAGATGACTGCAAAGGTAGTGCCTGGGTGATTGGGAGAGTGCATGGGTAGTGCCTGGTTGACTTTATGAGTGCATTGGTAGTGCCTGGTTGATTGGATGAGCTCATGGGTAGTGCTTGGTCGCTTGGATGAGTGCATGGGTAGTGTCTGACTGAATGGATGACTGCAAGGGTAGTGCATGAGCATTTGCATGTGTTTAAGGATAGTGCCTGTTTGATTGTGTGAGTGCATGGGTAGCACCTGAGTGAATGGATGAATTTAAGGTTAGTGCCTTGGTGATTGGATGTCAGCATTGATAGTGCCTGGGTGATTGGATGACAGCATAGTTAGTGCCTTGGTGATTGGATGAGTGCATTGGTAATGCCTGGGTGACTAGATGAGTGCATGGGTAGTGCCTGAGTGAATGGATATCTGCAAGGGTAGGGCCCGGGTGATTCAATGAGTTCATTGGTATTGCCTGGTTGAATTGGATGAATACATATGTAGTACCTGGGTGATTAGATGAGTTCATGGGTAGTGCCTGGTTGATTGGATGAGTGCATGGGTAGTATCTGAGTGAGTGAATGAGTGCACAAGTAGTGCCTGAGTGATTGGATGAGTGAATGGGTAGTGTATGGGTGACTGGATGAGTGCACAGGTAGGGCCTGGTTGATTGTATGAGTGCATGTGTAGTACCTCAGTTAATGGATGAGTACAAGGTTAGTACCTGTGTAATTAGATGAGTACATGGGTACTGCCTTGGGGATTGGATGAGTGCATGTTTAGTGCCTGGTTGATTGCAGGAGTGCATGGGTAGTGCCTGTTTGATTGTATGAGTGCATGGGTAGTGCCTGTGTGATTGGATGAGTGGATGGGTAGTGCCTGGGTGATTGGATGAGTGCATTGGTAGTGCATGGGTGATTGGATGAGTGCATGGGTGGTGCCTGTTTGATTGGATGAGTGCATGGGTAGTTTCTGAGTGAATGGGTGACTGCAATGGTAGTGCCTGAGTGACTGGATGAGTACATGTGCACTGCCTAGGTGATTGCATGAGTGCATGGGTAGTGCCTGGTTAATAGCATGAGTGAATAGGTAGTGCCTGAGTGAATAGATGACTGCAAAGGTAGTGCAGGGGTCACTGTATGAATGCACAGGTAGTGCCTGGGTGATTGTAGGAGTGCATGAGTAGTGTGCAAGTGAATAGATGAATGCAAGGGTAGTTTCTGAGTCACTGGATGAGTAAATGGGTTCTGCCTGGCTGGTTGGGTGACTTCATGGTTAGTGTTTGGTTGATTGCATGAGTGCATGGTTAGTGTGTGAGTCAATGGATGAGTGCTTTGATATTGCCTGGGTGATTCATAAGTGCATGAGTAGTGCCTGGTTGATTGTATGAGTGCACTGTTAATGCCTGAGTGAATAGATGAGTGGAATGGTAGTGCCTGGGTGATTGCATGAGTGCATGGGTTGTGCCTGTGTAATTGGATTAGTGCATGGGTAGTGCCTGAGTGATTGGAGAAGTGCAAGACTAGGGCCTGGGTGATTGCATGAGTGCATGGGTAGTGACTGCATGTGTGTATGGGCAGTGCCTGTTTGATTGCATGAGTGCATCGGTAGTGTCTGAGTGAATGGATGAATGGAAGGGTAGAGCCTGGATGATTGGATGACAGCATTGATAGTGCCTGGGTGATTGGATGACAGCATAGTTAGTGCCTGGGTGATTGGATGAGTGCATTGGTAGTGCCTGGGGGATTGGAAGAGTACATGGGTAGTACCTGAGTGATTGGATGAGTGTAAGGGTAGTACCTGATTAATTGTATGAGTAGATGGGTACTGCCTGGGTGACTGGGTGAGTGCATGGTTAGTGCCTAGTTGATTGCAGGAGTGCATGGGTAGTGCCTGGTTGATTTGATGAGTTCATAGGTAGAGCCTGGGTGATTGGATGAGTATGTAGGTAGTGCATGGGTGATTGGATGAGTGCATGGGTAGTGCCTGGGTGATTGTATGAGTGCATGGGTAGTGTCTGAGTGAAAGGATGACTGCAAGGGTATTGCATGATTGTTGGGATGAGTATATATATAGTGACTGGATAATTGGATGAGGGCATGGGTAGTGCCTAAGTGAATGGATGACTGCAAGGGTATTGCCTGATTGTTGGGATGAGTATATATGAAGTGACTGTATAATTGGATGAGTGCTTGGGTAGTGCCTGGGTGATTGGATGAGTACATAGGCACTGCCTGTGTGATTGGGTGAATGCATGGGTAGTGTTTGTTTGATTGCATGTGTGCATGGTTAGTGTCCAAGACAATGGATGAGTGTTTTGGTATTGCATGGGTGATTGGATGAGTGCATGGGTAGTGCCTGGTTTATTGGATGAGTGCATGGGTAATGCCTGAGTGATTGGCAGAGTGCATGGGTAGTGCCTCTGTGATTGGATGAGTGCATGGGTAGTGCCTTTTTGACTTGAGTGCATGGGTAGTGCCTGGGTTATTAGATGAGTGCAAGGGTAGTGCCTGAGTGATTGTATGTGTGTATGGATAGTGCCTGGCTGATTGTGTGAGTGCATGGGTAGTGCCTGAGTGAATAGATTAATGGAAGTGTAGTGCCTGGGTGATCGGTTACCAGAGCTGATAGTGCCTGGGTGATTGGATGACAGCATAGTAGTGCCAAGGTGTTTGACTGAGCGCATTGGTAGTACCTAGGTGACTAGATGAGTGCATGGGTAGTGCCTGAGTGAACAGATAATTGCAAGGGTAGTGCATGGGTGATTTTATGAATGCATTGGTAGTGCCTGGTTGATTGGAAGATTGCATGGGTAATGCCTGGATGATTGGATGAGTGCATATGTAGTGCCTGGGTGAATAGATGTGTGCAAGGGTAGTGTCTGGGCTACTAGATGAGTACATAGGCACTGCCTGGGTAATTGGGTGAGTGCATGGGTAGTGTCTGGTTGATTGCATATGTGCATGGTTAGTGTCCAAGTTAATGGATGAGTGCCTTGTTAATGCCTGGGTGATTGGATGAGTGCATGAGTAGTGCCTGGTTGATTGCATGAGTGCACTGGTAATGCCTGAGTGAATAGATGCGTGAAAGGGTAGTGCCTGTGTGATTGGATGAGTGCAAGGTTAGTGATTGGATGACAGCATTGATAGTGCCTGAGTGATTGGATGAATGCGTGGTTAGTAACTGGGTCATTGGATGAGTGCATTGGTAGTGTCTGGGTGACTAGATAGATGAGTGCATGGGTAGTGCCTGAGTGAATAGATAATTGCAAAGGTAGTGCCTGGGTTATTTGTTGAGTGCATTGATAATGCCTCGTTGATAGGATGAGTGCATGAGTGGTAACTGGGTGATTTGATGAGTGCATGAGTAATGCCTGAGTGATTGGGTGAGTGCATGGGTAGTGCCTGAGTGATTGGATGAGTAAATGGGTACTGCCTTGGTGATTGGATGAGTGCATGGGTAATGCCTGGTTCATTGTAGGAGTGCAGTGATAGTGCCTGGGTGAATGGATGACAGCATAGGTAGTGCCAGGGTGATTGAATGAGTGCATTGGTAGTGCCTGGTTGATTGGATGAGTGCATGGGTGGTGCCTGGGGATTGCATGAGTGCATAGGTAGTGCCTGGCTGAATGGATGCGAGCATGGGTAGTGCCTGGGTGATTGGATGAAAGCATGGGTAGTACCTGAGTGATTGGCTGAGTGCAAGGTGTAGGAAGGTGGAATCTGACTATATGGTTGCCCCCACTTTTTTTATGGTGTTTTGCTGGTTTATGACTTAGTTGGACTGGGATCCTGCTATTCAGGGCCCCAGTCTATCTGCTTTCTCTGTAAAAAGGTTTCCATGTGCCTTAGGCACATCTCTGATTGGAATCTGGAGTGCCCTTATAAGTCCCTAGTATATGGTATACTATGTACCAAGGGCATAGGTACCTCAGAGGCCTGCCAGGGGCTGCAGCATGTATTATGCCACCCCTGGAAGGCCATCCAAACTGACACCACAGGTCTGCTACTGCAGCCTGGGTAAGGTGATGCATGCACCCCTTACTGTGATATAGGTTACCTATATCACTAAATACATACACACATATAAACCTATAAGTCACTCCTAAGGCAGGCCTTATCAATCCTAAAGGCAGAGTGCATGGTTCCTATGTGAGAGGGTGCCCCTGCATGAGCAGGGCCCCTCTGCAGCGTTCGGAGACCATCTCTGATGCTGTTTGTAGTGCAGCCTGACCATATACTCTTAAGCGCATTATATCCTCGCGGTAAAATGCTAACTTTGGAATGGCTGCACCTAAACATGTCGTGTTTGGTGTCAAACATCTTGGAATACTACCCCCCACCAATCCTGGCGGCGGGGGTAGCATTCCACCCTTCTAGAGGGAAAGACATGTTAACTCTGGCTTACCCGGTAACTTCTTTCTGAAGCCCTGGCATCACAAAATGGATGCTGCTACCACAGACACAAGTCTGGCCTCCTGCTGCTGGACGAAACTCCGGCAGGGGAGGCCTGGACAATAGGTTTCCTGTTGCAGGGAGGTGTGACCACCTCCCCAGACAGGATAATGTGTATTGGGGCTGGGTGGGTGCACTCTTAGAGTGCTTTGAAGTCCTGCACTGGGGGAGCAAAAGGCTCCTCTGTGCATATGCCAGTTCAAACCAGCTCAGGGGCTACCTGCCCCTGCTCTGGCGTGAAACTGGACAAAGGGAAGTGGGTGTAGCCACCCCCTCCCTTGACCCTCCCATAGGTGGGGTCATAGAGTTAGTCCCTCCCTGTTTTACTGGTTAAAATGGGGAACCCTTGCCACAGCAAGATTAGATTATACCTGGACGAAACTCTGAAATGGAATCCTGGACCTTCGACGCTCTACTCACGATTAGAGGACTGAAGAATCTCCCTTGGGGTCAAGGAGTGACTCCCCTGCTTAGCAGGCACCAAAGAAGCATCTGTCCGGTTCGCATCACTGAAGCTCCCGTCGGACGCCGAAGTCATCGCATCACCAGAGGTGGATTCTCAGACTTCCCGAGGCTACCCTGAGTCCACAGCAAAGCTGAGGCCCGTGGCTATCGTGGGTGACTTGAGACCATGACCCCTGGACACCGAGCACACTTGCAAGTGCACCATCTTCTGGGTCTCCCAAGAAGTCGTGCTTTGGGCTCCGAGTAGCCCTAGCCTCCAGCACCACCTGCACCGAAGATCACTGGCCCCCACTCCACGAGTGTCCTGTAAGCCAGCTCCACGTGCGGCGTCACGAGGCTCCTTTGCGGTCGCTAGCCCGTTGGCTAGTAGCCCTTAACGAAGGCCAATCTTTTCTTTACTTGGCAGTCTGGTTGCTCCAGGCCTGCCCTCACTTACCCTCGCTGGGTGAGTTCCCCAGACCTTGCTGGTCTGCATCATCGACGATCTACATCTTACTCGAGACTTGCCGTTGCCAAGGCTCGTTGGGTCCAATCTGGTCGCCGACACCTCTGCACTCGACAGACATCGAGCAACAGCCGGAATCCTGCTTCTGGTCGCCGACAACGCCTCCTGGACCTCGTGGCTGAAGAGTCAAGACGACCGTCAACGAACTTGAAGCACTCGACATCGGTGGGCATCTGTCCATCGCCTTCCTGGTCACTGGCTAGTGACCCAGACTCTGTCCCCTCTGCTTTCAGGTTCTTCAGAACTCCGATCCACTCTTGGATCCACCCGGACACTTTTCTCCTGGTCGCCAGCAGCACTTTGCAGCAGATCGCCATAAGAAACGACGACGAAACCCGACCCCGAAAGGCACCTATGCACCCGGCTTCCCTGGGTGAGGTAACACGAGTACTCCGGTGCTCCCGTGGGTAGAGACTCTTCAAAGTCCTAGATCTCAAAGGGTTTTGTCCTAGTCCTCTTTTAAGTGTCCCTTACCTCTATTTTCCCGATCCCGACTTTCTCCATAGAAGTTAACGGCGTATCGCGGTTGTGTATTTACACTGCACGCGTCTCCCGTGGGTCCCCTGTGTCACTACCTTGGGTGGTTCCTTGTGGTCCAAGCACTTCTAGAGGCTCTAGGCCTAGTGTCTAGTTCAGTCGTGGTTCGCATACCACTTTATTGGTATATGGTTTGGTACGCCCCTAGGGCCCAAACGTGTATTTGTGCTATTAATATGATTTAAGATCTTATAACCTATGTACTTCGAACTCTAGCCTCATAAAGAGACTAGAGGGGTGTGTTTAGTAATAAATACATATATTTTGAATATATACCTGGTGTGGTGCTCTTTCATTTGGTCACTCAAGAGATTATAGACTGGTAAAACAAGCTGCTTTACATTCCTTCAAGACTTAGCCTGAAGGCTGCTCTCCATAGCTACCACTAGGATAGCTTTCAATAAGGTTGTCTTTAACCTACCTACCATAAGAGTCGATTTGGACTGGTGCAAGGTGCCCACTATAATTAGTGGACAGCATATGCCAGGCTAACTTCTCACATTGGTGTGCAGTGTGTGGGATTCCAGCTTGCTATTGTTTTACCAGATAATCTCAATTGAATTGATCAACTGAAAACCACTAAAGGTACCTAAGGTACATATAATTTAAGCTTAGAATATCAGTAAGTTCTACTGAACTTAGAGTTGTGTGTTAAGGGATAGCACAACCCTTTCTACAACTCAAGAGAGTTTAGTAGGCCACACTAGAGTAGGTAGTGCATACACCACACCACACTAGTAATGTCTTTAAAAGCAGGATCCAAAGATGCCCTGCAGGAAGCCATTGAGCTTCCCCTCCAAGTATGACACACTCCCATTCTTGGAACTGAGAGCTTTGTGTAACGTGAGGAAATTAAGGACAGGCCAAAGTCCCACCACCCAACACCTCCAGGAGTTGTTGGTGGCTTATGATCTTAGTAAGTCTTCAGAGACTGAAGGGGTAGGAGCAGAGGGTGGGCCAGCAGATGAGGAAGGGGCCAGGGGTACTACTACCCCCAGCCCCCTCTGAAACTGACCAGGAGGGTGACAATGACCCTGACCTGGAAAACCCAATCCCTTCTGGGGAAGATGAAGATGAGGATCTAGAGAACCACACCTTTGTCCCCCCAGGAAGGATTATGAGTGTGCACAGAAAGTCTAGGTCGCCTTCTCAGGAGTCTAACCACTCTGGCACCTCAATAGGGAGCTCTGTTTCTTCTCACAGGAGGGAATCCTCTCATGAGAGAAGAAAGAGACTGGTCCAGTATGAGGAAACTCAACTAGAGATCAGGAAGAAGCAATTGGCTTTAGATAGAGAATCCCTAGATCTCCTTAGAGAGAGAAGAAAGTTGGGACTAGAGTCCCATGGTGGCAGCCATGTCCCTAGAGATAGGGAAAGGTCTTATGACCATAGAAACCTAAACAAGATTGTCCCTCCCTACCAGAGTGGGGATGACATCCACAAATGGATAACTGCACTGGAGAGGGCCTGTAAAGTTCAGAAGGTCCCCCAGAGGCAGTGGGCAGCAATCTTGTGGCTCTCCTTTGCAGACAAAGGTAGAGACAAGCTCCTCACTGTAAGAGAAGAGGATGCTGACAATTACACAGTCTTGAAGAGTGCTCTGATAGATGGGTTTGTCCTAACCACTGAACAGTATAGGTTGAAGTTCAGAGACACCCAAAAAGCTCAGACTCAAGACTGGGTTGATTTTGTAGATTGTGCTACAAAGGCTCTGGAAGGTTGGATACATGGCAACAAAGTGCAGGACTTTTTAGGATTGTACAATTTGATTATGAGGGAGCAGATCCTTAATAATTGTCAAAACCAGCTTTTGCACCAGTATCTGGTGGACTCTGATCTGACCTCTCCCCAAGAATTGGGAAAGAAGGCAGACAAATGGGTCAGAACCAGAGTAAAAACTAGAAATCAGGGTGGTGACCAGAAGAAAGATTCTACTAAGTCCCAAGAGAAAGGTGGGGATAAATCTAAGGATAAGTCCCCTACAGGGCCCCAAAATTCCTCTTCTGGGGGTGGGTCCCAAACTCCTTCCTCTCCTGAAAAGAAACCCTATTGCCATGTCTGTAAAAAGCCTGGGCACTGGAAAACTGATCCCAGTTGCCCCAGGATTGGCAATAAAGAAAATGTTCCTCCCACAACTACTACCACCCCTCCTGGTACTACCAGTAGTAATCCTCCAGTTGGGAGTAGTGCACCCAAAAAGTTAGGTGCTTTTGCAAGAGGAACAGAGGTGGGCCCTAGTTTAGACAGGGACCCCTCAACAGACTCCTCTGACTCTGATGGTGGTATAGGATTTGCCACCTTTACCATGGGTCCCATAGCATTGGGCAGGTACAGACTGGAGCCAATGATTAATGGTCAGAAAGCTGTGGCATTTAGGGACACAGGGGCTAGTGTCACCATGGTGGCAGGGAAACTAGTCCCCCTCACCAGTTTTTACCTGAGTTTAAGTACCAGGTGACCAACATTGATGGTGTCAGAACAGATCACCCCATGGCCATAGTCAATCTCAGCTGGGAGGGGGTCACAGGCCCAAAGAGAGTGGCAGTGTCCCCCACCTTACCTGTAGATTGCCTGATGGGCAATGATTTGGAAATTTCAGCCTGGGCTGAAGTTGAACACCAAACCCATCTTAGGATGTTGGGCGTCCCTGTAAAGGTTAGTGGGGCTGTGATGGCCACAGCCCCAGCCCAAGAATTTGGAGAGATGGAGCCTGAAAGAATGGCCCACTCTCCCCCAAAAGAGAGCACAAGGGTTGAAGAAAAGTCTTCTTCCCCCAGACAATAGGTAAGGGTCAGCCTCCTCAGGGAACTGACCCTACCCCTAGTGAAGGAACTGCCACAGAGGTAGTCAGGCCAGGCCTGGCCACACCCCTGATGGCAGAGGACCCTTCCAAGGTGGTACCCAGTCTGGAGCAGGTAACCTGCCCCTCTCTACCCTGCCTCAGTCAGCCCAGGGCTGCAGAGGTCAGGGAGGTCAGTGGACCCCCGAGGGCCCCCTGTCCAGAGGAAGCCCCCCATCAGCAGATTAGGGGCACCCAGTCTAGTAGCCCTAGCCAGGTGAAAATTCCTCTACACACTGAGGGATCCCACATACCTTTATGTAGGGACATCCCCCAGAAGGACTCTGGTAGGCAAGGGCAAACCTGGGACCAGAAGGTTCCAAACCTGCCATGTCCCTCCAGTGTTCCATCCAAAGGGACCCAACCCCCAGCTGTAGGCAGCCAAAGGTTGACCCTTAGAGCAAAGTGCAACTCAGTCATGGAAAGACAGGCATACATGTTGACCAGTGATCTGAGGAAGCTGAGGCCAACATTCCTAGGGCCTCACTTCCCTACTCAGACACCTCACCAGCCTTGTACTTTACCTAAGCACACCAGAGGTAGTGATTCCCCATGGTGGAGACCCTCTCATACCCTTAGGGTGAGGGATTGCTTAGTGGACCATAACATAGGGGGCAACCATGCTAGTGCAGGTGCTTCCTTATATGGCCACTTAGTCAATATAGGCTCAACTGGCCAAGGTTAGCCTTATCTCCTTTCGTTTGGGGGGGTTATGTAGGAAGGTGGAATCTGACTATATGGTTGCCCCCACTTTTTTATGGTGTTTTGCTGGTTTATGACTTAGTTGGACTGGGATCCTGCTATTCAGGGCCCCAGTCTATCTGCTTTCTCTGTAAAAAGGTTTCCATGTGCCTTAGGCACATCTCTGATTGGAATCTGGAGTGCCCTTATAAGTCCCTAGTATATGGTATACTATGTACCAAGGGCATAGGTACCTCAGAGGCCTGCCAGGGGCTGCAGCATGTATTATGCCACCCATGGAAGGCCATCCAAACTGACACCACAGGTCTGCTACTGCAGCATGTGTAAGGTGGTGCATGCACCCCTTACTGTGATATAGGTTACCTATATCACTAAATACATACACACATATAAACCTATAAGTCACTCCTAAGGCAGGCCTTATCAATCCTAAAGGCAGAGTGCATGGTTCCTATGTGAGAGGGTGCCCCTGCATGAGCAGGGCCCCTCTGCAGCGTTCGGAGACCATCTCTGATGCTGTTTGTAGTGCAGCCTGACCATATACTCTTAAGCGCATTATATCCTCGCGGTAAAATGCTAACTTTGGAATGGCTGCACCTAAACATGTCGTGTTTGGTGTCAAACATCTTGGAATACTACCCCCCGCCAATCCTGGCGGCGGGGGTAGCATTCCACCCTTCTAGAGGGAAAGACATGTTAACTCTGGCTTACCCGGTAACTTCTTTCTGAAGCCCTGGCATCACAAAATGGATGCTGCTGCCACAGACACAAGTCTGGCCTCCTGCTGCTGGACGAAACTCCGGCAGGGGAGGCCTGGACAATAGGTTTCCTGTTGCAGGGAGGTGTGACCACCTCCCCAGACAGGATAATGTGTATTGGGGCTGGGTGGGTGCACTCTTAGAGTGCTTTGAAGTCCTGCACTGGGGGAGCAAAAGGCTCCTCTGTGCATATGCCAGTTCAAACCAGCTCAGGGGCTACCTGCCCCTGCTCTGGCGCGAAACTGGACAAAGGGAAGTGGGTGTAGCCACCCCTCCCTTGACCCTCCCATAGGTGGGGTCATAGAGTTAGTCCCTCCCTGTTTTACTGGTTAAAATGAGGAACCCTTGCCACAGCAAGATTAGATTATACCTGGACGAAACTCTGAAACGGAATCCTGGACCTTCGACGCTCTACTCACGATTAGAGGACTGAAGAATCTCCCTTGGGGTCAAGGAGTGACTCCCCTGCTTGGCAGGCACCAAAGAAGCATCTGTCCGGTTCGCATCACTGAAGCTCCCGTCGGACGCCGAAGTCATCGCATCACCAGAGGTGGATTCTTAGACTTCCCCGAGGCTACCCTGAGTCCCCAGCAAAGCTGAGGCCCGTGGCTATCGTGGGTGACTTGAGACCGTGACCCCTGGACACCGAGCACACTTGCAAGTGCACCATCTTCTGGGTCTCCCAAGAAGTCGTGCTTTGGGCTCCGAGTAGCCCTAGCCTCCAGCACCACCTGCACCGAAGATCACTGGCCCCCACTCCACGAGTGTCCCGTAAGCCAGCTCCACATGCGGCGTCACGAGGCTCCTTCGCGGTCGCTAGCCCGTTGGCTAGTAGCCCTTAACGAAGGCCAATCTTTTCTTTACTTGGCAGTCTGGTTGCTCCAGGCCTGCCCTCACTTACCCTCGCTGGGTGAGTTCCCCAGACCTTGCTGGTCTGCATCATCGACGATCTACATCTTACTCGAGACTTGCCGTTGCCAAGGCTCGTTGGGTCCAATCTGGTTGCCGACACCTCTGCACTCGACAGACATCGAGCAACAGCCCGAATCCTGCTCCTGGTCGCCGACAACGCCTCCCGGACCTCGTGGCTGAAGAGTCAAGATGACCGTCAACGAACTTGAAGCACTCGACATCGGTGGGCATCTGTCCATCGCCTTCCTGGTCACTGGCTAGTGACCCAGACTCTGTCCCCTCTGCTTTCAGGTTCTTCAGAACTCCGATCCACTCTTGGATCCACCCGGACACTTTTCTCCTGGTCGCCAGCAGCACTTTGCAGCAGATCGCCATAAGAAACGACAACGAAACCCGACCCCGAAAGGCACCTATGCACCCGGCTTCCCTGGGTGAGGTAACACGAGTACTCCGGTGCTCCCGTGGGTAGAGACTCTTCAAAGTCCTAGATCTCAAAGGGTTTTGTCCTAGTCCTCTTTTAAGTGTCCC
Organism: Calotriton arnoldi; assembly: GCA_963921515.1. Classification (NCBI taxonomy): domain Eukaryota; kingdom Metazoa; phylum Chordata; class Amphibia; order Caudata; family Salamandridae; genus Calotriton; species Calotriton arnoldi. The sequence goes on along the minus strand of CAWUFW010014221.1, from coordinate 43,809 downwards.
TTTCCTCTATTTTCCCGATCCCGACTTTCTCCATAGAAGTTAACGGCGTATCGCGGTTGTGTATTTACACTGCACGCGTCTCCCGTGGGTTCCCTGTGTCACTACCTTGGGTGGTTCCTTGTGGTCCAAGCACTTCTAGAGGCTCTAGGCCTAGTGTCTAGTTCAGTCGTGGTTCGCATACCACTTTATTGGTATATGGTTTGGTACGCCCCTAGGGCCCAAACGTGTATTTGTGCTATTAATATGATTTAAGATCTTATAACCTATGTACTTCGAACTCTAGCCTCATAAAGAGACTAGAGGGGTGTGTTTAGTAATAAATACATATATTTTGAATATATACCTGGTGTGGTGCTCTTTCATTTGGTCACTCAAGAGATTATAGACTGGTAAAACAAGCTGCTTTACATTCCTTCAAGACTTAGCCTGAAGGCTGCTCTCCATAGCTACCACTAGGATAGCTTTCAATAAGGTTGTCTTTAACCTACCTACCATAAGAGTCGATTTGGACTGGTGCAAGGTGCCCACTATAATTAGTGGACAGCATATGCCAGGCCAACTTCTCACACAAGGGTAGTGCCTGATTAACTGTATGAGTAGATGGGTACTGCCTGGGTGACTGGATGAGTGCATGGGTGGTGCCTGGTTGATTGCAGGAGTGCATGGGTAGTGCCTGGTTGATTTGATAAGTTCATGGGTAGTGCCTGGGTGATCGGATGAGTGTGTGGGTAGTGCATGGATGAGTGGATCAGTGCATGGGTATTGTCTGAGTGAATGGATGACAGCAAGGGTATTGCCTGTGTGTTTGGATGAGTACATATGTAGTGACTGGGTAAATTGATGAGTGCTTTGGTAGTGCCTGGGTGATTGGCTGAGTGCATGTGTAGTGCCTTAAGGAATGGATGAGTGCATGGGTAGTGCCTGAGTAAATAGGTGAGTGCAAGGGTAGTGTCTGGGTCACTGGATGAGTACATGGGCACTGCCTGGGTGATTGAGTGAGTGCATGGGTAGTGTTTGGATGATTGCATGAGTGCATAGTTAGTGTCCGAGTCAATGGATGAGTACCTTGGCATTGCCTGGGTGATTGGAGGAGTGCAATGGTAGTGCCTGAGTGATTGGATGAGTGCAAGGGTAGTGCCTGACTGATTGGATGAGTGCATAGGTAGCACCTGGGAGATTGGATGGCTGCCTGGGTAGTGCCTCGGTGAATGGATGAGTACAAGGGTAGTACCAGGGTAATTTGATGAGTGCTTGGGTAGTGCCTGGGTGATTGGATGAGTGCATGTGTAGTGCCTTAAAAAATGGATGAGTGCATGGGTAGTGCCTGAGTGAATAGATGAGTGTGAGGGTAGTGTCTGGGTCACTGGATGAGTACATGGGCACTGCCCGGGTGATTGGGTGAGTGAATGGATAGTGTTTGGTTGATTGCATGAGTGAACGTTTAGTGTCTGAGTCAATGGATGAGTGCATGGGTAGTGCCTGAGTCATTGGATGAGTGCAAAGGTAGTGACTGAGTGATTGGATGAGTGCATAGGTAGTATCTGGGTGATTGGATGACTGCCTGGGTAGTGCCTGAATAAATGGATGACTGCAAGGCTAATAAATGAGTGAATGGATGAATGGAAGGGTAGTGCCTGGGTGATTGGATGACAGCATTTATAGTGAATGGGTGATTAAATGGCATCATAGGTAGTGCGTGGGTGATTGGATGAGTACATTGGAAGTGCCTGGGTGTCTAGATGAGTGCATGGGTAGTGCCTGAGTGAATAGATAACTGCAAGGGTAGTGCCTGGTTGATTGGATGAGTGCATGGGTAGTACCTGGTTGATTGGATGTGTGCACGGGTAATACTTGGGTGATTGAATGAGTGCAAGGTTAGTGCCTGAGTGATTGGATGAGTACTTAGGTACTGCCTTGGTGATTGTATGAGTATATAGGTAGTGCCTGGTTGGTTGCATTGGTAGTGCCTGGTTGATTGGATGAGTGCATGGGTAGTGCCTGGATGATTGGATGAGTGTATGGGTAGTGTATGGGTGATTGGATGAGTGAATAGGTAGTGCCTGGGTGATTTTATGAGTGCATGGGTAGTGTCAGAGTGAATGGATGACTGCAAGGGTATTGCCTGAGTGATTGGATGAGTACATATGTAGTGACTGGGTAATTGGATGAGTGCATGGATTGTGCCTCAGTGAATGGGTGAGTACAAGGGTAGTACCTGGGTAACTAGATGAGTATTTGGGTAGTGCCTGGGTGATTGGATGAGTGCATGGGTTGTGTCTGAGTGATTGGATGAGTGCAAGGGTGGTGTCTGAGTGATTGGATGAGTACATGGGTACTGCCTTGGTGATTGGATGAGTGCATGGGTAGTGCCTGGTTGGTTGCAGGAGTGCATTGAAAGTGCCTGGATGATTGGATGTGTTGATGGGTTGTGCCTGGATGATTGTATGAGTGTTTGGGTAGTGCCTGGTTGATTTGATGAGTTCATGGGTAGTGCCTGGGTGATCAGATGAGTGTGTGGGTAGTGCATGGGTGATTGGATGAGTCATGGGTAGTGCCTGGGTGATTGTATGAGTGCATGGGTAGTGTCTGAGTGAATGGATGACTGCAAGGGTATTGCCTGAGTGATTAGATGAGTACATATGTAGTGAATGTGTAATTGGATGAGTGCACGTGTAGTGTCTCAGTGAATGGATAAGTACAAGGGTAGTACCTGGGTAACTAGATGAGTATTTGGGTAGTGCCTGGGTGATTGGATGAGTGCATGGGTTGTGTCTGGGTGATTGGATGAGTGCATGGATAGTGCCTGAGTGATTTGATGAGTGCAAGGGTAGTGTCTGAGTGATTGGATGAGTACATGATTACTGCCTTGGTGATTGGATGAATGCATGGGTAGTGCATGGTTGGTTGCAGGAGTGCATTGGTAGTGCCTGGATGATTGGATAAGTGTGTGGGTAGTGCCTGGGTGATTGTATGAGTGCATAGGCAATGTCAGAGTGAATGGATGACTTCAAGGTTATTGCCCGAGTTATTGGATGAGTACATATGTAGTGACTGGGTAATTGGATGAGTGCATGGGTAGTGCCTCAGTGAATGGATGAGTACAAGGGTAGTACCTGGGTAACTAGATGAGTAGTTGGGTAGTGCCTGGGTGATTGGATGAATGCATGGGTAGTGCCTCAGTGAATGGATGAGTACAAGGATAGTACCTGGGTAACTAGATGAGTGCTTGGGTAGTGCCTGGGTGATTGGATGAGTGCATGAGTTGTGTGTGGGTGATTTGATGCAGGCACAGATAGTGCCTGAGTGATTGGATGAGTGCAAAGGTAGTGTCTGAGTGATTGGATGAGTACATGGGTACTGCCTTGGTGATTGGATGAGTGCATGGGTAGTGCCTGGTTGGTTGCAGGAATGCATTGAAAGTGCCTGGATGATTGGATGTGTGCATGGGTAGTGCCTGGATGATTGGATGAGTGTGTGGGTAGTGCCTGGTTGATTTGATCAGTTCATGGGTAGTGCCTGGGTGATCAGATGAGTGTGTGGGTAGTGCATGGGTGATTGGATGAGTCATGGGTAGTGCCTGGGTGATTGTATGAGTACATGGGTAGTGTCTGAGTGAATGGATGACTGCAAGGGTATTGCCTGAGTGATTGGATGAGTACATATGTAGTGAATGTGTAATTGGATGAGTGCACGTGTAGTGTCTCAGTCAATGGATAAATACAAGGGTAGTACCTGGGTAATTGGATGAGTGCTTGCATAGTGCCTGGGTGATTGGATGAGTGCATGTGTAGTGCCTTGATGAATGGATGAGTGCATGTTTAGTGCCTGAGTGAATGAATCAGTGCAAGGGTAGTGTCAGGGTCACTGGATGAGTACATGGGCACTGCCTGGGTGATTGGATGAGTGGAAGGGTAGTGCTTGGGTCATTGCATGAGTGCATGGGTAGTGGCTAGGTTATTGGATGTGTGCATGGGTAGTGCCTTAGTGATTGGATGAGTGCAAGGGCAGTGCCTGGGTGATTGGATGAGTGCAAGGGTAGTGCCTAGATGATTTGATGAGTGCATGGTAGTGCCTGGGTGATTGGATGAGTGCCTGTGTAGTGCCTGGGGGATTGGATGAGTGCAAGGGTAATGCCTGTGTGATTGGATGACAACATTGATAGTGCCTGGGTGATTGGATTAGTGCATTGATAGTGCCTGTGTGACTAGATGAGTGCATGGACAGTGCCTGAGTAAATGGATAACAGCAAGGGTAGGGCCCAGGTGATTCGATGAGTGCATTGGTAGTGCCTGGTTGATTGGATGAGTGCATGGGTAGTATCTGGGTGATTGGGTGAGTGCATGGGTAGTGCTTGGGTGATTGTATGAGTGCATGAGCAATGTCGGAGTGAATGGATGACTTCAAGGTTATTGCCCAAGTGATTGGATGAGTACATATGTAGTGACTGGGTAATTGGATGAGTGCATGGGTAGTGCCTCAGTGAATGGATGAGTACAAGGATAGTACCTGGGTAACTAGATGAGTAGTTGGGTAGTGCCTGGGTGATTGGATGAATGCATGGGTAGTGCCTCAGTGAATGGATGAGTACAAGGATAGTACCTGGGTAACTAAATGAGTGCTTGGGTAGTGCCTGGGTGATTGGATGAGTGCATGGGTTGTGTGCGAGTGATTTGATGCGTACACAGATAGTGCCAGAGTGATTGGATGAGTGCAAGGGTAGTGTCTGAGTGATTGGATGAGTACATGGGTACTGCCTTGGTTATTGGATGAGTGCATGGGTAGTGCCTGGTTGGTTGCAGGAATGCATTGAAAGTGCCTGGATGATTGGATGAGTGTGTGGGTAGTGCCTGGTTGATTTGATGAGTTCATGGGTAGTGTCTGGGTAATCAGATGAGTGTGTGGGTAGTGCATGGGTGATTGGATGAGTCATGGGTAGTGCCTGCGTGATTGTATGAGTACATGGGTAGTGTCTGAGTGAATGGATGACTGCAAGGGTATTGCCTGAGTGATTGGATGAGTACATATGTAGTGAATGTGTAATTGGATGAGTGCACGTGTAGTGTCTCAGTGAATGGATAAATACAAGGGTAGTACCTGGGTAATTGGATGAGTGCTTGCACAGTGCCTGGGTGATTGGATGAGTGCATGTGTAGTGCCTTGATGAATGGATGAGTGCATGTTTAGTGCCTGAGTGAATGAATCAGTGCAAGGGTAGTGTCAGGGTCACTGGATGAGTACATGGGCATTGCCTGGGTGATTGGATGAGTGGAAGGGTAGTGCTTGGGTCATTGCATGAGTGCATGGGTAGTGGCTAGGTTATTGTATGTGTGCATGGGTAGTGCCTTAGTGATTGGATGAGTGCAAGGGCAGTGCCTGGGTGATTGGATGAGTGCAAGGGTAGTGCCTAGATGATTTGATGAGTGCATGGTAGTGCCTGGGTGATTGGATGAGTGCCTGTGTAGTGCCTGGGTGATTGGATGAGTGCAAGGGTATTGCCTGTGTGATTGGATGACAACATTGATAGTGCCTGGGTGATTGGATGAGTGCATTGGTAGTGCCTGTGTGACTAGATGAGTGCATGGGTAGTGCCTGAGTAAATGGATAACAGCAAGGGTAGTGCCCAGGTGATTCGATGAGTGCATTGGTAGTGCCTGGTTGAATGGATGAGTGCATGGGTAGTACCTGGGTGATTGGGTGAGTGCATGGGTAGTGCCTGGGTGATTGGATGAGCGCATGTGTAGTGCCTGAGTGAATGGATGACTGCAAGGGTATTGCCTGAGTGATTGGATGAGTACATATGTAGTGAGTGGGTAATTAGATTAGTGCACGTGTAGTGCCTCAGTGAATGGATGAGTACAAGGGTAGTACCTGGGTAATTGGATGAGTGCCTGGGTAGTGTCTGGGTAATTGGATAAGTGCATGTGTAGTGCCTGAGTGAATGGATGAGGGCATGGGTAGTGCCTAAGTGAATGGATATGTGCATGGGTAGTGCCAAAGTGAATAGATAAGTACAAGGGTAGTGTCTGGGTCCCTGGATGAGCACATAGGTACTGCCTGGGTGATTGGGTGAGTGCATGGGTAGTGTCTGGTTGATTTCATGAGTGCAAGGTTAGTATCTGAGTCAATGGATGAGTGCCTTGGTATTGCTTGAGTGATTTGATGAGTGCTTGGGTAGTTCCTGGTTGATTGCATGAGTGCACTGGAAATGCCTGAGTGAATAGATGAGTGGAATGGTGGTGCGTGGGTGATTGCATGAGTGTATGGGTAGTGCCCGAGTTATTGGATGAGTGCTTGGGTAGTGCCTGAGTGATTTGATGAGTGCAAGGCTAGTGCCTGGATGAGTGCATAGGTGGTGCCTGGGTGATTGGATGAGTGCATGGGTGGTTGCTGGCTTATTGGATGAGTGCATGGGTAGTTTCTGAGTGAATGGATAACTGCAATGGTAGTGCCTGAGTGAGTGGATGAGTACATGGGTACTGCCTAGGTGATTGCATGAGTGCATGGGTAGGGCCTGGTTGATTGCATGAGTGCATAGGAGTGAAATGATGACTGCACAGGTAGTGCCTGTGTGATTCAATGAGTGTATGGGTAGTGCCAGGTTGATTGGATGAAAGCATGGGCAGTGCCTGGGTGATTGGAGAAGTGCATGGGTTTTGACTGTGTGATTAAATGAGTGCATCTAGTGCCTGGTTGACTTGATGAGTGCATGGGTCATGACTGGGTGATTGGATGAGTGATTGGGTAGTGCTTGGATTATTGGATGAGTGCATGGGTAGTGTATGACTGAATGGATGACTGCAAGGGTAGAGTCTGAGTGATTGTATCTGTATGTGGATAGTGCCTGGTTGATTGTGTGAGTGCATGGGTAGTGCCTGAGTGAATGGATGAATGTAAGGGTAGTGCCTGGGTGCTTGGATGACAGCATTGATAGTGCCTTGGTGATTGGATGACAGCACACGTAGTGCCAGGGTAGTGCACAAGTGAATAGATTTATGCAAGGGTAGTGTCTGGGTCACTGGATGAGTGCATGGTAGTGCCTGGTTGATTGTGTGAGTTCATGGGTAGTGCCTGGGTGATTGGATGAGAGCATGGATAGTGCCTGGGTGATTAGTTGTGTGCATGTGTAGTGCCTGGTTGATTGGATGATTGCATGAGTAGTGCCTTGGTAGTTCCTGGGTGATTGGATGAGTGAATGGGTGTTACCTGGGTGATTGGATGAGTGCATGGGTAGTGCCTGGTTGAATTCAATGGTGCACTGGTAATGCCTAAGTGAATAAATGAGTTGAAGGTTAGTGCCTGGGTGATTGCATTTTTCCATGGGTAGTGCCTGGGTTATTGGATGAGTGCATGGATAGTGACTGAGTGACTGGATGAGTGCAAGGGTTATGCCTGGGTTGATTGAATGAGTGCAAGTGTAGTGCCTGTTTGATTGGATGAGTGCATGGGTAGTGCCTGGGTGATTGGATGAGTGTCTGGGTAGTGCCTGGATGAATGGATGACTGCAAGGCTAATGCCTGGTTGATTGCACATGTGTATGGGTAGTTCCTGGTTGATTGCATGAGTGAATGGGTAGTGCCTGGATGAATTTGTGAATGCAAGTGTAGTGCCTGGGTGATTGAATGACAGCATAGGTAGTGCCTGGGTGATTAGATGCGTGCATGGGTAGTGCCTGGGTGACTGGATGAGTGCATGAGTAGTGCCTCAGTGAATGATGACTGAAAGGGTAGTTCCTGTGTAATTCAATGAGTACATGTGTAGTTTCCTGGTTGATTGGATGAGTGTATGGTTAGTGCTAGGATGATCAGGTGAGTGCATGGATAGTGCCTGGGTGATTGGATGAGTGCATGGGTAGTGCCTGGGTGATTTAATGAGTGCATGGGTAGTGGCTCGGTGATTGAATGAGTGCATGGGTAGAGACTGGGTGATGTGATGAGTGCATGGGTATTGACTGGGTGATTTGACAAGTGCCTGAGTGATTGGGTGAGTACATGGGTACTGCCTGGTTGATTGGATGAGTGCATAGGTAGTGCCTGGTTAATTGCATGAGTGCATGGATAGTGCCTGGGTGATTGGACAAGTGCATGGGTAGTGCCTGGGTGATTGAATGAGTGCATGGGTAGTGGCTCGGTGATTGAATGAGTGCATGGGTAGAGACTGGGTGATGTGATGAGTGCATGGTGTAGGAGAGTAGGATCTGCTTCACATGGGTACCCCCACTTTTTGCTGATGCTTCACTGTTTTTCGACTTTAGTCTGGCTGGGGCCCTGCTAATCAGAACCCCAGCCTAGCTGCTTCCTCTCTAAAATGGTTTCCATGTGCCTTAGGCACATCTCTAATTGGAATCTAGAGTGCCCTTGTAAGTCCCTAGTATATGGTATACTATGTACCCAGGGCATAGGTACCTCAGAGGACCTGCCAGGGGCTGAAGCATGTATTGTGACACCCCTGGAAGGCCAGCCAAAAGGACACCACAGGTCTGCTACTGCAGCCTGGGTAAGGTGGTGCATGCACCCCTTACTGTGATATAGGTTACCTATATCACTACATACATAGACACATATAAACCTATAAGTCACTCCTATGGCAGGCCTTGTCAATCCTGAAGGCAGAGTGCTTGGTTCCTATGTGAGAGGGTGCCCCTGCATGAGCAGAGCCCCTCTGCAGCCGAACGCTGCCTTCAGGATTGACAAGGCCTGCCATAGGAGTGACGCTGATGCTGTTTGTAGTGCAGCCTGACCATATACTCTTAAGCGCATTATAATCTCGCGTTAAAAGCTAACTTTGGGATGGCTGCACGGAAACATGTCGTGTTTGGTGTCAAACATCTTGGAATACTACCCCCCGTCAGTTCTGGCGGCGGGGGTAGCATTCCACCCTTCTAGAGGGAGAGACATGTACACACTGCCTGCCTGGTAACTTCTTTCCAAGCCCTGGCATCACAAAATGGATGCCGCTGCCACAGACACGAGTCTGGCCTCCTGCTGCTGACTGAAACTCCGGCAGGGGAGGCCTGGACAATAGGTTTCCTGTCCCAGGGAGGTGTAACCACCTCCCCAGACAGGATAATGTGTATTGGGGCTGGGCGGGAGCACCCTCTGGTGCTTTGAAGTCCTGCACTGGGGGCACACTTGGTGTCCCTGTGCATACCCCAGTTCAAACTGGTTCAGGGGCTTCCAGCCCCTGCTCTGGCGTGAAACTGGACAAAGGGAATGGGTGTAACCACCCCTCTTCCCTGACCCTCCCATAGGTGGGTCCCCAGAGTATGTCCAACCCCTAACTTAGTATAAGTATGGGACCCCAGTCCTTAGGACTTTAGATTTACCTGGACGAAACTCTGATACAGAATCCTGGACCTTCGACGCTCTACTTTAAGATTAGAGGACTGAAGAATCTCCCTTGGGGTCAAGGAGTGACTCCCCTGCTTGGCAGGCACCAACGAAGCAATTGTCCGGTCTGCATCTCTGAAGCTCCCGCAGAACGCCGAAGTCTTTGCATCCCCAGAGGTGGATTTCCAGACTTCCCCGAGGCTGCCCTGAGTCCCCGGCAAAGCTGAGGCCCGTAGTTGTCGTGGGTAACGTGGAATCGTGACCCCTGGACACCGAGCACATTTGCAAGTGCATCCTCTTCCTGGGCTCCCCCGAAATTGTGCTTTGGGCGTCGAGTAGCCCCTACCTCCAGCACCAACTGCACCGAAGATCACTGGCCCCCACTCCTTGAGTGTCCCGTGAGCCAGCTCCAAGTGCGTCCACTCGAGGCTCCTTCGCAGTCGCTAGTCCGTTGGCTAGTGGGCCCTCCCGAAGACCAATCTTCTTCTGCTTGGGCTTCCCTGGTTGCTCCAGGCGTGCCCTGACTTACCCTCGCTGGGTGAGTCCCTCAGACCTTGCAGGTCTGCACCACCGTCCTTCTTCTATTTCCATGAGACTTGCCGCTGCCAAGGCTTGTTGCCTCCAATCCGGTCGCCGACACTCCTGCAATCGACAGACATCGTGGGACAGCTCGAATCCAGCTCCTGGTCATCGTCAACACCTCCTGGACCTCGTGGCTGAAGAGTCAAGATGACCGTCAACCTACCTGAAGCACCCGACATCGGTGGGCATCCGCTCATCGCCTTCCTGGTCACTGGCTAGTGACCCAGACTCTGTCCCCTCTGCTTTCAGGTTCTTCAGATCTTCGATCCACCTTTGGATCCACCCGAACACTTTCGACTTGGCCGCCAGCAGCACTTTGCAGCAGATCGCCATTGAAAAAGACGACGAAACCCGACCCCGAAAGACACCTATGCACCCGGCTTCCCTGGGTGAGGTAACTCGAGTACTCCGGTGCTCCCGTGGGTATAGACTCTAGAACAACCCAGTTCTAAAGGGGTTTGCTCCAAGTCCTCCTCTAAGTGTCCCTTTTCTTTAAAATTCCAACCGCGACTTTCCCCATAGAAGTCAACGGCGATTCGCGGCTGTGTTCTCACACTGCACGCGTCCCCCGTGGGTCCCCTGTGTCACTACCTTGGGTGGTTCCTTGTGGTCCAAGCACTTCTACATGCTCTAGGCCTTGTGTCTAGCTCAGTCGTGGTTCTTATACCACTTTATTGGTATATGGTTTGGTACGCCCCTAGGGCTCAATCGTGTATTTGTGCTATTACTGTTGATAACTAACTTATAACTTATGTATTTCGAACTCTAGCCTCATAAAGAGACTAGAGGGGTGTGTTTAGCAATAAATACATATATTTTGAATATATACCTGGTGTGGTCCTCTTTCATTTGGTCACTCAAGAGATTATAGACTGGTAAAACAAGCTGCTTTACACTCCTTCAAGACTTAGCCTGAAGGCTGCTCTCCATAGCTACCACTAGGATAGCTTTCAATAAAGGTTGTCTTTAACCTATCTCCAATAAGGGGTTGTTTGGACTGGTGCAAGGTGCCCACTATAATTAGTGGACAGCATATACCAGGCCAACTTCTCACATTGGTGTGCAGCGTGTGGGATTCCAGCTTGCTATTGTTTTACCAGATAATCTCAATTGAATTGATCAACTGAAAACCACTAAGGGTACCTTAGGTACATATAAAACAAGCTTAGGATACAGTAAGTTCTACTGAACTTAGAGTTGTGTGTTAAGGGATAGCACACCCTTTCTACAACTCAAGAGAGTTTAGTAGGCCACACTAGAGTAGGTAGTGCATACACCACACCTCACTAGTAATGTCTTCAAAGCCAGGACCCAGTGAGTCCTTGCCAGAAGCCAGTGGGCTTCTTCCCTCCAAGTATGATAATCTCCCATTCTTGGAATTGAGAGCATTGTGCAATACTAGGAAGCTGAAGGCAGGCAAAAGTGCCAGCACCCAACACCTCAGGGAGGTGCTACTGTCTGATGATCTCAGCAGGCCCCTAGGGTCTGAAGGGGTAGGCAGAGAGGGTGGGGCAGAAAATGAGGAAGGGGTCAGGGGTGAAGAAACCCAGGGCCCCCCCCCTGAAACTGGCCAGGAAGGTGAAAATGACCTTTTCCTGGAAAACCCAATTCCTCCTGTGGAGGAGGAGGAGGATCAGAATGACCTCCCCTTTGCCCCCCCAGGAAGAGTTGTGAGTGTGCCCAGAAGGACTAGATCTCCTTCTCAGGAGTCTAACCACTCTGACACCTCAGTAGGGACCTCTGTCTCCTCTCATGGAAGGGAATCCTCTCATGAGAGGAGGAAGAGACTGATTCAGTATGAGCAAGCCCAGCTTGAACTCAGAAAACAGCAATTGGCTATAGACAGGGAGTCCCTAGATCTCTATAGAGAGAGAACAAAGTTGGGACTAGAGTCCCATGGTGGCAGCAGTTTCCCCAGAGATAGGAAAAGGTCACATGACCATAGAAACCTGAGCAAGATTGTCCCTCCCTACCAGAGTGGGGATGACATCCACAAATGGATAACTGCACTGGAGAGGGCCTGTAAAGTACAGAGGGTCCCTCAGGAGCAGTGGGCAGCAATCTTGTGGCTCTCCTTTGCAGACAAAGGTAGATACAAGCTCCTCACTGTAAGAGAAGAGGATGCTGACAATTACAAAGTCTTGAAGAGTGCTCTGATTGATGGGTTTGGCCTAACAACTGAACAATACAGGTTAAAGTTCAGAGATACCCAAAAAGCACAGACTCAAGACTGGGTGGACTATGTGGATTGTTCTGCTAAGGCTCTGGAGGGTTGGTTGATGGGCAGTAAGGTATGTGACTTCACAGGATTGTACAATCTTATCATGAGGGAGAAGATTCTTAATAACTGTCAAAATCAGCTGTTGCATCAGTACCTGGTGGACTCTGATCTGACCTCTCCCCAAGAATTGGGAAAGAAGGCAGACAAATGGGTCAGAACCAGGGTGAGGCAGAAGGTACAGAACCAAGGTGGTGACCCAAAGAAGCAAGATTCTAAGAACTCTGATAAGGGTGGGGAGAAGGGTAAAGACCAGAAGTCTTCACAAGGCCCCAAAAAATCTTCTTCAGGTGGGGATTCAGTCTAACAAAGGGAAAGGCCAAAAGAAACCATGGTGCAAGGTCTGTAAGCAAAAGACCCACTGGACCAGTGATTGCACCAAGTCCAAAGACTCTATTCCAGCCCCCACCAATGCCCCTAAGGCACCTGTTCCCCCTAGTACAGTTACAGTTGATGGTGGGAGTACACAAGCCAAGGGTTTAGTAGAGTTGACCCTGGGTAAGGAGATGAGCTCTGACCTAGTCAGAGAACTCACTCAGGCTGTCCTAGTCTGTGATGGAGGCATGGATGTGACCTCCTCAGTGAGTCCCAGTAATCTGGGCAAGTACAGGCAACAGCCCTTAATCAATGGAAAAGAGGCTTTGGCATTTAGGGACACAGGAGCAAGTGTCACCATGGTGACACAAGATCTTGTGGATCCTGGGCAGATTATACTTGGTGAAATGTACCAAGTGACCAATGCTAGCAACGTCAGAACAGACCATACTCTGGCAGTTGTTAACTTCTCCTGGGGAGGGATAACTGGCCTTAAGAAGGTTGTGGTAAGTGCAGACCTACCAGTTGAATGCTTGCTTGGCGATGATCTAGAAACTTCAGCTTGGGCAGAAGTGGAGCTCAGGACCCATGCAGAAATGCTGGGCATCCCTGCAGATGTGTTTGCTGTGACCAGGTCACAGGCCAAAATGTCTAACACTGAACAGGCCTTGGATTCTGGAAGAATGGACCAAGTGCCCTCCAAGAAGAGGAGTAGTAGGGTAAAGGCAGTGCCTTCCCCCTTGGCTCAGAAGGAAGATCAGTCTCTTCAGGGAGATGATCTCAGTCCTGAGGAAGGAACTGTCCCAGAGGAGCTTGAGCCTGATCAGGTTGAGTTCTTAGGGACAGGGGGCCCTTCCAGGGCAGATCTGAGCCAGGAGTAGCAGAGCTGCTGCTCTCTTGAACCCCTCAGACAGCAAGCTGCTGCTGAGGCTGCTGGGAAAGCTACTGGTCCCCATACAGTGTATTGGGATGATGGACTCTTGTACTCAGAGTGTAGAGACCCCAAGCCTGGTGCCACCAGGAGGTTGGTTATACCTCTGAAGTTCAGGGGCTTCCTATTGACCCTAGCCCATGACATTCCCTTAGCAGGTCACCTGGGCCAGAACAAGACTTGGGACAGAATTGTCCCTCACTTTCACTGGCCCCACATGTCTGAAGACAACAAGGAGTTTTGTCGCTCCTGTGTAACCTGCAAGGCCAATGGCAAGGCAGGTGGCACTACAAAGGCCCCCCTGATACCACTACCTGTGGTGGGGGTTCCCTTTGAAAGGGTGGGGATTGACATTGTTGGTCCCATGGATCCCCAAACAGCATCTGGGCACAGGTTTATCCTGGTGGTAGTGGATCATGCCACCAGGTACCCAGAGGCTATTCCCCTTAGGACCACTACAGCACCTGTGGTGGCAAGAGCCCTCCTGGGAATTTTCTCAAGAGTGGGCTTCCCTAAGGAGGTTGTATCAGACAGGGGTGCTAACTTTATGTCTGGATACTTAAAGGCAATGTGGAAGGAGTGTGGAGTGACTTACAAGTTCACCACACCCTATCACCCACAATGCAATGGTTTAGTTGAGAGATTCAACAAAACCTTGAAGGGCATGATTAAAGGGCTCCCAGAGAAGCTTAGGCGAAGATGGGAAATACTCTTGCCCTGCCTTTTATTTGCATACAGGGAGGTGCCTCAAAAGGGGTTGGCTACAGCCCTTTTGAACTTTTGTTTGGTCACCCTGTCAGAGGTCCATTGTGCTTGGTGAAAGGAAGGATGGGAGTTACCTCTCAAGCCCCCAAAGCAAGACATAGTGGACTATGTACTTGGTCTCCGCTCCAGGATGGCTGAGTACATGAAAAAGGCAACTAAAAACCTTGAGGCTAGCCAGGAACTTCAAAAAGCCTGGCATGACCAAAAGGCTTTACTGACTGTTTACCAGCCAGGACAGAAGGTGTGGGTGTTGGAGCCAGTGGCCCCAGCAGCTCTCCAAGACAAATGGAGTGGACCCCATACCATTGTTGAACAGAAGGGTGAGGTTACCTACTTAGTAGACCTAGGAACACCCAGGAGTCCCCGCAGGGTTCTCCATGTCAACAGATTAAAACCATATGTGGACAGGGCAGACATGGGCTTGCTCATGGCTTCTGATGAGGGACAGGAGGAAGAGAGTGACCCACTCCCTGACCTGCTCTCACAGAACCCTGATGATGGGTCAGTGGATGGTGTAGCCTTGGCAGGCAGCCTCACTGCTCAGCAGCAAACTGATTGTAGACAAGTGCTCAACCAGTACAGACATATGTTCTCTCTGACTCCAAGTCAGACCACCTGGTGCACTCATGAAGTGGACACTGGGGACAGTCTGCCTATTAAAAATAAGATTTATAGGCAACCTGACCATGTCAGGGACTGTATCAGGACAGAAGTCCAGAAAATGTTGGATTTGGGAGTTATTGAACCCTCAGATATCCCTTGGGCTAGTCCAGTGGTCCTTGTGCCAAAACCTCACACCAGTGGTGGGAAAAGAGAGATGAGGTTTTGTGTGGACTACAGGGGTCTCAATGCAGTCACTAGGACTGATGCCCATCCAATACCTAGGGCAGATGAGCTAATAGACACTTTGGCCTCAGCCAAGTATCTAAGCACATTTGACCTGACAGCTGGCTACTGGCAGATCAGGCTAGCTGATGATGCAAAGCCAAAGACAGCATTCTCAACCCCTAGTGGGCATTATCAATTTGTGGTGATGCCCTTTGGTCTGAAGAATGCACCTGCCACTTTTCAGAGGTTGGTGAATACAGTCCTTACAGGTCTGGAAGCCTATAGTGCAGCATATCTAGATGATATTGCTGTCTTTAGCTCCACCTGGGAGGATCACCTGGTCCACCTCAGAAATGTTCTGCAGGCCCTGCAGAAAGCAGGCCTGACTATCAAGGCCACAAAGTGCCAGATAGGGCAGAGTCAGGTTGTGTACCTGGGCCACCTTGTGGGTGGAGGCCAGGTTCAACCCTTGCAGAGCAAGATCCAGACCATCATGGACTGGACTGCTCCCACTACCCAGACTCAGGTGAGAGCCTTTTTAGGCCTGACTGGGTACTATAGGAGATTTGTCAAGGGGTATGGATCAATAGTGACACCCCTGAATGACTTAACTTCCAAGAAAATGCCCAAAAAGGTTCAGTGGACAGTTAGCTGTCAAAAGGCATTTGATGACCTAAAGCAGGCAATGTGCACTGCTCCCATTCTACAGAGTCCTGATTACTCCAAGAAGTTCATTGTCCAAACAGATGCATCTGAATTGGGGGTAGGGGCTGTACTGTCACAATTGAATGATGATGGTCAGGATCAGCCAGTAGCTTTTATTAGCAGAAGGCTGACCCCTAGAGAGAAACGTTGGTCAGCCATTGAGAGGGAGGCCTTTGCTGTGGTCTGGGCTCTGAAGAAGTTGAGGCCATACTTGTTTGGTACTCACTTCCTTGTTCAAACAGACCATAAGCCCCTCTTATGGCTAAAACAAATGAAGGGTGACAACCCCAAACTGCTTAGGTGGTCCATTTCCCTACAGGGGATGGACTTCACAGTGGAACATAGACCTGGGAGTAACCATGCCAATGCAGATGGACTCTCTAGGTACTTCCACTTAGAACATGACGACTTAACTGGACAAGGTTAGTTTAATGTCCCTACGTTTGGGGGGTTGTGTAGGAGAGTAGGATCTGCTTCACATGGGTACCCCCACTTTTTGCTTATGCTTCACTGTTTTTCGACTTTAGTCTGGCTGGGGCCCTGCTAATCAGAACCCCAGCCTAGCTGCTTCCTCTCTAAAATGGTTTCCATGTGCCTTAGGCACATCTCTAATTGGAATCTGGAGTGCCCTTGTAAGTCCCTAGTATATGGTATACTATGTACCCAGGGCATAGGTACCTCAGAGGCCTGCCAGGGGCTGAAGCATGTATTGTGCCACCCCTGGAAGGCCAGCTAAAAGGACACCACAGGTCTGCTACTGCAGCCTGGGTAAGGTGGTGCATGCACCCCTTACTGTGATATAGGTTACCTATATCACTACATACATACACACATATAAACCTATAAGTCACTCCTATGGCAGGCCTTGTCAATCCTGAAGGCAGAGTGCTTGGTTCCTATGTGAGAGGGTGCCCCTGCATGAGCAGAGCCCCTCTGCAGCATTCGGAGACCCTCCTCTGATGCTATTTGTAGTGCAGCCTGACCATATACTCTTAAGCGCATTATAACTTCGCGTTAAATGCTAACTTTGGGATGGCTGCACGGAAACATGTCGTGTTTGGTGTCAAACATCTTGGAATACTACCCCCCCGCCAGTTCTGGCGGCGGGGGTAGCATTCCACCCTTCTAGAGGGAGAGACATGAACACACCGGCATGCCCGGTAACTTCTTTCCAAGCCCTGGCATCACAAAATGGATGCCGCTGCCACAGACACGGGTCTGGCCTCCTGCTGCTGACTGAAACTCCGGCAGGGGAGGCCTGGACAATAGGTTTCCTGTCCCAGGGAGGTGTAACCACCTCCCCAGACAGGATAATGTGTATTGGGGCTGGGCGGGAGCACCCTCTGATGCTTTGAAGTCCTGCACTGGGTGCACACTTGGTGTCCCTGTGCATACCCCAGTTCAAACTGGTTCAGGGGCTTCCAGCCCCTGCTCTGGCGTGAAACTGGACAAAGGGAATGGGTGTAACCACCCTCTTCCCTGACCCTCCCATAGGTGGGTCCCCAGAGTATGTCCAACCCCCTAACTTAGTATAAGTATGGGACCCCAGTCCTTAGGACTTTAGATTTACCTGGACGAAACTCTGATACAGAATCCTGGACCTTCGACGCTCTACTTTAAGATTAGAGGACTGAAGAATCTCCCTTGGGGTCAAGGAGTGACTCCCCTGCTTGGCAGGCTCCAACGAAGCAATTGTCCGGTCTGCATTACTGAAGCTCCCGCCGGACGCCGAAGTCTTTGCATCACCAGACATGGATTTCCAGACTTCCCTGAGGCTGCCCTGAGTCCCCAGCAAAGCTGAGGCCCGTAGTTGTCGTGGGTAACGTGGAACCGTGACCCCTGGACACCGAGCACATTTGCAAGTGCATCCTCTTCCTGGGCTCCCAGAAAGTTGTTCTTTGGGCTCCGAGTAGCCCCCGCCTCCAGCACCGTCTGCACCGAAGATCACTGGCCCCCATTCCATGAGTGTCCCGTGAGCCAGCTCCAAGTGCGTCCACTCGAGGCTCCTTCGCGGTCGCTAGTCCATTGGCTAGTGGGCCCTTCCGAAGGCCAATCTTCTTCTGCTTGGGCTTCCCAGGTTACTCCAGGCGTGCCCTGACCTACCCTCGCTGGGTGAGTCCCTCAGACCTTGCGGGTCTGCACCACCGTCCTTCTTCTATTTCCACAAGACTTGCTGCTGCCAAGGCTTGTTGGGTCCAATCCGGTCGCCGACACCTCAGCAATCGACAAACTTCGTGGGACAGCTCGAATCCAGCTCCTGGTTGTCGTCGACGCCTCCTGGACCTCGTGGCTGAAGAGTCAAGACGACCGTCAACCTACCTGAAGCACCCGACATCGGTGGGCATCCGCTCATCGCCTTCCTGGTCACTGGCTAGTGACTCAGACTCTGTCCCCTCTGCTTTCAGGTTCTTCAGATCTTCGATCCACATTTGGATCCACCCGAACACTTTCGACTTGGCCGCCAGCAGCACTTTGCAGCAGATCGCCATTGAAAACGATGACGAAACCCGACCCCGAAAGACACCTATGCACCCGGCTTCCCTGGGTGAGGTAACTCGAGTACTCCGGTGCTCCCATGGGTATAGACTCTAGAACAACCCAGTTCTAAAGGGGTTTGCTCCAAGTCCTCCTCTAAGTGTCCCTTTTCTTTAAAATTCCTACCGCGACTTTCCCCATAGAAGTCAATGGCGATTCGCGGTTGTGTTCTCACACTGCACGCGTCCCCCGTGGGTCCCCTGTGTCACTACCTTGGGTGGTTCCTTGTGGTCCAAGCCAGTAGAGGCTCTAGGCCGTGTGTCTAGCTCAGTCGTGGTTCTTATACCACTTTATTGGTATATGGTTTGGTACGCCCCTAGGGCTCAAACGTGTATTTGTGCTATTACTGTTGATAACTAACTTATAACTTATGTACTTCGAACTCTAGCCTCATAAAGAGACTAGAGGGGTGTGTTTAGCAATAAATACATATTTTGAATATATACCTGGTGTGGTCCTCTTTCATTTGGTCACTCAAGAGATTATAGACTGGTAAAACAAGCTGCTTTACATTCCTTCAAGACTTAGCCTGAAGGCTGCTCTCCATAGCTACCACTAGGATAGCTTTCAATAAAGGTTGTCTTTAACCTATCTCCAATAAGGGGTTGTTTGGACTGGTGCAAGGTGCCCACTATAATTAGTGGACAGCATATATCAGGCCAACTTCTCACACATGGGTATTGACTGGGTTATTTGACAAGTACCTGAGTGATTGGATGAGTACATGGGTACTGCCTGGTTGATTGAATGAGTGCATGGGTAGTGCCTGGGTGATTGGATGAGTGTCTGGGTAGTGCCTGGATGAATGGATGACTGCATGGCTATTGCCTGGTTGATTGCACATGTGTATGGGTAGTTCCTGGTTGATTGCATGAGTGAATGTGTAGTGCCTGGATGAATTGGTGAATGCAAGTGTAGTGCCTGGGTGATTGAAAGCATAGGTAGTGCCTGGGTGATTAGATGCATGCATGGGTAGTGCCTGGGTGACTGGATGAGTGCATGAGTAGGGCCTCAGTGAATGATGACTGAAAGGGTAGTTCCTGGGTAATTCAATGAGTGCATGTGTAATTTTCTGGTTGATTGGATGAGTGTATGGTTAGTGCTGGTATGATCAAGTGAGTGCATGGGTAGTGCCTGGCTGATTGGATGACTGCATGGATAGTGCCTGGGTGATTAGATGAGTGCATGGGTAGTGCCTGAGTGATTGGGTTAGTGCATGGGTAGTGCCTGGCTGATTGGATGAGTGCATGGATAGTGCCTGGGTGATTGGATGAGTGCATGGGTAGTGCCTGAGTGATTGAATGAGTGCATGGGTAGTGACTCAGTGATTGAATGAGTGCATGGGTAGAGAATGGGTGATGTGATGAGTGCATGGGTATTGACTGGTTGATTTGACAAGTGCCTGAGTGATTGGATGAGTACATGGGTACTGCCTGGTTGATTGGATGAGTGCATAGGTAGTGCCTGGTAGATTGCATGAGTGCATGTGTAGTGCATGGGTGATTGGATGTGTGCATGTGTAGTGCCTGGTTGATTGGATGAGTGCATGAGTAGTGTCTTGGCAGTTCCTCATTGATTGGATGAGTGTACGTGTGCTACCTGGGTGATTGGATGAGTGCATGGGTAGTTCCTGGTTGATTGCGAGGGTGCACTGGTAATGCCTGACTGAATAGATGAGTTGAAGCTTAGTGTCTGGGTGATTGCATGAGTGCAAGGTTAGTGCCTGGGTGATTGGATGAGTGTCTGGGTTGTGCCTGAATAAATGGATGACTGCAAGGCTAATGCCAGTGTGATTGCACAAATGTATGGGTAGTGCCTGGTTAATTACATGAGTGAATGTGTAGTGCGTGAGTGAATTGGTGAAGGCAAGGGTAGTGCCTGGGTGATTGGATGACAGCATAGGTAGTGCCTGGGTGATTGGATGAGTGCATGGATAGTGCCTGGGTGATTAGATGAGTGCATGGGTAGTGCCTGGGTGATTTGACAAGTGCCTGAGTGATTGGATGAGTACATGGGTACTGCCTGGTTGATTTAATGAGTGCATAGTTAGGGCCTGGTTGATAGCATGAATATGTACATGGTATCTGAATGAATGGATGCCTGAAAGAGTAGTGCCTGGGTGATTCAAGGAGTGCATGGGTTACGCCTGGATGATTGGATGAGAGCATGGGTAGTGCCTGGGTGATTGGATGTGTGTATGCATAGTGCCTGGTTGATTGGATGAGTGCATGAGTAGTGCCTTGATAATGCCTGGGTGATTGGATGAGTGCATGGGTATTACCTGGGTGATTGGATGAGTGCATGGGTAGTGCCTGGGTGATTTGATGAGTGCATGGGTAGTGTCTGACTGAAGGAATGACTGCAAGGGTAGTGCCTGAGTGATTGCATGAGTAGTGTCTGAGTGAATGGATGAGTGCATGTGTACTGCCTAGGTGATTGGATGACTGCAGGGATAGTGCCTGGGTGATTGGATGAGTGCATGGGTAGTGCCTGGGTGATTGTATCAGTGCATGGGTAGTGCCTGGGTGATTGAATGAGTGCATGGGTAGAGACTGGGTGATTGGATGAGTGCATGGGTATTGACTGGGTGATTTGACAAGTGTCTGAGTGATTGGATGATCACATGGCTACTGCCTGGTATATTGGATGAGTGCACAGGTAGTGCCTGGTTGATTGCATGAGTGCATGGGTAGTGCATGGGTGATTGGATGTGTGCATGTGTAGTGCCTGGTTGATTGGATGAGCGCATGAGCAGTGTCTTGGTAGTTCCTCAGTGATTGGATGAGTGCACGCGTGCTACCTGGGTGATTGGATGAGTGCATGGGTAGTGCCTGGTTGATTGCGATGGTGCACTGGTAATGTCTAACTCAATAGATGAGTTGAAGTCTAGTGCCTGGGTGATTGCATGAGTGCAAGTAAAGTGCTTGTTTGATTGGATGAGTGCATGGGTAGTGCCTGGGTGATTGGATGAGCGTCTGGGTAGTGCCTGGATGAATGGATGACTGCAAGGCTAATGCCTGGTTGATTGCACATGTGTATGGGTAGTTCCTGGTTGATTGCATGAGTGAATGTGTAGTGCCTGGATGAATTGGTGAATGCAAGTGTAGTGCCTGGGTGATTGAATGACAGCATAGGTAGTGCCTGGGTGATTAGATGTGTGCATGGGTAGTGCCTGGGTGACTGGATGAGTGCATGAGTAGTGCCTTAGTGAATGATGACTGAAAGGGTAGTTCCTGGGTAATTCAATGAGTGCATGTGTAGTTTTCTGGTTGATTGGATGAGTGTATGGTTAGTGCTGGGATGATCAGGTGAGTGCATGGGTAGTGCCTGGCTGATTGGATGAGTGCATGGATAGTGCCTGGGTGATTGGATGAGTGCATGGGTAGTGCCTGGTTGATTGCATGAGTGCATGGGTAGTGCCTGGGTGATTGGATGTGTGCATGTGTAGTGCCTGGTTGATTGGATGAGTGCATGAGTAGTGTCTTGGTAGTTCCTCATTGATTGGATGAGTGCACGTGTGCTACCTGGGTGATTGGATGAGTGCATGGGTAGTGCCTGGTTGATTGCGAGGGTGCACTGGTAAGGCCTGACTGAATAGATAAGTTGAAGTTTAGTGTCTGGGTGATTGCATGAGTGCAAGGTTAGTGCCTGGGTGATTGAATGAGTGCAGGGGTAGTACCTGTCTGATTGGATGAGTTTCTGGGTTGTGCCTGAATAAATGGATGACTGCAAGGCTAATGCCAGTGTGATTGCACAAATGTATGGGTAGTGCCTGGTTAATTACATGAGTGAATGTGTAGTGCGTGAGTGAATTGGTGAAGGCAAGGGTAGTGCCTGGGTGATTGGATGACAGCATAGGTAGTGCCTGGGTGATTGGATGAGTGCATGGATAGTGCCTGGGTGATTAGATGAGTGCATGGGTAGTGCCTGGGTGATTTGACAAGTGCCTGAGTGATTGGATGAGTACATGGGTACTGCCTGGTTGATTTAATGAGTGCATAGTTAGGGCCTGGTTGATAGCATGAATATGTACATGGTATCTGAATGAATGGATGCCTGAAAGAGTAGTGCCTGGGTGATTCAAGGAGTGCATGGGTTACGCCTGGATGATTGGATGAGAGCATGGGTAGTGCCTGGGTGATTGGATGTGTGTATGCATAGTGCCTGGTTGATTGGATGAGTGCATGAGTAGTGCCTTGATAATGCCTGGGTGATTGGATGAGTGCATGGGTATTACCTGGGTGATTGGATGAGTGCATGGGTAGTGCCTGGGTGATTTGATGAGTGCATGGGTAGTGTCTGACTGAAGGAATGACTGCAAGGGTAGTGCCTGAGTGATTGCATGAGTAGTGTCTGAGTGAATGGATGAGTGCATGTGTACTGCCTAGGTGATTGGATGACTGCAGGGATAGTGCCTGGGTGATTGGATGAGTGCATGGGTAGTGCCTGGGTGATTGAATCAGTGCATGGGTAGTGCCTGGGTGATTGAATGAGTGCATGGGTAGAGACTGGGTGATTGGATGAGTGCATGGGTATTGACTGGGTGATTTGACAAGTGTCTGAGTGATTGGATGATCACATGGCTACTGCCTGGTATATTGGATGAGTGCACAGGTAGTGCCTGGTTGATTGCATGAGTGCATGGGTAGTGCATGGGTGATTGGATGTGTGCATGTGTAGTGCCTGGTTGATTGGATGAGCGCATGAGCAGTGTCTTGGTAGTTCCTCAGTGATTGGATGAGTGCACGCGTGCTACCTGGGTGATTGGATGAGTGCATGGGTAGTGCCTGGTTGATTGCGATGGTGCACTGGTAATGTCTAACTCAATAGATGAGTTGAAGTCTAGTGCCTGGGTGATTGCATGAGTGCAAGTATAGTGCTTGTTTGATTGGATGAGTGCATGGGTAGTGCCTGGGTGATTGGATGAGCGTCTGGGTAGTGCCTGGATGAATGGATGACTGCAAGGCTAATGCCTGGTTGATTGCACATGTGTATGGGTAGTTCCTGGTTGATTGCATGAGTGAATGTGTAGTGCCTGGATGAATTGGTGAATGCAAGTGTAGTGCCTGGGTGATTGAATGACAGCATAGGTAGTGCCTGGGTGATTAGATGTATGCATGGGTAGTGCCTGGGTGACTGGATGAGTGCATGAGTAGTGCCTTAGTGAATGATGACTGAAAGGGTAGTTCCTGGGTAATTCAATGAGTGCATGTGTAGTTTTCTGGTTGATTGGATGAGTGTATGGTTAGTGCTGGGATGATCAGGTGAGTGCATGGGTAGTGCCTGGCTGATTGGATGAGTGCATGGATAGTGCCTGGGTGATTGGATGAGTGCATGGGTAGTGCCTGGTTGATTGCATGAGTGCATGGGTAGTGCCTGGGTGATTGGATGTGTGCATGTGTAGTGCCTGGTTGATTGGATGAGTGCATGAGTAGTGTCTTGGTAGTTCCTCATTGATTGGATGAGTGCACGTGTGCTACCTGGGTGATTGGATGAGTGCATGGGTAGTGCCTGGTTGATTGCGAGGGTGCACTGGTAAGGCCTGACTGAATAGATAAGTTGAAGTTTAGTGTCTGGGTGATTGCATGAGTGCAAGGTTAGTGCCTGGGTGATTGAATGAGTGCAGGGGTAGTACCTGTCTGATTGGATGAGTTTCTGGGTTGTGCCTGAATAAATGGATGACTGCAAGGCTAATGCCTGTGTGATTGCACAAATGTATGGGTAGTGCCTGGTTGATTACATGAGTGAATGTGTAGTGCCTGAGTGAATTGGTGAATGCAAGGGTAGTGCCTGGGTGATTGGATGGCAGCATAGGTAGTGCCTGGGTGATTGTATGAGTGCATGGATAGTGCCTGGGTGATTGGATGAGTGCAGGGGTAGTGTCTGGGTGATTTGACAAGTGCCTGAGTGATTGGATGAGTACATGGGTACTGCCTGGTTGATTTAATGAGTGCATAGTTAGGGCCTGGTTGATGGCATGAGTATGTATGTAGTATCTGAATGAATGGATGCCTGAAAAGGTAGTGCCTGGGTGATTCAAGGAGTGCATGGGTTGTGCCTGGATGATTGGATGAGAGCATGGGTAGTGCCTGGGTGATTGGATGTGTGCATGCATAGTGCCTGGCTGATTGGATGAGTGCATGAGTAGTGCCTTGGTAATGCCTGGGTGATTTGATGAGTGCAGGGGTAGTGTCTGACTAAAGGGATGACTGCAAGGGTAGAGCCTGAGTGATTGCATGAGCAGTGTCTGAGTGAATGGATGAGTGCATGTGTACTGCCTAGGTGATTGGATGAGTGCATGGGTAATGCCTGGGTGATTTAATCAGTGCATGGGTAGTGCCTGGGTGATTGAACGAGTGCACAGGTAGAGACTGGGTGATTGGATGAGTATATGGGTACTGCCTGGTTGATTGGATGAAGGCATAGGTAGTGCCTGGTTGATTGCATGAGTGCATGGGTAGTGCATGGGTGATTTGATGTGTGCATGTGTAGTGCGTGGTTGGTTGGATGAGTGCATGAGCAGTGTCTTGGTAGTTCCTCAGTGATTGGATGGGTACACGCATGCTACCTGGGTGATTGGATGAGTGCATGGGTAGTGTCTTGTTGATTGCGAGGGTGCACTGGTAATGCCTAACTGAATAGATGAGTTGAAGGCTAGTGCCTGGGTGATTGCATGAATGCAAGGGTAGTTCCTGTCTGATTGGATGAGTGCATGGGTAGTGCCTGGGTGATTGGATGAGTGTCTGCGTTGTGCCTGAATAAATGGATGACTGCAAGGCTAATGCCTGGATGATTGTACGAATATATGGGTAGTGCCTGGTTGATTGCATGAGTGAATGTGTAGTGCCTGAGTGAATTTGTGAATGCAAGGGTAGTGCCTGGGTGATTGGATGACAGCATAGGTAGTGCCTGGGTGATTGGATGAGTGCATGGATAGTGCCTGGGTGATTGGATGAGTGCATGGGTAGTGCCTGGGTGATTTGACAAGTGCCTGAGTGATTGGATGAGTACATGAGTACTGCCTGGTTGATTTAATGAGTGCATAGGTAGGGCCTGGTTGATTGCATGAGTATATACGTATTATCTGAATGAATGGATGCCTGAAAGGGTAGTGCCTGGGTGATTCAAGGAGTGCATGGGTTGCACCTGGACGATTGGATGAGAGCATGGGTAGTGCCTGGGTGATTGGATGTGTGCATGCATAGTGTCTGGTTGATTTGATGAGTGCATGGGTAGTGTCTGACTGAAGGGATGACTGCAAGGGTAGTGCCTGAGTGATTGCATGAGTAGTGTCTGAGTGAATGGATGAGTGCATGTGTACTGCCTAGGTGATTGGATGAGTGCATGGTTAGTGGATGTTTGATTGCATGGGTAATGAATGAGTGAATGGATGAGTGGAAAGGTAGTGCCTGCGTGATTGGATGAGTGTATGGGTTTTACCTGGTTGATTGGATGAGTGCATGGGTAGTGCCTGAGTAAATGGATGAGTGCAAGTCTAGTGCCTGGGTGATTGGATGAGTTCATGTGTAGTGTCTGGGTTATTGGTTGAGTGCATGGAGAGTACCTGGTTGCTCAGATTAATATATGAATAGTGCCTTAGTGAATAGATCAGTGCAAGGGTAGTGCCTGTGTGATTTGATGAGTGCATGGGTAGTGCTTTGATGATTGGATGAGTGCATGGTTAATGCCTGGGTGAATGGTAGTGTTGTGCCTGAGTGAATGGATCAGTGCAAGTACAGTGCCTGGGTGAATGAATGAGTGGAAGTACAGTGCTTGGGTGATTGCTTGACGGCATGGGTACTGCCTGAGTGAATGTATGAATGCAAGTGAAGTGCCTGGATAAATGAAAGAGTGCAAGTATAGTACCTAGGTGATTCCATAACTGTATTAGTAGTGACTGAGTTAAGGCACGACTCCATGGGTACCTCCTGGGTGATTGGATGAGCGCCTGAGTAGTGGCTGGGAGATTGGATGAATACAAGTGCAGTACCTGAGTGATTGCAGGACTGCCTAGGTAGTGGCTATGTGATTGGATGAGTTGAACTGTAGTTTCTGGGGGATCGGATGAGTATATGAGTAGTAACTCTATGAATCCATCACTAGATTAGTGATTTGACACACGTAATATATCCCGATCTCCAACTGATAAACAGATAAAAATGTATTAGAATTTAATTTTGACCACTAGGCAACCAAAACAACAGACAATATTTTTCCCCAAAACTTTAATTCAACATAGACAAATGTATTACTATTTTTTACTGTTTTCAGCTTTCATACTTCTTCACTTTCAACAGTGCTCTGTATGAAGCATTAATAATATGTTAAACAGTGGTTCTGTTGGGTAGTGCAATTGCTGTGTGCTGTGTAATTTATACATTACAGTCACTCAATTTCTGTCACTTTCAGCAAATGAATTATGAAAGAACAAGTATAGGATACGAACACACCACAAAACAGAGAACCATGAGTTGAGAAAACGAAGTTTTACTCTTTTCTTATTCAAAAAGGAATATATATATGGCTGTCACAGGCCCAAATCAATCGGTGAAATAGAGAAAGTGACTCTCGTGAGTGTAAAGTGCAATAAACTGACAAAGTGAAATCAATAGTGAGCTATATACATGATATATACAAGCGACATGGAAAAATTGTATTTGTTCATTCTGTCTAGTTTATAATTCCATCGAATGAATTCACATAGTCACAAAGTGATTTTTAGAGTAGGGGCAAGGAAACTGCTAAGACATGAACACAAGTAGTGTCAACGTTTCGACCCAGGGGTATGCGCAATTGGCATGCGTCACGGTGGGTCTTCTTCAGGACTACTGAACTAGGGGTGGGCGGAATTTGCGTAGTCGCGCTACGCAAAGCTCCGCGAAACGGTAAAACATCTCCGCGAGCACGCAAAAGTTCCGCGAACACGCGGAATTGCTTGTTCTGCCCGTTCGCGATGCTTTTTTCCTGTTCGCAAACGCTGTTTGCGTGCTCGGGGAGGAATATCTCGTGAACACGCATTTTGAAAGCGCGAACAAGCAAAAAACTCTGTGAAGCCGCGGATCGCGGAATTTTTGGAAATTCCGCGTTCTCCGTGGAACGCGAAATTACCCAAATTCCGCCAATTCCACGAGCGGAACGGAATTTACCGCCCAGGCCTATACTGAACAGATATTGTTATGTTCCATACAGGTACCCTAATATAGGCCCGGGTAACATCATACCCCTTCACCTACATTACCTCCCCTGTACTACACTGTAACGAGCCTTTTAGGATTGAAACTTTACCTAGTTCTAGTCCTGGGTGCAGAAGGAGGGTTTCTCCTAAACAATAAAGTCCTATAACTCCATCAATAGACTCACACAGTATGAATGAATATTCATAAGGGTTCTTAGAAACCAGGCTGGGGCTACTCCACCTTCCTCCCCATATCTACGTACACGGTTCATCCCATAAGTCATCCTCAAATCCAACAATGGCTAATACAAGAAACAAGGGACAAAGGAACCCTAGATACTTACTGTATAAATACAGCACCTCTTGCTAGTGTTAGCTAGACGGAACTGAGACTTCCAGGCCGACACACTGACCAGAGACGCTGGGGCTCCTGCATGCAGACTCTCCAGCTGACAGTGGTCTGAACATCCCTCGCGGGGTGTCCAACTCGAGACCAAGAAGGGCTCCTACATTCTCACACTTCAGGTAATGGGGTTTGACTAAATCCTAGAGGGATTCTTGGCTTCACACCTACTCACATGCTAGGTACACTTAGGTACATCTAGATAGGCATCGTAGGAGTACGCGCACTTTTATCATGCATTTTATATTCATGTATTTATTCATGCTTATTGTAAGATGGTAGAACTGTACTATCCATTTATATTCACTGTACTGCTAATCATATATCTCTGCTACTGTCTAATGGTTGTTGCAGCTCATATATTCTACACAAGAATAACAACTGTTCAATAAACCCTTATTTAAACGCCCTGGCTGTTTATTCTGTGTATCTCTGAGTCTGAATAAGTGAGCTCGAGTGACTGAGCGAAAAGTAGTACATTGTTTCCATGGTCCTGAGGAATCAGGGTTGTCATGTTCTAAGGTTGCCAGAAACTATTCTCTCCCCGATAAGAGGAGACACTAGTGGCACTGTGAGCTAGCATATGCAAACAGGCTAACATTTCTCGGTGAGGGCGCTCAGAGTCAGTCTGCCACCAAACCCATAGTTTATGTTAGCCGAACGTGCAGGTCCTGTGTGGGTAATATAGGAATTACACGACATGGCGCCGCCAACGTTGGTTGGGTAATTATTTAATAGTAGAATCTGAGTAGTTCAGTCGTGCGATTTCTCAGAGACCCCTACTCACAAACATCAGACGTCTGGAGTGGGTGGGCACAAACTCCACCACAGCTGAGTAGGCGAAATATCCTATTTATTGGCTACTGGTTAATCAAGCTTGAAGGACATTTTGTTCCTAAAATTGTGCATAACACCTTATCTTAGTTCCCTTGAACAAGCTTCTCCTTTACAAAATGACTGAGGGCGAAGATAACCCAGGGGGGAATCTACAGCTCACAACAGGAGAAGAAGATGCAAACGCAATTCACATTGAACCTAAATTCAGACGGACTATCACCCTGAAACTACTAGAATATGGTTTAACACCTAGGGGTGGTATAGTAGCTTTCGTGATAGAGGCACACAAATCAAACAAAACAGAGGTTTTCTATTTGTGGGTTACATTCCCAGAAGCAGATGCAAGAACGCAGACATTTCACTACTATACAGAAGGAGATGCACCAGTGGAATATGGTCCTTGCGAGGACATAGAAGTTCCACTCACATTCTAGGAACACTTATACTGGTTTAAAGGCACCCTACCCCATATAAGAAGCAGAGTAAGATTAGGCCCGCTCGGAGGAGACGGGGCAACATGGCCAATATTAGCAGCCTACACACAACATCCTGACATTGATACAATGCCACAACCAGACTTACTCATACAACACAAAGGGGCCGATTCCGATCTCGGTCGGAGGCGCACCCAATACCATTCGGTCGGGAAAAAGCCATGCGAAAGCCAGTTTCCCGACCGATCCGTACAGCACACTGAACGAGCAAGTACGATGCGCACAACAGCAAAAATTCCGGCCGAGCCGTACTCACCCAAACCAGGTCCTGTTCTCCGACCGAGGCGAATCCGGAAACGCCGAATCGAGTCGCACGGAAGGGAAAATGCAGCCCCGTCCGGCCGGACAAGTACGATGCGCTTCCCGTACACGCCGAACCCGTCGCTACGCACGGCACGTCAAAGCATCCGGGAGAGGCGCACATAAGCTCCGAATCGCGCCACAACACGATCCACGGATACGAGACGAACACGGCACCGACGAGGACGACGCGAAGCGACGAGGACGAAGCGAAGCGACGAGGACGACGCGAAGCAACGAGAAGGACGAACGACACGAACCAACCATGAATCCCTTCGTCCCGATCATACCAATATTCTACATCTACTACCGGAACAGGCACGGACGCGTACGGCGCAGAAGGTAAGTCAGACACCAACCACAAAACACATACAACACGTACACGACACATCACACACATACACGGGGAATCTGAATATACTTACACCAGCAACAGCAGCACCATAGGGGCGGGATGCCCATCACCAATGCCACATATGCACACAGGGGCCTGAATGCGCGCCACCACCCCAACCCAGAGGGGGCTGGATGCCTACCACTACTACCACCCTTAGCCAGGGGGCAGGATGCCTACCACTACTACCACCCTTAGCCAGGGGGCAGGATGCCCACCACTACTACCACCCTCACCCACGGGGGCAGGATGCCTACCACTACTACCACCCTCACCCAGGGGGGCAGGATGCCTACCACTACTACCACACTTAGCCAGGGGGCAGGATGCCCACCACTACTACCACCCTCACCCACGGGGGCAGGATGCCTACCACTACTACCACCCTTAGCCAGGGGGCAGGATGCCTACCACTACTACCACCCTCACCCAGGGGGGCAGGATGCCCACCACTACTACCACCCTTAGCCAGGGGGCAGGATGCCTACCACTACTACCACCCTCACCCAGGGGGGCAGGATGCCTACCACTACTACCACCCTCACCCACGGGGGCAGGATGCCTACCACTACTACCACCCTTAGCCAGGGGGCAGGATGCCTACCACTACTACCACCCTCACCCAGGGGGGCAGGATGCCTACCACTACTACCACCCTTAGCCAGGGGGCAGGATGCCTACCACTACTACCACCCTTAGCCAGGGGGCAGGATGCCCACCACTACTACCACCCTCACCCACGGGGGGCAGGATGCCTACCACTACTACCACCCTTAGCCAGGGGGCAGGATGCCTACCACTACTACCACCCTCACCCAGGGGGGCAGGATGCCTACCACTACTACCACCCTTAGCCAGGGGGCAGGATGCCTACCACTACTACCACCCTCACCCAGGGGGCAGGATGCCTACCACTACTACCACCCTCACCCACGGGGGGCAGGATGCCTACCACTACTACCACCCTTAGCCAGGGGGCAGGATGCCCACCAGTACTACCACCCTCACCCAGGGGGGCAGGATGCCTACCACTACTACCACCCTCACCCACGGGGGCAGGATGCCTACCACTACTACCACCCTCACCCAGGGGGGCAGGATGCCTACCACTACTACCACCCTTAGCCAGGGGGCAGGATGCCTACCACTACTACCACCCTCACCCAGGGGGGCAGGATGCCTACCACTACTACCACCCTCACCCACGGGGGCAGGATGCCTACCACTACTACCACCCTTAGCCAGGGGGCAGGATGCCTACCACTACTACCACCCTCACCCAGGGGGGCAGGATGCCTACCACTACTACCACCCTTAGCCAGGGGGCAGGATGCCCACCACTACTACCACCCTCACCCAGGGGGGCAGGATGCCTACCACTACTACCACCCTTAGCCAGGGGGCAGGATGCCTACCACTACTACCACCCTCACCCAGGGGGGCAGGATGCCTACCACTACTACCACCCTCACCCACGGGGGCAGGATGCCTACCACTACTACCACCCTTAGCCAGGGGGCAGGATGCCTACCACTACTACCACCCTCACCCAGGGGGGCAGGATGCCTACCACTACTACCACCCTCACCCACGGGGGCAGGATGCCTACCACTACTACCACCCTTAGCCAGGGGGCAGGATGCCCACCACTACTACCACCCTCACCCACGGGGGCAGGATGCCTACCACTACTACCACCCTTAGCCAGGGGGCAGGATGCCTACCACTACTACCACGATCACCCAGGGGGGCAGGATGCCTACCACTACTACCACCCTTAGCCAGGGGGCAGGATGCCTACCACTACTACCACCCTCACCCAGGGGGCAGGATGCCTACCACTACTACCACCCTCACCCACGGGGGCAGGATGCCTACCACTACTACCACCCTTAGCCAGGGGGCAGGATGCCTACCACTACTACCACCCTCACCCAGGGGGGCAGGATGCCTACCACTACTACCACCCTTAGCCAGGGGGCAGGATGCCTACCACTACTACCACCCTCACCCAGGGGGGCAGGATGCCTACCACTACTACCACCCTCACCCACGGGGGGCAGGATGCCTACCACTACTACCACCCTTAGCCAGGGGGCAGGATGCCTACCACTACTACCACCCTCACCCAGGGGGCAGGATGCCTACCACTACTACCACCCTCACCCACGGGGGGCAGGATGCCTACCACTACTACCACCCTTAGCCAGGGGGCAGGATGCCTACCACTACTACCACCCTCACCCAGGGGGGCAGGATGCCTACCACTACTACCACCCTTAGCCAGGGGGCAGGATGCCTACCACTACTACCACCCTTAGCCAGGGGGCAGGATGCCCACCACTACTACCACCCTTAGCCAGGGGGCAGGATGCCCACCACTACTACCACCCTCACCCACGGGGGGCAGGATGCCTACCACTACTACCACCCTTAGCCAGGGGGCAGGATGCCTACCACTACTACCACCCTCACCCAGGGGGGCAGGATGCCTACCACTACTACCACCCTCACCCACGGGGGCAGGATGCCTACCACTACTACCACCCTTAGCCAGGGGGCAGGATGCCTACCACTACTACCACCCTCACCCAGGGGGGCTGGATGCCTACCACTACTACCACCCCCACTCATAGGATGGACAATGCATGACACAACAAGCACACCACAACCTAGGGAATGCAAGATTAAGACATCCCCCCACCACCATGACAAGCGTGTGTAGGCTGTGTCAAATGCCTACAACACCGAACATGACTTTCAACATACAATGTGACCCCCTAGCACATGTGCCACACATATATGTGTGTGGCACCCACAATGCAAGCAGCCCATGACCATTGTGGCAATGGGGCCTAAACCCCCATCATCACAGTGACCAAAAGGTAAGTGTGGGGTCCATAGCTGAAGCACTTTTTGACCATTGTGGCAATGGGGTCTAAACCCCCATCATCACAGTGACCAAAAGGCAAGTGTGGGGTCCATAGCTGAAGCACATTTTGACCATTGTGGCAATGGGGTCTAAACCCCCATCATCACAGTGACCAAAAGGCAAGTGTGGGGTCCATAGCTGAAGCACATTTTGACCATTGTGGCAATGGGGTCTACACCCTCATCATCACAGTGACCAAAAGGTAATTGTTGACAAAGAAAGAGCTGCAACTGCCAAACTGCATGGATCATTCCTGGTCACAGAACCAAAAACTCATCCGTGGCAAAGTAGTGTATGTGTCCCATTGCAACATAAATTGGGGGAGCCAAATACTGCAGTGCAAATGAAACATTCCTTTGGCCATGTGCAGACAAACAACACCCATGGGGGCTGAGACCGTCAAAAGTCATCAATGACACAATGACAGAAGTGACCATCAGAATGCAGAACCACATATTTGCACCAATGGGCACACAAATGCAGATACCCTGTGGAGACAGCAGATCTGAGGTGAACAGATACCATACCATGGCAGCAATGGGACACACAAACCATGATCACTGTGCTGACCGATGACCTAGGAGTCCCAGGGACAGCAGGGGAAACACACCAAACAACATACAGCCAATGGCACACCCAAGATATGCCAATGCAGTGGTGCAGATGCACAAACACAAACAGGCAGACCAACACTGTCATCATACACAGCAGGTGAGGGGTGGGGTGCCAGTGTCCCCAGGCAACCACACAACACATGAGGAGAGCTGAATACCAATCATACAGATGTGCATACAATGCCACACTAAGGTAACTCATGGATCCAAATCCCCTATGTGGGCAAGCAGGCATTGTCAGGTGAGAGGGAGCACAAAACACACATGTCACACAGGCACGTAGGAACAACAACTGACACAGCAAGTCACAGACACACCACAGCACCACCCCCAGGGCCCCCACAATGTGGTGACCCTGGGCTGAATAAAAATACCACTGTGATGACAAAGCTAAATGCCGTTCACACTGTGAACCACAGTCAGGTGTCCTGAGCAACAAACTACCATCACACCTACACAAGCACAAATCAATCAGCATGGCCAGTAAGCCAAGGCCAACATGGAGGCAGGGGCCTAGCCGGGCAACAACTCTCATCTGCACACACTCAACACCACACCCTCGACCTCCAACAATGTGCAGCAGTGAAGTACACATGCACTGGTGACATTGCACATGCACCCATGACTATTCCAGGGTGGTGGGTGGGAACCAAGGTGTAGAAACACATCACACATGGACACTCAACAAGACTCCTGAATGTCTGACACACTGCACACTACGCTGTACATGGACATGACGGCAATACCACACCGACCAATGGGATCCCAGCCACAGTCACACACCAATGAAGAAGCCAAGGTCACCCACAAAGAACACACATAGACAACAACCAACATTGCAGCCCGGACCCTGAGGAGTGCCAGCAGTCACACACACAACGTGTCACAATCACTGAAAGATAACACAAACTGGAAATCACATGACAGGGGCAAACAACAAGTGCCAAGGGGAAACCTGACTGTGACCCATCTGCGTCTGCACACAAACTCAGCCCTGACAGCAAACACACCTATGGGTGACACCCTGATGACCAGTAATGTGCCATGCACCCACATCACAGAGAACACAGGGAGAAGACTTTGGGGGAACATAGCTCAAGTCAGCAAGCATCACAAACAGGTACAACACTAGGGATCACAGCATGCGCAGATGAATGAAAGTGAACACACAGACATGCACATACAACACACACCTTGGGCGCAGGCAATGTCACACGTGTACACACTGCCATGAGGGGACTCCACTCCTGTGTGAGGAAAGCTGTGCCATATGTTGCCTCAGTAGGGCCCCATCATGTCAGCTGAGCACTTGGTCACACAATCAACAATTAGCACCAAATGAGGGCTCCCATCACATCAGCCTGGTCATGGATGTGCCAACGGAATCATCAGCACAGATCCAACACACTTGTATAGCAATGTTGCACTGACTACACGGATGAGTCCCTCCCCATTGATGCCCAAACCTGCATGTCCACTGGAGATGGCAACACGGTCAGGGAAGTAGACAAATGCAACGATGGCAGGCACAACAGATGTGCAGGGGTGGAAGCCACAGATATGAAATTGCCAATGTAAGTAGGAAACCCATTGCCAAATACTGAACACATGACACCCTCAGATGCTGCTATTGATGACATGGATACACCACATGATAGGACACATTCCCCCTGGACCACATGGGTTCCTGCACAGTAACACTTCATAATCATGATACCAGATATCACCATCACTGCAGCAAGGGCATGGTTAGCTGCACCAACAACATGTACATCTGAAACATGAGCACTAGAGAAAAGAAAGTTGCTTTATTCAGCATATGTGTTGTTTGATAACGACGTCCAGAAGAAATTAGAGCAAAGGCCAATGGCCAGTCCATTGTCAAAGTTCAAACAGGGTGACACTGGCAGATGTCACCCTACGCATGCCTGCACAAAACCAGGGACAATCCACTAGGAGGGGCAACCGGGGGGCAGGCCAGGCACCGCAGGGACAGGATCAGGGCTCACCAGGGGGAGTCAGGGAAGGGGTGGTGGGTGCTGGAGAGCCACTGACAACTGCAGTGGAGGTGTCTGACATGGTGTGTGCCGGCACAACTGGGGGCATGACTCAGATGTCGTGGGTGCCGGCACAACTGCAGTGGACCCTGCAGATGGGGTGGACAGGTCCGCCACTGCAGTGCCCAAGTCAGACAGGGCGGTAGTGGACTCCACTGCAGTGCCTACCTCCAGGGGAGGAGAATGGGGAACAGGCAAGGTGGGTTGGACATAGGGGGAGGACACCCTCACCACATCAGTGGCACAGACAAGCGCAGCGGGGGGTGTGGTGCTGGGAGAGCAAGTGGCAGGGGGAGAAGGCCGGAGCATCTTGGGGATGGTATATCTGTGGGTGGGGGAACCTGGGGCTGGGTGTGGTGGGGGCACCTGTGCAGTGGGGGCCTGAGGGATGGAGGACGGAGACCTTGTGCCTGAGCTGCAGGGCGGTGGCGGGGTCTTGCTCTTACCACTCCGGGGGACTTGCGGGTGGGGGCCTCAGTCCGTCTGCGCCTGGGGGAGCGTGTCCGGGGCGAGGGGCACTCTGCTCCGTGTGGGTGGGCTTCCTCTTCCCCCGGGATGCTGGAGCAGCTTCATCGGTGGGGAAGAGGCCGAGGTCACAGAGGAAGAGCTGCTGTGACTTTGGGGTTGCATGTGAGGCAAGGGAGGGTGCTTTGGAGGGAGAGGGAACTGAGGACTGCGCAGTGCATGTGGATGCGTGTGTGTGTTCCAGGGCCCCATCCCCTGTGAGTCTGGCTTCAGTCCCCTGAATGTGCGTGCGTGTGCGTTTTGTCATTGGCGTGTGTGTCAGTGTGCTGGATGTGTGTGTGCTGGTGTGTGCCTGTGCCGGTGTGTGTGTGCTTGGGACGGGTAAGGTGCTGGGGAGTGTGGATGGAGCAGAGGCAGGAGGGGTGAGGTACCGTTTGAGGAGGGACACTGCTGCAGTCAGGGAGGAGTCCATGGACCTATTGCCCCTCTGTAGGTCAGACATGCCCGATGAGATGCCCTCCATGAACGACACCAGCTGAGTCAACAGCGCGGTGTGCGCATGGAGGACACTCAGCATGGCTGTCTGCCCTACATGGAGCTGGCGAAGGAGGTACACAGACTCCTCACTCAGGGCAGCAGGGGACACAGGGGCAGGGGGTGCGGTGCCTGGCCCAAAGGAAACACGCTCCCGGACATGGGAGCCTCCACGGACCTGGGGAATGGGAGCCGATGGGAGGGCGGTGGTGGTGCTGGTGGTGGCGGGGACAGCAACACTAGCTGGGGTGTGGTGGCTGCTGACACCCGCCTCCACAAGGGAGTCATCCTCCGAGTTGCTCTGGTCCTCAGCTGAGGTGGATGCTGCTGAGGACTCCTCGGTGTGGCTCCCTCGCCCTCCGTGCCACTGGGTCCCTCCGACCACTCCTCGGCTGCTGACCCAGTCTGGCTCTCCGGCTCCTCCTGGTCCGTGGAGCTGTCCCCTTCCGTGGCCGTGGATGTATCTGCAAACAATGGGGATACAGACAGACATCAGTCACCTGCACATAACGCACACACCACTGTGAGCACAGCACATCACAGAGCAAGCCCTGGCATCATCAGTTGTACATTGCTAAAAGTGCCCTAACTGAACAGGAGAAGTCAATTGTCAGTCTGATGCCAAGCATGGCACTCACATCCCACATGGCCTTGCACCCATCTGTCTGGTGTCTGTTGGATTGCAACACCCCAGTGTTGACACATGCACCAAGTACACAGTAGTTGGACAGTGCAGAGGACACGGTGTGGACACATCACAGCTCTTGCCACTGAGTCAGTACAGGTTTCCGGATGAAAGGGATGCCCAGAGTCAAATAGGAAATGCATGTGATGCATACCAGCGACAGACACCATGATGCACCCATGTCCTGATAGCCAGCGCCACTATGGTGTGCATGTAGCACATGTCACTCCCCTGCAGGCTCACCAATCAGTAGACACATGCCATGGCGGAGGCATGCCTGCAAAGTCATACATCACTGTCTCAGTGATGTATGGCTTTGCAGCCAGACAACAACACTCTGCACTGTGTCACAATAGTAGGTCATGGGGAATGCAAGTCCTGGAGCTGCACAAGTGCACATGTACATCCCCCCACAACACATCCTCTTAACCCTCATCTGTCCAGGTCATACCTATTGGACATATGGGAGACCTGTGACACTACCCTCTGAACCTGAGCCCCTCACACTCTGCTGTGCATGGGGAACAGCTGCCTGAACTTCACATTTACATGCCCCAGTCTGCATGGGCAGCTGATCAGACACCTATGTGTCACACAAGTATCGTCTCCTATGGTCACATCTCCAGTGGCATGCTGAGCCCCTACCAAGAAACTCCACAGCAGTCCTGGCGACTAATCTACAGCACACTGACACAGAGGCAGACACCTGAGGGGTCAAATCACTGTGCACAATGTGTCCGCTGATACACGGGAGTGGGAGTACAGAGTGTATTGTATGGCCTGGAGTAGGCATGACTGTCCAGCCCCACATGAATGAGGGATGAGCCCTGGACTGTAGGCAGCTGGCTAAGTATGTGTGACACACGTCATATACATACTCCTGGGGCCCAAACATTGTTCCCACCCGCAGCATGGGTGTGTGCCAGATACCCCAGCCACATGTGGTGGATCAGCTCAGCAATTGGACCACAGATCAAAGTAACACGCTGAATACATGTCAGAATACAGGCATTGTGTAAGCAATGGACACACCCATGATGCCCACCACAGAGTCAGGGAAACAGATGCTGTCTCCCACCTTGAGTCAAGCAAACTGCAAGGACACAGTCCTAAGTGACAGAATTCCCTGCATGTAAGGGCCACACCTGGGTATCAGATGAGGAGTGGGCAGTGCACAATAGAGGGACATGGCTCCTGGACAACATGACTGCTATACTGTGGCAGTTTAACCAGGCCCGAGGAGGGCACATAGCATGTTAGACAGAGTACACAGTGCAGTCTTTGACTCACCCCCTCCTTGCTGCTCTCTGGCCTTCAGCTGCCCATCCAGGTCTGGAAAGACCACCGCCAGGATCCTGAGCATGTGGGGGTCAGGGTCCGTGTTCCGCCTCTCCTGCGAGGAGGCGACAGCTTCAGCTGGACCCGTGCAATCCTCCGGGTCCAGCCCCGAAGGTCCTGCCACCTCTTTTGGCAGTTGCGGATCCGGCGCTTGTAGACCCCCACGGACCGGACAGCCCGGACGATGTCCTTCCATATCTCATGCTTCCGATGGGCAGAAGCCTGTCAGGATGACAAAGTGATAAGGCCATTACTACACATGCAACATATCCGTGCATGACACAGTTGCATATACATGTCGCAATCACAGGGGCACATGAGGTACACAGGCAGTGCAAAGCTGCCCATGGACAGTTTGCCAGACGTCACTACATGGTATCATTGCATGGGAAGTAAAACCTCATTTAAATGCACTGTTACTGCACCATACCTGTCCAGTGCATGTCAATACACACTATGGGGGGTGACAACTACTCAGTGAGCCTGCTAGCCAGTGGCGTGCTGACTCTCAGCCTTGCTAGTCAGACAAAATGCACATTCAGAAAGGCAGTGCACAGAACACTCACCTGCTCCCCTGGTGTCCCATACAGCTTGCTGTACTGTGGAAGTAGGCTGTCCAGCAGGGCCTGGTTCTCCTCAAGGCTGAAGGCTGGGGCTCTCTCCACAGTACGTGCCATTGCAGGGTCCAGAGGGGCAGAGACAGCAGCAGTGCAGTGGCAGATGTAGTCCTGGAGCATGTAGTGCAGGCAAGTGGGCTCTCAGGGGAACAGGCAGCAATATATATGTGCTGGAGAGGCAGATACTGTCCCTTGTGTCCAAAGTGATAGGTCCAAGTCGTTTGCATCTTCTGAATCTGGCCAATCCATGGAATAGCAGCACCAAAACACGCCCACAGCATCCTTCAAATCTTCAACTTCATGACATACATGATTTTGCAACATTGTTGTGGGTGACCAACTGATTTTCCAGCAACCGACTCGTTCGAAATTCGAAAACGCGTCCGTTGCCAGGCAAGCCCATTGTCAATGGGTGCGCACCGATCGGTCCATTGCGGTACAACGCGCACAGGGGTACAACGCGTACCCGCACACATTGAAAGCAATGGGCCGGCCGGAGGCACCGATCGGTCCATTGCAGTTCAACGCGCACAGGGGTACAACGCGTACCCGCACACATTGAATGCAATGGGCCGGCCGGAGGCACCGATCGGTCCATTGCAGTTCAACGCGCACAGGGGTACAACGCGTGCACCGCACACATTGAATGCAATGGGCCGGCCGGAGGCACCGATCGGTCCATTGCAGTTCAACGCGCACAGGGGTACAACGCGCACTCGCACACATTGAAAGCAATGGGCCGGCCGGAGGCACCGATCGGTCCATTGCAGTTCA
Organism: Calotriton arnoldi; assembly: GCA_963921515.1. Lineage (NCBI taxonomy): Eukaryota > Metazoa > Chordata > Amphibia > Caudata > Salamandridae > Calotriton > Calotriton arnoldi. The sequence continues at coordinate 3,925 of CAWUFW010014221.1, read as the reverse complement.
ACGCGCACAGGGGTACAACGCTGCACCGCGCACACATTGAATGCAATGGGCCGGCCGGAGGCACCGATCGGTCCATTGCAGTTCAACGTGCACAGGGGTACAACGCTGCACTCCGACACATTGAAAGCAATGGGCCGGCCGGAGGCACCGATCGGTCCATTGCAGTTCAACGCGCACAGGGTTACAACGCTGCACTCGCACACATTGAAAGCAATGGGCCGGCCGGAGGCACCGATCGGTCCATTGCAGTTCAACGCGCACAGGGGTACAACGCGTACCCGCACACATTGAATGCAATGGGCCGGCCGGAGGCACCGATCGGTCCATTGCAGTTCAACGCGCACAGGGGTACAACGCGTACCCGCACACATTGAAAGCAATGGGCCGGCCGGAGGCACCGATCGGTCCATTGCAGTTCAACGCGCACAGGGGTACAACGCGTACCCGCACACATTGAATGCAATGGGCCGGCCGGAGGCACCGATCGGTCCATTGCAGTTCAACGCGCACAGGGGTACAACGCGTACCCGCACACATTGAATGCAATGGGTCGGCCGGAGGCACCGATCGGTCCATTGCAGTTCAACGCGCACAGGGGTACAACGCGTACCCGCACACATTGAAAGCAATGGGCCGGGCCGGAGGCACCGATCGGTCCATTGCGGTTCAACGCATCACTGTATATGTGACTGGCATAGGTCAGCATGCCTGTCTCAGATGGACATATGCCAGCCACAGATAGCTCCCAGGGAGTGAGGGGCACACCTACATCACGACAGCCTGTCCAAACCTTATCATAAGGCATGTAAGGCTGCATTTCCTATTGTGTGTATGTTGGTGTACATGTTGTCCTGTGGGTGTCACCTGTGGGCAGCCACCCCCAGGCTGTGCACGTGTTCATGGGGACAGGATCCTGGGTGTTACGTGTACGTGACCACTGTGATGTGCAACTGTTCATATCTGTGCATGTGTCATGGTCACATTTCACAGTGGTGTTTGTGTATGTCATGTCACATACCCCGTGAGTCCCATGTGGGACGGTATGTTTGAGCCAGGGTGTCCCAGTGGCACAATAGTGATGGCCCTCCACAGTCTTTGTGCATGTAGTGTTTACAATGTCTCTGATTTCATGTGCACAATGGGAGACAGTCTCCACATCCACGTTGTGTGTGCATGGACTCTGATGTTGTGCGTGTGTGTCACAGACGTCCATGTCTGTCCTGCCATGGCAAGTGTGGCCACTACCTGTGGGGGTCATGTTTGTTTTGCTGTGGTGTACACATGATACTCCAGGTGATGCCAGTGTCCATGTGGCATTACAGGGTCCCTGGGAATGTGCCTGTCGTTGAGCTGTGGTGCCTGGGGCACATCTGTCCTCACATGTCACTGTGGGGGGTGACTGTGACACAGCATCATGATATCCAATGGGCCAACCTGGGACAAATTGATGCCACCTGTAGGACCGTGTTGACAGATGTTGGCCATGTATGTACCATACATGTCGTTCCGGTACTGCACACTTCATGTAGTTGTGCCTCATGATGATGTATGTTGGGATCTTGAGTGTGTTCAATGCCGCATATGTGGGGTGACTGACGATCTTGCTTACTTCTCCTCTGCACTGCAGGGCTCCTGCTGTCCATCGGCCATTCCCAGACCTGGCAACGATGGTGGAACGGGACAGCATCCGGCGGTACCGCTTCACCAGGCAGCTGATTGAGGATTTGGCAGTGCAGTTGTCCCCACATTTGCAGCCTGGCCGGCCGTATCCTACAGCGCTGACCCCCAAGGTGAAGGTGATGGCAGCCCTACACTTCTTTGCCACCGGTACCTTCCAACATACTGTGGCGTCTGCTGGTGGGATGTCACAGACCATGTTCAGCCGTGTGCTCCGCGATGTTTTGGCGGCAATGTTGCTCTTCCTGAACCGGTACATCTATTTCCCTAGACTGCGACGACTCACTGACGTGAAGAGTGACTTTTATGCCCTGGGGAGGATGCCGCATGTCATTGGCTCCATTGATGGGACACATGTGGCTTTGGTACCACCACAGGCCCAGGAGCAGGCCTACAGGAACCGCAAGCACTACCACTCGGTCAATGCACTGGTGGTGTGTCTTGCAGACATGACCATCACACACGTGTGTGCCCGTTTCCCTGGTTCAGCACACGATGCCTTTGTGATGAGGAGTAGTCGCATCCCCAGGTTGATGGCACAGATGCAGAACCAGCGTGCCTGGCTTGTCGGTGTGTACTGACTTTGTGCCATTGTGTGTGATCTGATCTGTAGTATTCCGCCCACTTTTCCAAGTCAGCTGATGTGCACTTGTCTGTCCGTAGGTGACTCGGGATACCCCAACATGCCGTGGTTGCTGACACCCCTCAGGAACCCTGTGACACCTGCCCAGATGCGCTACAATGAGGCACATGGTCGGACCAGGAGAGTGATTGAGCGGACCTTTAGTCTCCTGAAGAGCCGCTTCCGCTGCCTGGACAAGACCGGAGGGTCCCTCCCATATGCCCCTGCGAAAGTGTGCAAGATTATCATCGTCTGCTGCATGCTACACAACCTGGCAGTGCGGAAGGAGTTGCCTCTCATCCAGGATGACGATGACCAACATCCGCCACCTGTGGAGGATCCTGGCCTGGACCACGATGCCAGTGACGATGATGATGATGATGATGGTGATGGTGATGTCCGCACACAGCTCATCACCAACTTCTTTAGCTGAATGTGAGTATCCTGAGGTGTCATGTGAATGATGTGAGTTGGCATGATGTGTGGGTGGTGCTCTGGTGCTGTTGGAGTGTGTCCATGGGCTACTTGACAGGATGTGTGTTGCGATGTGTGGTGACAGGTGGGCTGTACTCCCCAACAGTGTTGACATGCTAACTTGGTTCTGGGTGGGTATCTTGTAACATGTATTGTGCATGAGTTTTGCTGATCTGTCCTGTACTGCATTGCTTTTGACTGTGTGTCATTTCTGTCCTTCACAGGGTACTTTCAGATTCGTTTGGTCAACTGTGTCCACCGACGACGTGATTGCACATCCAGGCTGGTAGCTGTTGTGTCCCTACAGGTGATGTGCGCCACACCCATGGACTTCCTTCCGTCTACAGTTGTTGACTGTGTGCCCGCTACCAGGTGGGGTTACCTTGCATCTGTAGTGGTTACGGCATGTTGCTACTGTGTAATAAACCTGTGCTTCACTTAGTGATGTGCGTTGTCTGTGGTCACACATTTGACTGCCATTTGCTTACTGCACCTGTGGGCTACTTGACTACAACTGGGAATGGGTGTGGTGTCTGTGCATTGCACCGTCTTCCCTGGCAACATCAGTGTAGGCAATGAGTCAGATGGCCTAGGTGTGTATGTGTTGTGTACCCCTGGTGGTGTGTCTCCTCATATGTGTCACGTTGCCTGTACTCACATGCCTGTGTTGTCCTTGCTGTTGCAGTTCGCATACACAGTGTAATTTTGCAGTTCATCATCCCCATAACAGCACCCACGTTGGAATCACGACAGAGGCAAGTATGGTGTATTAGTGTGTTTATTGTGATACATCTGTGTTAATAGTGCATAGGATGGGTTGTGCTGTACATGAATCTTGCAATCCCAAGTTCCTAGGTGAATTGAAAGTCCAGGTAGACAGGATCCCCAGTATCGGGGCCACAGTTGTCTGACACATTGTTCCAACTTGTACTCCCCATGCAATGTGTGGGAGTAGTGTTGCCATCAACAGGGTGAACAGTCTGTGCACAAAGGCGAAAATCCAGAACAGGTTCAGGCTTCCTGGGAGTTGCGCTTGGCCATCAGCCTCTCACTTTCCCCTCCTCGGACGACCCCTCTTCTTGGGGGGGCCCTCAAGTGCAGGCTGCTGCGGTGCAGGGGACTCTCCGCCAGAGTCCTCCTCCCTCCCTGTGG